>JAZKJV010008112.1:0-220053 GCA_037367405.1 Ottelia alismoides | reverse complement strand
TAAATATTTCCACTCTTTTTCTTTTTCATCTTTATTCTTTTATTTTTGCACAAAAAACATGCTAATTATAGGATTTTACAAGATGCATGCTTCTGCTAATTATCCTATTTACAAGGGAATCTACTGCATTTGCATAGTTTTTGTAGCTAAAATATAAGAATAAAGAGTGATGAAATGGGTATTCATCACCCCCCTATACTATACTTTGCTAGTCCCTTAGCAAACACTTATTTGAAAAGAAGTGAAAAAGAAGGAAAAAGAAAAAGAAAAAGAAAAAGAGGATGGTACATGGATCAAGGTTGATTATTAACTTGCCTTCATTAAATTGAGGTATGGAGCTTTAATCAGATCTTTGGATTATTAATGTGTCGGAACCTTATTTAGACTTAAGCTTAAAACCTAACAGCTCTAAGTTCCACTACTCTATAATCAAGACTCCTCAATGCTCCAGATCAGACAAGTCATCAATCCACAAACCCCTGAAGACCATGAATCTTTTCTTGTCCTGTGAAAGTGAGGTCTAAGCTCTCCACCTCAGAAATGGCAACCTTGACAACCCTCCCTAACAAGGTAAGTCTATGACCTCAATCTGGCCACTCTTTCCTCGAGGAGCGGGGTATTCCTTCTAAGTTCAAGTACACCGGCTCAAGAAGAGGGAAGAAGAGAATGGGTCAAGGCCAGTGTAGCCAAGTACCCTTGGGAGCTTGACCAGTGTAGCCAAGTCTCCCCTGCTGCAAGCTACAACAGGTGGATCATGAAACCAAGCTTTGCTTATTGCACTTATATACAAACTCCGGTGGGATTATCATTTCTCTCAGACACACCACTTTTTTGGAGTTCTTTTCTTTTTGCACTTTTTTTTTCGAGTGCATCTATACAACATATACATGTGCAGCATATACATACAAGGAGTTTTTCCTCTTGAGCTAGTAGACTATCCCTCTTTTGAAGCTTTATTGCAACCCACAACTCCCGTCGTTAGACTTCATGGCAACCAGACCAAGTTGAGACGCACTTCCTTCACTATAAGAGAAGAGAGAGTTCCGCCTAGAAGTACTACCCTCATATGCTACCCCAAGCCAAGGAAGACTGCCTCCTCACCATCTCATCCGTAGAGAGCTCGGTGCATAGTGCGGTTGTCCAAGTAAAGCCATAATCTATATGAGTCATGTGTTGTTGTTAAGTGCTCTACTTAGGCTCATTGAGATGACATGTGATCATAGCCTAGTGGACTCAAAGAATTAAGTCACCATGGACCTGAAAAGCCTTAAACCTAAGCCCTATAAGTTCCTCTTAGAAATTAGGTGGATTAAGATCTTAATCAAGCTCCATTCTCAATTTGATTCCAGGCTAGTTTAAGTGTCAACTATCATCCAAGAAAACTATATGTATATGTACAAAAAGATGCATATTTACACAATGGTTTACAATCATGCAAAATTTTTGAAAAATGTTTTGAAATCATGAATGATGATGCATGAAGTGCAAGTTTTGCAAAAAGGTATTTACACACATTTACACAAGATTTTTGCAACTTTTTGATTTTCAAAGCATTTTGAAAAAATTCTGTACTATATACATAATTTTGATACAAAAATATTTACACAAGCTTTACACAAAAGATTTTTGAAATCATTTTTACAAAAATAATTTTGTATACTAGCTATGTATGTGCAAATAAAAGAAGATTATGTACATGAAAATTTTTAATTTTTATGGTTTTTAGCCATTTTTATTTATTAACACACTCACACAAAGTACGAGTTATGGCTAAAGTATATATGAAATATATACACACCCCCCTATACTTAGCTCGAACGATGTCCTCAGAGTCAAGAGCGATGAAGAAGACATAACACGTGCTATGTATAGGGAAGTGAAAAGAAAGGCTATACAAAAAGGAAAATGAAAAGTCAAGAGGAACCCAGGTCTCCCCCCTATACTTAGGATCCAGTAATCCTAAGTATAGCAGGCTGTATACTAAGGGAAAAACCTGAGTGCAGAATGTACAGGGTCTACCCCCCTATACTTAGGGTGAAATATCCCTAAGTATAGGCAGCAAAACAGGGGTAGACAGAAACAAAAGAAATACCCGAAAGGTCTCACATCCCCCCTATACTTAGGGTAAAGTGCACCTAAGTATAGCATAATCACAAGATGAAGAAAGGGATGTGGGACTAAAGAATTTGATGATATGGACATCTGGATCTATATACAGCGGAAGATCAGTGAAACTCAGGCGTGAGATGCATTAGATGTGAGTCAAAAGACCACATCTCATGCAAAATGAATAGGGGCAATATCAACGACCCCGACTCATGATCTAGAAATGGGCTTGAGCCGCTGGCCGTTCACTCGGAAGGTACTCTCAGAAGACAACTCAGATATGTCGATGCTATCGTTGTCGTGTACCTTCCGAACCCAGATAAGGTCCTTTCCACTTGCTCTGTAGCTTCCCTGGAAATAATCTAAGCCTCGCATCAAACAGCCATACTCTCTGTCCAATCTCAAAATGTTTGTGGCTGATATGAGAATCATGCCACTCCTTGACTTTCTCCTTATACTGCAGGCTGCTTGAGAAAGCTGCATCTCTAAGCTCCTCCAGGGCAGCTAGCTCTGCCCTCCTCTGGTCTCCTATACCATCTGAATCCATAAGTATGTCTGTAACTGCCCAAAGTGACTTATGCCTCAGCTCAACAGGTAAATGGCATGGCTTGCCATATACGAGGCGAAAGGGAGATGTGCCCAAAGGTGTCTTGAAAGACGTCCTATATGCCCACAAGACCGAGTCCAAAAGCTGTGACCAATCCTTTCGGTCTGGGCGGACAACTTTCTGCAGAATAGTCTTAATCTCCCTATTCGACACTTCGGCTAGACCATTTGTCTGTGGATGGTACGGTGTAGCAACACGATGGTCTATGCCGAACTCGCTAGCAAGTGCCTTCACCTGGTCGTTGATGAAGTGAGATCCCCCATCAGAAATCAGAACTCGTGGAATCCCGAACCGCGTGATGATATGCTTCCTCAAAAATCTGCAAACTGTCCTCGCGTCAGCGGCTCGGGCGGGGATAGCCTCCACCCACCGACTCACATAATCTACGGCCAACAGAATGTACTCAAATCCCTGACTCTTAGGGAATGGACCCATGAAATCGATGCCCCATGCGTCAAAAACCTCACAGAAGTGAATGGGCTGCATCGGCATCATATCACGCTGTCCACAAGTGCCCATCCTCTGACAGTCAGTACACCTCTTCACGAACTCACTTGAGTTCCTTGAAGAGGGTAGGCCACCACAAGCCGGATTGGAGCACCTTCTGTGCCGTTCTCCTCCCAGAATGATGTCCTCCTGCCTCAAGCTTGTGGCAGTAAGTGAGGACGCTATGGTGTTCCTCCTGAGGAATACACCGACGCCAGACGCTATCCCCTCCCTCGTGGTAAAGGATGGGATCCTCCCAATGGTAAGACTTGGCCTTCGCTAGGAAGGTCTCAAGTCTCTGCCTGGGCCAATCTTGTGGGACTTTCTCAACAACGAGAAAGTTCACAATATCGGCGTACCATGGGAGTGAGGCGATAGCAAGGATCGCCTCATCTGGGAAGGTATCTCTAATAGGATCAATCTGCTCAGACTCCTCAGGCTGCTCTAATCGGGAGAGATGATCCGCCACCACATTCTTGACTCCAGGCTTATCCTTAATCTCAATGTCGAACTCCTGGAGTTGAAGGATCCATCTAGTCAGTCTGGCCTTGGCATCCTTCTTTGCCATGAGGTACCTGATGGCGGTGTGATCTGTAAACAAAGTCACTCTAGATCCGATGATATATGATCTGAACTTATCCAGGGCAAACACTACGGCTAGCATCTCCTTCTCTGTGACTGTGTAATTCCGCTGGGCGGAATCCAATGTGCGGCTAGCGTAGTGTATAGCAAATGGTACTCCATCCCTCCTCTGTCCCAGCACTGCCCCTACGGCAAAGTCGGAGGCGTCCGTCATGATCTCGAATGGGAGAGACCAATCAGGCGGCTGGAGGACAGGAGCCTCAATAACGCACTGCTGGAGAGTAGCAAACGACGAAAGACACTTGTCATCGACAAGGAACTCGGTGTCTTTCGTCAAGAGGTCGGTCAACGGCCGGGCAATCCTTCTGAAATCCTGAATGAATCTCCTATAAAATCCAACGTGCCCCAGAAATGACCGTAACTGCCTCAGATTGGACGGCGGTGCGAGTTTCCTAATGACATCAACCTTGGCCGGATCAACCTCCATGCCCCTGTTGGAGATGATGTGGCCAAGCACCGTCCCTTGAGTCACCATGAAGTGACTCTTCTCCCAAGATAGCACCAAGTGATACTCAATACATCGCTGGAGTACTCGATCTAGGCAGTCAAGACAAGAATCAAATCTGTCGCCGTAGATCGAGAAATCGTCCATGAAGACCTCCAAACACTCCCCTACCATGTCCGAGAAGATCGACAGCATGCACCTCTGAAAAGTCGCAGGGGCATTGCATAACCCAAATGGCATGCGTCGAAAAGCATATGTGCCGAAGGGACAAGTAAAGGTGGTCTTCTCCTGATCCTCAGGAGCGATGGCCACTTGGTTGTAGCCCGAGTACCCATCCAGGAAGCAATAATGGCTCTTCCCTGCCAGTCTCTCAATGATCTGGTCAATAAAAGGCAGGGGGAAATGGTCCTTCTTGGTGGCTTGGTTGAGTCTCCTGTAGTCAACACAAACCCTCCAAGAGGTGGGTACTCGTGTAGCGATCTCCTCTCCCGACTCACTGATCACAGTCGTGATGCCCGTCTTCTTGGGCACCACATGCAAGGGGCTGACCCACTTGGAGTCGGAAATGGGATAAATAAAACCTGCACCCCACCATTTTGATATTTCCTTCATCACAACCTCTCTCAAGTTGGGGTTCAGACGCCGCTGGAACTCACGCGACGGCTTCACCCCCTCCTCGAGATAGATATGGTGGGAGCACACTGATGGACTAATCCCATGGAGATCCGCTACGCTCCATCCGATCGCCTTGCGGTTCTTTTCAAGAACCCCCATCAAACGGGATTCCTGCTCTCCAGTCAACTCGGCGGAGATGATGACTGGGTACATCTCTGGCTCGCCCGCAAGGAATCGATACTTCAGCGAAGTAGGGAGCGGCTTCAGCTCTGGAATGCTGGGTGCCGGTAAATCTGGCTGTGGAAGAAACTGAGTGAAAGCTGCAAGGTCGGCCAAATCTGCCTGGGAAAGTGAAAGCATACTCTCGCAAACTGGATCGGGAGAAGGCTGCTCTACTGCACTGTCTCTGGTCTGCTCTGCCTCTACCTCCTCCTCATCTGTAGGCTCAAGTGGACTCAGGTCTGGCATCTGATCATAGCAATCGGCCCAATCAGACTCTGAATCCGAGGGATCTGTATCAGAAGCGGTGGCATCAGTACCACCAGAAAACAAGGTGGCTTCAGCACCACCATCACTAATCATCGTGCTGCGATCGAGGACCGGCTCTGCTGCCGCAATAGTATCCTGAACCAGGTCTGTGCTCTCCAGACTCTCCTCTGCTGTCGTCTCTGCATCAGCTGCATCTGAAAGTGAGAGGGTAGTCTGTGTCTCAAGATCTGCCCAAGCTGCCTCATCATCTGTGATCACAAAATCACAGTCCTGGTGGATGTCTGGCTCTGCATCTGTCAGCTGCTCTGAGTCTGTACTCGCATCTGAGCGGGATCTGAATCTGGCTCTATAGTCCTCGACCGTCTCTATTTGTATACTCTCGCCCTGGACGCGAAAGTACACCTTCCCGCTATCATGATCAGTCACCGCCTTGGCTGTGGCCAAGAACGGACGACCAAGGATGATGGGGGTATCGGCCACTGACTCAGGGATCTCCATGTCCAACACTATGAAGTCCACGGGGAATTGCAGGCCCTGAATCGTGACGATAACGTCTCGTAATAACCCCTTCGGCCTCTTGACAGATCGATCAGCGAACTGAAGGACTGTCCTGCTCTGTCGAGGAGTGCCCAACTCGAAGCGGTCGAGAAGGGCTGCCGGAAGAAGGTTGATCGACGATCCGCTATCTAGAAGAGTACGGTCGAACCACTGCTCACTAATCTGGCATCTGACATACGGGGCCCCTGAATCTGGCCTCTTAGCTGGCAGTCGGTTCTGGATCGCAAAGCACGTGGCTTTCGTCAGCACATGTATCTCTGAAGTGTGGTTCCTCCTCCTCCTCCTGACTGTAGTCCTCTCTCTCAAAGATCGCTGGAGAAGGGGGATGTGCTGCAAAGCCTCCTGAAGGGTCAGCTGGATATGGAATCGATCAATCATGCTCTGGTTGAACTCCTCAAGCTCTCTCTTTTTGGGATTTTCTTTTTTCTTCCCCTTCCCCATCTGAAGGGCTCTAGGTAAGGGGATCACTGGGTCCTTCTCAGATGAAGGACTAGGAAAAGGTCTAGACGGTTCAAGGACCGGATCCACACATACATCATGCACCACAGTGGGACCAAAAGAAAGTAAACCTTTTCCTTTATTCATAGCAGAGTCCCGAGATACATGAACACGAGGAAAAACAACATCACTGTCTGTACAAACACCGGTGGCCTCAGTACCACCACGGGCTGGCTGCTCTGCTGCTGCTGCTGGTAGACGTCGTGCGGCATCAGTACCGCTGGCTGGCTCGGCTGAATGGGTGGCATCAGTACCACCTCCTAGATCTGGTGAAGCGGCGGCCTCAGTACCGCCGGTGGAATCAGCATCCTTGGTGGCCTCAGTACCACCGTCATCGTCTGGAGCGGCCTCAGTACCGCTCTCCTCCTCCTGTGGCGCCTCTGGGATGTCCTCGTGGTGAAGCTCAGATGAGGCGCCGCCGCCTGCTGGGGTCCTACCGCTCCTAAGTGTGACAAAATCAGCATCAAACAGATCCGAAGATGTATCATCAAATGGGTCACTAGGAGTGGCTAACTCAGTATGTACTACCTGCTCAGATTTCCTCTTGAGGTTGTTCGGATTCGGCTCTATCTGGGCTGGTATGGCGGCCTTCCCTCTCACCAGGTCCCGCATCTCCTGGCGGAACTCGTCCATCTCCCGTCGGAATGTAGCCTGCTGGTCCGTGAGGAGGCGGGCGACGTCATCCAAGGCGGGGCTCTCGTGGGAGCCCGACGGGTGGCCTCTCTGTGGGTGAGGCTGCTGGAACTGCTGTGGTGGGTAAGAGGGGTAGGATGGAGGGTGCTGCTGGTATCCCTGGTGAGCCTGCTGCTCACGTCTCCAATGTTGTCCCTGCTGCTGATAGGGACGAGGACCGTAGGATGACTGCTGCTGATACGCTGGGGGCTGCTGCTGCGGCTGGTGCTGGTCTCTCTGCTGGGAGTACTGCCCTCCCTGTCCTGACGGCTGCTGCTGGGGCTGGGCACCACCACTCCCCCACCTGAATCCGGGATGGTCTCGTCGGATCCCAGGCTGGGGGCGGTCGTACCAAATACCGTTGACATCTATCAACGACTCGGCATCGTAAGGGGCTGGCGGGAGTACTGCCAGAGGCTGGTCCGGCTGGTAGACCACCATCTGCATCTCTGGAGATGGTGGGGACTGGTAGGTGGGCTGCGGCTGCTGGTACGGCTCCGCCTGTACAAGGTGAACCTGTCTAGGCTGCACGAGGGTGCTGGAGCGCTGGGACGAGCTGTTGCTGCTGCCGGCGTCGCCTCGCGACTGAAGACGGGGCTGAGAAGCCGTCTGTGCCTCCTGGAGACACATGAGCTGTGTCTTCATGTCGCTCAAGACCTGTGCCATCTGCTCCATCTGCGTGATACTCTGGCACTGCTTCTTCTCAATCAGCTCCATGCGGTCCAACTTCTCGCTAATGATACCCATGTCTGCAGCTGACGACTCTGCCTGTGCTGCTGCGGCTGCAGACGAACTGGATGGACCTACATCTACCCGTGCTATCCGCTGGTACTGCACGGGTCCTGGCTGATGTGGCTGGGTCTTCTGAGTATAGAGCCTGGTCTGAGACATCACCATATAGTTCTCTGCCATCTCCTAAAAAATGGCCCAGACCTGGTCGTGGTCCTTGGCGAAGTAGGACCCGCCACAAGAAGCATTCACCAGGCCCTGTAGCTCTGGTGACAACCCGCTGAAGAAGCTCTGCACAAGGTTCGGCTTCGTGATGTCGTGGTGCGGGCATCTGTCCAGAAGCTCTCGGAACCTCTCCCAAGCCTCGTGAAACTGCTCGTTGGGGAACATGGAGAAGTTGCTGATCAGGGCCCTCGCTGCATTCGTCCGCCCGAGTGGATAGTACTTGTTCAAGTACTCGATGCGGAGCTGCTCCCAGGTGTAGACAAACTTCCCCAAATGTTTCAGCCAGGTGGCTGCTCTATCTGCCAGTGAAAAGGGGAAGGCGATCATCCTGATCGTGTCCT
The DNA here is from genome assembly GCA_037367405.1 of Ottelia alismoides. Taxonomy (NCBI): domain Eukaryota; kingdom Viridiplantae; phylum Streptophyta; class Magnoliopsida; order Alismatales; family Hydrocharitaceae; genus Ottelia; species Ottelia alismoides. The sequence continues at coordinate 211,640 of JAZKJV010008112.1, read as the reverse complement.
GGTCCACATGCCTGTCGTGGACAGTGCTGCAAATCATCAAAAACTCCTGGAGGTGGAGGTGGGGCTCCTCTGTGGCAAGTCCATGGAACCGAGGAAGCATCTGCAAGGTGTTCGGGGGGAACTTGAAGTCCCCCACGATAGCTGGAACCACCACCCAATGGTGCATCAGTGTAGATCTGGGGTTGTGCAACTCCTGCATCGGTCTCGGTGGTCCTCCTGCCGCGGCGGCTGCCGCTGCGGCGGCCGCGGCTGCTGCTGCGGCTGCTGTTGCACGTGCATCTGCATCATCAGGCTCATCGGGCTCGCTCTGTCGGTCTCGCTCTGCTCTGAGCCTCTCCAACTCTCTCCTCATCTCTATCATGAATGCTTCCTGATCGCGGAGCTGCTGCTGAACGGTCTCAAGTGATGCGATCAGGGTGGAGTTGATCGCTCCCTGGTCTAAAACGAAGTGCTCGGGCTGTCAGGAGTGATCGTCTGAACTGCCGGCCATAGCGACGTCTGCAAAATCAAACGAGCCCAGCTCAGGTGCTGTCAAATGTATCAATCTCTCCTCGGGCTCGTGTCTCTCAGGAAGGTCAGAAAGGGGGTCGAGGGGGAACAGGGTGGAGTCGTACTCGGGCTCGGAGAGCGGGTCTGAGCTCTCACGAGCCAACCTAGATGAGGAGGTAGACGCGCCCGAAAGCGGTGCAACCAGAGGCTGCCTAAGAGATCGTCTACCCATCATCTTGATCTGGCGAGTAGGGTGGATGAGATCTGGAAAAATTATGATCTAAAAACAAACCCCCGGTTCACCAACGCAACGCGAGCTGAAGACCGTAAAAGTTCGGTCAAATTATCTTGTCAATTTTATTTTGGTGAACACACAAATATCAGAGCGCTTACGTGACCTGTTGGGATATCCGCTGCTAACCCAACCGACTGGCCCGCACGGAAGAGTCGGTAATCAGTCGGGGTTAGCAACGGGGGGCTCTACCTAGTGTGCGGGTCACTCTCTCGCGCATACAAACCAAGCAATGAGGGGGTTGCTCTCCCCAAGACAAAAATTTTTAGGGTGAGCGGGTTTTAAGATCAATAATTTTAGCAGTCCCAATTTTATGGTTTCACTTTTTAATATTTTTCAAAGCAAACAAATCGCCTAACGAATTTTTCGATTCTCCTGATTATTAAGTCCAAAACAGGGGGGAGAAGTCGAAAAAGCCGATGCACGAGAAATCAATGATGCATGCAAAGTCAGAAATGCGTACCTTGCTCCAACTCTCTACATGCAATATGATCCGCGCATAAAATAAAAGACAGAAATAAAACTAACCTAAATGATGCAGCGGGAAAAGCCGAGTCCTAGACGAGCAGCTTCTAGCGAAGAACCGTCTAACCGGTCACCGACCTCCAACCAAAGAGTCCGGTCTTGGTCCGTCCCTCCTCTGTCCGACAAATCGGGGGTAGGAGTAAGCGCTTTACAGGACGGGCTACGGCACGTAGGCTACGGAGGCTAGCGAGTCGGTTATTTTTATTATTGATTTTAAGTAGGTCCAATTACGATCTATAGGAACAGATATGCAATTAGGTGTGTGGATCCTACTAATTACGGCACAGTCACCAGAAAATCCTAAATCTAGGGGCTCGAGCAAAAACCGCGAAAAACCGGAAAAGACAGAAAGAAAGAAAAATAAAGCCGCGAAGAAAACCGCGAAAAACCGCGAGGGTCCTAAAGGGTCCCCCGAGCACACCGGTGCTCGGCGAAACAGACCCGCTACGGTAGAAGTCCAAGTCCAAACAGTCCAAGTGTCCATGTATTATTACAATAATACTAATAAATGAAATAAAAACCTAATCTATCCTCACCCACTCAACCTCTCTCTCGGCTCTCTCCTGCGGCTTCGTAGAGAAGGAAGCTGCCTCCAAGTTCCTCGGCTGCGCCGGCTCCTCGAAAGTCGCCTCCGCGGTCCTCGGGCCCTCGCAAGACAAAGAGAAGAGTGGTCAGACCGGCAAAACTAATCAAATAATAGAGAAAAAGAAATGAAAATACAAGTGAGGGTATATGTGCAAAAATGTAAAATAAAATAAACACACAAAATAAAACAAAAATAAAAAATAAAAGAAAATGAAAACAAATCAAAATAAATCAAAAAGAAAATAGATACAAAAGCCGCGAAAAGCCGCGAGCTCCGAAGAGCCGCGAAAAGCCGCGAAAACAAAAACGAAAATAAAACGAAAAGAACTACTAAGCCGTGCTCCCCGGCAACGGCGCCATTCTGATAGCAGGCCTGGTCACTAAAGTATGAGGTACAGAAATAGGGTCGTTGTGACCCAAGCGATCAAGCCGTGTCAATCAAGAAAAATCAGACCACTCGAAACACGTAAAATCAATCAAGCTCAAAAGTAGCGGTCCAGCTATGAGATTAACCTGGTATAGCACCCAGGGTCCAACACAAGGAGCACGGGTTGGTCAAAGGCCTACGAAGTAGTAAAAATGAAAGAAAATAAAAATAAAATATTTTTAGTGGTTTTTAATGATTTTTATATTTTTTTGGATTTTTAAATGTGAAGAAAATAAAAGAAACACAAAATCAAGCAAGCTTCAACTAATTATTTAATGTATCAAAAATCAAGAAAAAATTCAAACAATTTTTTTTTTATGTTTTTCAGGTTTTTTAGTGTTTTTGGTGAATTTTTGGGATTTTTATAAGGTGTATTTTATTTCCTAAAAATCAAACAGTACTGAAAAGACAAGGTACTATCCAGCCAGGCCCAAAATCCAAAGATAAAATATCTAAGGATCTCAGAGGGGCCTGGAGGTAATTTTCCTGTATACTAGAGAAAATAAGGAAAATTTGAGCACCAAAATTATTGTTTTTGGGTTTTTGGAGCATTTACTAGAATTTTTATGAGTTTTTAAGTGTTTTTGAATTTTTAGGGTTTTTACTCAATGAAAAATAGAGCCAAAATTGGCTAGAAAATCAAGAAACACAAAAGAAACAGTACCTAATTTTTGTGGAATTTTTGAGGGGGTTTTATATTTTTTGGGATTTTTAGTTCTAGACAGTAGCTAAAATAGAGGTTTTTGAATTTTTAAAAATAACAAATAAAATAAAAAATGTCCTCAAAAATTCTCAAAAATCCTACAACATGGCAGGAGCCATGTGTCAAATTTTCATCGAATTTGGAGGTGATTTGATATTTTATTCAAAAATCAAAAGAGGGCACTGTGCACAGGGACTGAAGTGCAAATACCCGAAGCTCTGGGGGTCCAGGTGCAATTTTCCCAGCAAGTCACGCGCGCGGCGCGTGCCTGGGGCACTCAGGGACCTTTTGGTAAGAAAAACAAGTCCGAGGATCTTTTGGTAACTCATACCAAAAAGTCCAGGGGCTGTTATGCAAATATCCCACTAAAAGACGCACATGCGGAATTAAAACACTCACAGGGGTACATATGCAATTACCAAAAAGTTTTCATTCATTAACAAACATCCAGAACTACAGGACTAATGTTGCAAATACACCAAACATACACGTGACGACGCACGTGGCTCACACATACAGGGGCATAAATGCAAATACTAAAGAGCACGAAGTCCAATGTGCAAATAACCCAACGTAAATAAAAAGTACAAAATATTTACAGGACTGAAACGTAAAGCATAAACTAAGAGGGGGCCTACGGTAAATTACCCCTTTATTACGTCGACGGCCGGATGTGCGCCACGTAGCAGATCTGACGGTCCTGGACGGAAGCGCCTTTCTCCTTCCGCACGTGGGCCTGATCGACGTCAGTGGAGGAGACACGTGGAAGATCTGACGGCCTCGGGTGCTGGTGTCTCTCTCTCTGCGCTAACGGTCCAGATCGCCCCTCTGAATGATCGGGCGGTGGCTGCTCCTCGATGGATGGACGGTCACGATGAAAACTGGAGCGCTGAGGGCGATCGGACGATGCTCGAGGATCTTGGAAGAACAGTTGGCCGGCGAGCTTCGCCGGCCTGGTGTGAGCGCGGTGGTCCTCGTCAGCTGCCCCTGAAGATCGGAACAGGTCCGCGATGACGTCCCGCAGCTGGTGGTGGCCTCCGATGGCCCACCCGAGCCTTGGAGGGGCTCCGGCGAGGTCGGCGGAGGGAAGATCCTGGCCCGAGTGTCGGGAGGCCTCAGATGGCCTCCTCTGGTCCTACAAAAGAGGTCAGAAGCTTCGCGGGTCGAGGGCAAAGTGCCTCGACCCGATTAGGTGGTGTGGAGGTGGTCTGTGCGTCGGGGTGAGCAAGCTCCGGCGAAGCAACGGACGGTGGAGCTCGAACCCCAGCTCCTGTGCGAGCTGGGTTGGATGGGTGTGTGGAGAAGGTGCGCGGAGGGATGGCGAAGATGATGACGGGTTCAGATGATCGAAAGGATACGCGAGATGGCCGTAATCAACGAAACACGACGGCGAACCGATTTGGGGCAAACTAGAAATCAGACGAAATAGGAAAGCTAAGTGATTACCTGGGTGGCAAAGTAGACTAGGCTGGAGCTGAGGTAGCTCCCGGTCGTAGCCTCGAAGGTCGTCCGGTCCTGAGGCTCGAGCTCCTGCACTGGGCGGAGCACGGCGGCGCTACGTCGCCGGATCGATGGTCCGGTCACCCCCTCCTCACTGCGACACGGGCAATCGAGAGCTGTCACCTCAAGGGATGCTGTGGAGGTCACAGGATGAAGGGTGGAGAGCCAAAGATGATCGAATGGGTCACCGGAGGAGATGCTTTATATGATCCAGGGGTCCGATAAGATGATGATCGGGCGCGCAATCCAAGGAGCGGATCCCTAAAAGAAGGTGCACGCGGGGATCATGGATCTTCCCTTGGCAATCGGAGCCCTGGGTTTGAGTGGATGGAGATCGGATCTGCTCGCTAAAAGGTTGAGAAATCGGGTCGGGAATCAGATCCGCAAGGGAAGTGGTCCACAGGGGGGAGTTGACCGGGCGGTCAACATCCCCCGTGGACCAATCAGGAGAGGCCACGCCATAATTAATTTGAAAATTCGAAATAAAATAGGAAATGGCTGAATTATTAAAAACTCAAAACATAAAATATTTTTATTTTAATTTTTTCTATTTTTTGGTGATTTTTAATTAATTTTTCAAAATAAAAATAAGGTATTTACATAATAGGGCTATATATAGGTATATGTACAATATAGGGTTTTTAATTTTGATTTTTAATTAGTTATTTTTATACATTTTTATTCCTATTTTATATTTTATTTATTTATAGAATAAAATGAGGAATAAAAGGATATTTTTATTTTATTTTTATTATTTATATACATAGGGGAAATAAAAAGTTATGTACAACTATGTACATGGCATATGTACAATATATTTTTGTATTTTTAATTTTGTTATTTTTATTTGATTTTTTTGTTTTGTTTCTTTTTATTTATTTTATTTACAATATATATATAACATAGAGTATTTACAAAAAGTTTTGAAAATAAATAAATTTATTTACAAGGTTAAATACATAAGGAGGCATGGTCTATATACATGGTGAAAGGGCATTTTTGAATTTTTTGGTTTTTAGATTTTTATTTTGTTTTTAATAGTTTCTAAATATATCCAAAATATGTACAAGCATATTTTTGGGTGAGGAAAATATAATTTATTTAATTACAAGAATATTTACACTAGAGCCCCTATCTCCCTCTACTTGGCTTTTATGCGGTCAGGCCCATGCTGAGCCCTCCCTTGGGTTAGGTTGCTCAATATTTGTTCTAAATATTTCCCTCTTTTTCTTTTTCATCTTTATTCTTTTATTTTTGCACAAAAACATGCTAATTATAGGTTTTTACAAGATGCATGCTTCTGCTAATTATTCCTATTTACAAGTATCTACATGCATTTGCATAGGTTTTTGTAGCTAAAATATAAGAATAAAGAGTGATGAATGGGTATTCATCACCAAGCTAATCAACTACTTCACAAAAGCTCAGGATATTTATGGTTATATCAATTGTTTACAAAGCTGACACTTCACAATCTTGGATCAAACATCAAGATCAAAACTACATATCAAACGTTTTAGCACACACAGAAGAACATGCGAGCTCTCATCTTTCTTCATACTCCCTTAGAGACTCACATCCAAGAACTTCTCTACACACTTAGGATCAAACACCAAAATACTTGCAGAAAGATGTTAATAGGAAACAAGATATATATATATATATATATAACAAATATATTATCCAAAAATGTTATCTCCACGGATATCAAGAATAATTTTTCAAATAAGGACAACTGATATCTTGAGATAAAGACAATAGTATAATTACATGGATAGTTCTCAAAGAATAGTATAAACAATTATATCACTGATACCACAGACGGATAAGCAAATATCAAACAAATATAATAAATATCATCACACTGAGTTGAGTCTGCCAAAAGAACTATGACTGATGCAGAAGAACTTGAAGACTGATGAGCGGATCAAAGATTTCCGATAAGAACTTACTTCACAGATTTTTCAATCAAGAATATCATTCTTAAAATATCAAATGAGTCAAAGAACATGAGAAAAAATATTGAGAAAATCATTCAGAGAGAGCTTCTTGCTTTTCTAATAAAAGTAAGAGTGATTATTTGAATAGCATGTATTCCAACAATGGGTATGAGGTCCTTTATATAGGGGCTCAAGAAAAATGGTTGTTGGAAATAAAAAATGATATGAAATCAAATATATTTGTCTGATATGATTGAACAAATTAACAAGCAAGTACGATCGATCAACTATAAACGATCGATCAGCTAAATGACTAGAATCGATCAGTTAGTGATCGCTTGAATGATATTAAAAACATGATCGATAATTTCAAATGGCATGCTGGACAAATAGAGATCAATTAGTTGAAGTACATGGTCGATAATTTCAAATGGCATGCTGGACAAATAGAGATCGATTAGTTGAAGTACATGATCGATCAGGGGCGGAACTAGTATACTTTATGGGGGGGGGCATGCCCCCCCCATGATTATTATACGTCACTTATATAATGTATTAAGTTTTTAATACGGCCCCTCTTTAATTATATTATAATTATTGTTGTTAGAGAAATGTTGTAGAATTATTAAATGGTCAAGTGGTAGCGTGGCAAGGCTATTATTTTGGAGACCAAGGTTCAAATCTTATCTCCATCCATTTTACTTTCTTTAAATGGTTTATCCAATCACTTCCAAAGTATTAAAATAATTTGATATAAAATTGTATTCTAAGTCATGGGCGGAACTAGTATACATTATAACGCCCTCATGATTATTATACGTCACCTATACAATGTATTAAGTTTTTAATATGGCTCCTTCTTAATTGTATTATAATTAATATTGTTAGAGAAATGTTGCAGAATCATTTAATGGTCAAGTGGTAGATTGGTAAGGCTATTATTTTGGAGACCAGGATTCGAATTTTATCTCCATCAATTTTACTTTCTTTTATATGGTTTATCCAATCACTTCTAAAGTATTAAAATAATTTGATATAAAATTGTATTCGAGTTTATTTATCTCTTCCATTATTTTTATTACTCTTTATAAATAAAATAATATTTATTGTTTCCTTTTAATCATGAACTTTTTTGTTTTAAAATTTCACTTGATAATTTAGCCTTTTTAGGATGGAATTAGAGAGACTTAACTTAGTATATTTATCCAATTTTAAAAATATCCACGGAAAATACCAATCTATTTGAAATTCTAACGGTAATAATAGATTTAAATTCTACGTTTATCAAGATTGAAAGAGGTTCATTTTAAAAATATTAGTTCTATTTAAAAATATCGTTCAAATATACATAGATTTTTCTATTTTTGAGCATACATAATAGTTGTATACTCGGCCCCTCCTTGATGAAATTCCTGGTTCCGCCCCTGTGATCGATCAAGTATGATCGACCAGGTATGATCGATCAAGGCGAAAATATGATCAGAAAAGGAAACTTTTGGTTGAAGCTTGCTGAAGTTACAACTTTTGATAACCTAATACAGAGAAAATATCACAAGACTTTTGAACAAAGAAACAACAAATTTGACCATATGCATATGCTTTACATCCATAATTGCAATCTTGCGATCACAAAAAATATGCGAGAGACTACAACATAATTTTGTGTGACATCTTTAAAATCTCGAAGGACTAAAAACTAACAGCTCAAAGGTCGTTGCCACTGGTAATTGCGCTTTGAACCTTTGGATGGTTTTTCACCTCTAGTGGCATGATCGAAATTATTGGTTGCTATGTAGAGAGTTATATAAGGTATGCATGGTGCGACTATGAATTTCTAGAGAGGGTTGTGTGGGCGATGGAATGGAGATGATATCAGGGTAAGTAGTCATAGGAGGAGGCTAGACAAGAAACGTGAATTTGGGTACATGGAGTAGGGGGCATGACAGGAGTGGCGTTGATCCGAGGATGAAGATGACTGAAGTGACACCACCACAAAAAAATCACATCCCTTTAAATCTTGTAAAATCGATTTAAATTAGTTAATGACATCAAAAATACAACTGTAAAAATGAACTTTATGTAGTTTTTAATGCTCCACATTAAGGTGACGTGCAAATATGACACTATGTGGAGATAAGAGTTCTTTTGATGTTTGTAAAGGTATAAAGTTCATGCATTTTTAAATTGTATTTTTAGTTTTCTTATCTTTATTGATAGCATATATATTTTATGTTTTAGTACGATAATAGAAAACTTCGAGTATTTATAGTTTTTTTTAGAAATTTTATTTTATATTGTAAATTAATATGTATTATACAACATAATACATAGGTCTATACAACTTACCAACCTAGCTTATTATGTATCTTTTTCTTTTGGAATGCTTATGTAATTTTTATATTTTTGTTTGAACATCAGGGATTCTATCTCATGATGGATGCTCTCTTAGTAGGTTACTAGATAAGAGCTTTGTCACAATCCGAGGAAGGTAGGGATCCTTTGCAATTCTATCCCAAGTGGAAAATACATTATCAAGAAATCAATAAATAGATGCAAAAAATAAGAAAATGCTTAAAGTGTGTTTTGTATAATATTTTGAAGTTCAAAGTTAGTTTGTATTATATATAATGAGATGTCAAAGTCTAATTTTTGCATATGATCTTTAATCAACTCTAAGTATTTTTAAAAATCAAATTTAAAGGAGGATAGAGTTGAAGTGGAGTTCATATGCCAAGGACATGGTCCTTCGAAAGTAGAAATTTTGAGAATTTGATTTTGAATTTTATTGATATATATATAGGAATAGGGAGACTCCTCTCAAGAGGAGAGAGGAAATAAATCATAAGGTGAGAGGGACGCAAATCCAATGGTGGAAACACTAGGAAGGAGGGAAGTTGCCTCCGCTTGAGAGGAGTTTCCTATTCCCTATATATGTGTGTGGGTGTGGGTGCTTGTGTGCACATGTGTGTGTGTGTGTGTCCACGCTTGTGTTCATGTGTGTGTGAGAGAGAGAGAGTGAGTGAGTGCGTGCGTGTGCATATGTATGTGTGTGTGCACACGCATGTATGTATGTAACATGGTATTTTCATTTATGTATATATTTTTATTTTATTGAAATTATATAAAAAAGAACATGATTAAAACCAAAACGTGTAGAAAATCTCGAAGTTTTATATTTATTCAAGACAATTGTACAAAAGGGTTCAAAACACAAAACTCAATCGTTTCATCTTTGTATTTTTGAAATATTTTTAAAAATTAATATTATGTACAATAAAGTTTAGAGGTGAATTTGGGTCATTTGAAATTTCATAAAAGTAGTTACATGCCTAGGAAATTAACAAGGTAAGAGGGACGCATATCCAACGGTGGAAACAATAGGAAGGAGGGAAGTTGGCTCCTCTTGAGCGGAGTTTCCTATTCCCTATATATGTGTGTGGGTGTGTGTGCTTGTGTGCACACATGTGTGTGTGTGTGTTTGTGTTCGTGTGTGTGTGTGTGTGTGCGTGTGCGCGAGTGCGCGTGTGCGTTTGTATGTATGCATGTGCGCATGCGTGTGTGTAATGTGGTATTTTTCACTTATTTTTATATATTTTTACTTTCATTGAAAATATAGAATAAAGAAACATGATTAAAACCAAAACTTATAGAAAATCTTGAAGTTTTATATTTATTCAAGACAATTGTACAAATGGATTCAAAACACAAAACTCAATCCTTTCATCTTTGTATTTTTGAAATAGTTTTAGAAATTAGCATTATGTACAATAAAGTTTAGAGGTGAATTTGGGTCATTTGAAATTTTATAAAAGTAGTTACATGCCTTGAAAATTAATGTTTCATAAATTAGGATTTGAAATTTCTTCCTTATTATTGAGGTGGCTGTATTTAAAATATTTTTATACTTTTTACATATTTTTATGTTCAAGATGCAATAAGAATCATTTCAAAAAAATCGAAATGAATTTATTAGGACAAATTGAGGTTTCTCTACAATATGCACGAAGTGTTTTCTGCACAGTCAAGCCCATTTTTGGATTTTTCTTCTTTTGACCAATACAATTATTTTGGTCTATGGTTCAGGTCATAAATATGATTTAGAATCATATGTATTATTATTTTCTTAGGTAGTCTGTATATATAGTATCCATTTAAATGGTATGTTGGTAGTGCAGTGTGCCTATGACTCAAAAAACCAGGGTTCAAATCTTCCCTTCCTCCTCGTGTAGAGGTTGAGGTTGCGTTAGGTAGCCGTGATTTCGAGGCAACACCCCTCCCCATGCTCTCTTGTCGTGATTTCGAGGCAACACCCCCACTCCCTGTACGTGCAAAACTAAAAATCCTATCCTAAAAGGGCTCTACAAATGATACAATCCAGTATACAGAGAAATATAAAAGATTTGAAACAAAAATCAGAAACTATGGACTTTCAATGAACATGTCTGCATTATTAAAAGCTTCCTGTTATTTGCAATCAGTTGCATACACTGTGTGCACAATGAGATCTCATGAGTCTTCCTGAGATGCCATTCCATTCTAATCAAAATTCTCACTTCACTACATAAACAGCAACACTGCAATGTACAAGTGCAAGATCAAGATATGAGAATTTGGATTCCTACCTCAATCATATGTTCCCCATAGGCATCCAGTGGCAAACAACCAAGTAGATGGACAGAATGAGCACTACATCACAGCAGCCAGAGCATCACTGTGGCTGGATCGCTTGCGGGTTCAGCGCAGCCAACTCCTTCCATCTATCCCCTCTACCGTGGACACGCGAAGAGATGCTCCAGAGAGTATCCCCTCGCTTCACCATCGCGGTGAACGTCGACGGCTTATGCTTGCTGTTCTTCCCCATCCCATTAGCAAGCAACCATCTAGATCCAGATGATTGCTTCAAAGGATTACCCCACAGATTTTTCTTCACAGAATCAGTCCTAAATCCAGCAACATGAACTTCAGTTATCTTGAAAAGTGATGTATGCTCCTCCACTTCCTTAGATTTGGGCACAGTTTGAATCTTAATGACTCTCTCCACCTGACATAGAGCGAGCATTGGCGTCCCAACCGGTTCGTGGTTTCGCGTCGGATCTCGAAGCTGCACCGTGAGCGCCACCGTGAAGTCGTTTCTGAGCAAACCACACCTTCTTCCACTCCAGGAGCCTGCACTGATCAAATCCACGTAATTCGCGTGGTGGGCAGCAAGAATCCTGGATGTTCTTTCACTGTTCTTGATATCTTCCTCATTGACATCTCCAGAATCCAGCCTCATCCACTCATCCAGTGATATGCACAGCCTCATCAGACCATTAATTGCCCCTTCCGATCCAAGAACCTCACCTTCTTCGCTCCATGATCTAGCATCAGAGAAACCGGATTGCACTCTAAGTCCCTCGATCGATAAAGCTTCGATCTTGTCCATTGCCAGCGGAGCCAGTTCTCCAAGAGAAACGAACTCTGCGTTACTACCTTCGTTACTTGTCGGTTCTTCTACTCGTACACTATCCAATCTGGGGAACAACATGACCAAATCACTGCATTAACCACTGGTGATCGACAGATAAGAAAGAACTATAGATTAGAATCTTAGTACCTTTCCCATGCCATCTGCTGCATTGTCTTCCCAGTGATATCTTCCAGAGGCATAAGATTTCTTGCCTGCGACGAAAGTTTATCCATTCCAAGAGAAGCCAATTTCCGCAAGATATCCGTGATTTCGGAGCCCATCTCTGCGGGGACGACGACCGGATTCGAAACCTGCATCACCAAGCTCCCATTGCTCCTCGAATTCTCAAACAGAGATGGGCTCATGGTCCTCAAGAATCCACCATTCTTGGTCCGAAAAGACGGACCCAAACCTTCTCCCAGAGGTGGAAGAACAAGTGGGTCATGTGGGGGAAGCTCAATTGGACTCCCGAATCCATTTCTACTGCCGGGAAGAGAGTTCACGAATGCAGTCTCATCGATACCCCACTCGCGCATTAACGCATTGGCTTCGGCATCTTCCAGCACCTTCGCTTTCTCCCTGCTCTTCATAACCTGTGTCGCCTTCCGATGCTCCGCCTCTGCAGCTTCAACGAGCAACGAGAGATCTAAGGAATTATCTTCGGAGCCGTGATCCGAGAAGAAATCTTTTGGTGACCCAATGAGACCCATATCCAGAGACCCCTCCATTTCGAATTGCCTCCACAGCCGCTCCCGCGGCGACTGCGGGTCGCCTTCGGAGCTCAGATCATTCGAGCTATGCACCAATCCTACTGTTCTTTGGAATTCACCGGAAATCGATCCGGTGAGATCATCCAAACTGAGGGATCTACTAGCTTTCCCCGTCTTATAGCTCAACTTCACCTCTGTGTGATCCAACCCAATTGACAGACCACCAAAGGCAGCCGCGAGATCTTCCACATCCGCCTCGCCACAGAGCTTATCGTCATTTTTGTTAGCCGTAAAGCTATTGATTTTGGCCTTTCCGCAATCAAAATCCAAGCTTTCGGCTTTGCAGTGTGTCGACACTTCACGGATCAGCTTCGCATCGTCGCCTGATTGAACCGGGATCATCACCTTATCATTCACAGATCCACTCCTCGCATTGGAAGCCGTCAAGATCCCAACTTTCCCCCAACCCAATTCCTCTGATCCCTTGTTCCTCACAGAGAACCCGAAACTAACACGCAAAGCCGCACCTTTTGCCTTACCAGAGAGCCGAAAGCTCGTGCTCCATTCCCCGGCGCAGCCATCCGCTTCCAACTCATCGAGATCCAGCGGAAGAATTCTCGTGATATCGAACAGGTGCTCACCGAGATCCACCTCCGGCTCCCCGACAACCGATGCAAAGAGCACGAATTGCCTTGGCTCGTACTTTGCCGAATTGCGATAACCGGATCTACTCGCATAGACGAAGCATCGATGCGCCATCACCTCATCAAACCTCACAGATCCACCGATCACTCTAACGGCTCTCGTGCTCACACCACGGTCCCAACCGTGATCCCCAGCCCGCTTCCACCGGACCCATAGGCACCGGTCATCGAAGGCGGGGCCAAGGCCCCGCACCGAGTGCACGTGGACAGTGAACCGGCAAAGGAAGCGCCTCTGCCGGAGATGGGAGATGGCCCTCAGGGGCTTCCAATTCCATAGCGACGATGGCAACCGAGGGGACCGGTTATCATTATCACGTGATTGGGCGTGATCGGCGGGCTTCCGGCTGGACGAGAGGGCTCGAGTGAGGGATTCAATGTCACGGAGAATGCGTGCGCCGCGTGCGGTGTCGGGGAGCACCGGGGTGTGATCGGAGCCGGTGTTGCGGTGATCAGTACGCCGCGGCATACCGTGAGGGATCGGATTTGGGGGTTTGGATTGGGGATTTGTGGCGGAACCCTAATTTGGTTGGTGAGAAGATCGATGCCATCAACAGGAGAGGAGTGGAGGACTGGATTTAAGCTGCAAAGGGGTGGAGGTGGAGAGTATTGGGCGGGAATATGCTACGTGATTTGAATTGTTGGTGATTTTGCACGGATACCCCTTTACACTTTATGATTTAAGGATAAGGGGTGTAATATATTTTCTCTTTATATAAGTAAAAAGTAATTCGTTAGTCTAACCTGTTTTGTAGAAGGATAGAGATCCGCCACCGTATCAATTTTACATAGATTTTTGACATTCGTGTGCAAATTTGATTTAAAATGAATGATGTGACTTTGATATCCGCAAATATCCGTATCTTTATCTGTATATTTTTTCATATATAAATATAGTTTGCTATTTTTTAATCATATATAAGATTGTTTTATATTTTTTTGTTTGTTCGCCATGTTTGGTATAATTAGTATGCTATAAGTATATTTAGTGTATGAATATATATCATGTGTATTTCATCCAATACATTTATATTTTAAGCTAATGGATAGAGTTTTCTTAATGTTATTCATACTATGCAATAAGCATCAATTACATTTGTATTTATTTTTAAGGATATGGTAATATAATTTTCATATCTGTGATATCTATACTTAGTATACGTATTCGTATTTCAAAAAAGGATAACAAAATATAACACATATGTCTATATCTGTATCCGACTTTTTTCGTTTTTAGATACGTTTATTTATGCTGGACTGGATAAGCTATGCCATGATAAGTTGTCGCATTATAAGTAAATTTTTATTTATGGTATTTATTACTTCCTTATCCTCAAACCAATCAAGTAGAAATAAGGGGGTAAATTTCTTGTTTTTAATGATTAAGGGGGAGGTTAACCCTGATCCTTGAAGTAAGAGCTCACTGATTCTACCACCAGACCATAAGATGAGTTCGTGGTGAGTCTCTCTTATCCATTATCTCTCTTTATTGAAAAGTAGCGGGCGCAAATGTAAATGTAATATCTTTTAGGGACATAAGTGTAAAACCTCCCAAAAAATAAACAAAACGTTAAGGGGTGCATTTTGAAAAGGTTGAGATTTAAATAGGACATTCCTATGCTGCCACAGGTGAAGGGTAGAGTTTGGATTTAAGCGGAAAGATGGGGGTGGACTTTGGAATTTAAACTTAAAAATAAAGGTAATTCGTCCTCGTATATCGCGTCCTTGTGCATGTATCTATGTTCCTGTAGGATTCCCCTGTGCTGCCAATTTGACTTGGACCTATTTGAAAGTAATTAATAGACCATGGCCCATAGTGTCGAATATAGTAAGAATATAATAGACGCGGTGTGATTACAATGATTATATGGGTTGCGGTGAGGCTTAACAAGATTGTAGGGGCCTTTGTGAAAAAATCGCATTTAAATTTGAATACCAACGCGGCACTTTTGACCAATGTTTTTAAATAGAATATGAAATTTTGCTAAAATAGTTGGATCGGGTTGAACCACGTAATCAAACAGGTTCAACCAGATAATGATGTTGTTATTATTTAAAATCGGGTTAAATCGAATCGGTGGGAAAAAATAGTTGAACCAGCCAATCAAATCGGAATGAATCAAAATATGCACTCAAGTATACTTGAAATAGAAATAAAATGTATAAATAATGTATATATTTCACAGTATACATATAATATTTTTTTCCATATGCACCGTCAAATGTCATACGTACATATATGGACTGAAATTTCTGTAGAGTAGTTGTAATTTTATGGATTTTTTTATCATTTGTGCCCCTGTGAGATATTGCAATATCGTTTATCACCTCCCTTTTTAGAATATCAGTTGTGACCCTACCTTCTTCAAGTTTTATCATATGTACCCCTCAAGTTAGTTAATGCCTACTTCCATCCCAAATGGATGTTAACTTCTGGATACAATGGTATTTTCTAACCAATAAATCGGGTGGATTGGTCATTTTCTTAAAATCATTCTCTTCATCCTCTCCCTCTCCCTCTCCCTCTCCCTCTCTTATCCTTCTCCTTCTCCTCCTCCGACAACCTCCTCCCCAGCCTCCACTCCCTCCAACCCTTCCTCCTCCACCCCCTCTTGTGGCGTCCCGGGATACGGGTTACCCGTTTACACAACATTCGTATTATTTATTCACGATTGATCGCATCAACTTACGAAAATGCATGGAAAATTTTCGCGAGTTGAATGATATTTACAATAAAATAACAAGCCACGTCAAGATATGTGTCACCAAAGAAGCGGTGCATAAATTCTCATATAGTATCACATGTATCAAAAAAAATTATTATTTTATACATGTATATCCAAAAATATGGTGGAAGAGAAAGTAATCACAATATAAATACATATGTTTATATAAGGCTATCATGTGTATCATCAAATGTAAGTCGTTATTTGAATACCAAAAGCTAAGAGTCCTGCTAACCAAGCTATTGTGCCGCAAGCGCCTTCCATGTCATCCATATTAGAGACAAGGAGATAACAACAATTGTTGTCTACAAACAATAAGTATTAAAATTAAACAAGAATTTAGGTGGTTACAAAAAAAGCAAGTAGACATGTAATATTATCATAAAACAATTTAACTACTTGCATGGAAAAAAGTTACCTAGTAACTCAGTACACTTACCGCTTCTCACTCACCCTACCCCAAACCTCAACATTTAAGTCTTTCATTTATAAATTATAAGATCGTATAGGAGTAAGTGATGTAGATCTAGGTTATATCCTTTTAATTGTTATCATTTATAAGATGTAATGATGGATTATTTTAAAATATGGATGTTTTTTATTTTACGATCTCTTTGCTCGTCAAAACCTACTGGTAGAACAGTAATCAAGTCAAGCGGTGAAGAAGTCCCCCTAAGGGACTCATCCGTCTCGCTTCCCCAGTGGAAGGGCGGTCCAATGATAAGCTAAGCAAAACTCCAACTACATCCCTGAGATGGATGGGAGAAACTCTCTAATCCAAGTCATGCCACTCCTACCAGAATCGGTGTAGGAACAGGCTAAAGAAGCTCGAAGAAAAATCCAGGGTCCTCCAGTCTAGGAACCCTAACAACACTCAAGGTCAGCGGAATTGGTCAAGCGAAAATATGTGAATCCTAGGGAAGCGGAAAAACTGCAATCTTGCGATAAAATTCAGGGAAGAGACTGGGATCCTAGACCCACGCACTAGGCAGTCGCTGCTCAATCTGGATGTCCTAACTCCAGTACAGTTGAAGATCACCGTACCCTCACATAGTTGGGTGTAAGAGGCACATTTACATGTCACAATGCATGACATCACTGATTCATAACAACAAATTATCTCAAAGATATCAGAGAATGTAGTTCACACAAATCCTTTGACCCATTAAAGTACTGAGATTTCTGGATAATTCAATCATTGAACAATTTAAAGCACTAAATATATGGAACTATATCAACTGGATTATATATGAATGTCACAATGATGATTATTATGACAACACATATATTTGGTTCATATGTAATTTATTGCAACCATAGAGTGACAACAGCTGCAAATTGATACAAAGGTCAATGACTTTTACTCCAGCTTTCCAGTGTCAAGTAGTTTGTCCATTAATGATACTACACCTATGCTTTTCTCATGCGATCATAATTGAACTGAAATTAATATTCAATTTATTCCATGGGAAATGGAGCAGAATTAGAATTATAAATCTCCTACCCATGATCTTCACTTGTAAGGAGTAATAAGTATTTGACTACGATCATTCCTGGTTCACAATAAATTACCCGAAAATACACCCACTAGTTTAGCTAATGTATAGAAGTTAGACCCAGCTAAAAATAAAAGATCATAACATGCGCAACAAAATAGCTTCCAAAAAATTTAACTATATGGAAAGTAGACTGCTATAGATATTCATGGAACTAAGTAAACTGTATCAATAGATCATGAATCCAGTTGTCACTTTATGAGCAAAAATTTATAAATCAGCTCACAAGGAAGGCAAGCAGATTTTGATATATTTTTTTAAATGTTACCAAGATCATATTTGGTAATATGCTGACAGTGCTTTTGTGCTTTAGTTCTTACAGTAACTGAAAAGACATTGGCTGAAAAAGGCTAAATTTTCCCCCTCATTTACATAAGGCCAGATAAATTAATGTAGTAGTTGTTTCTTCCATCTTCCTTGCTATGTCGGTGTTGCTGATTGATGTGCCTATCATGATTTTTAGGAAGTTATCAGACATTAAATAATCCTATAAAACCAACAAGGAACATTCATATATTAGATGGGAATCAAGCTCCAAAGGGATCTGTTGCTAAAGTTACTGGCAATGTAGGATTACATTTCTCTGGTTTTCAGTACTCTTAAAATGGTTTTTTACGATCTTAGCCATCCATAATATTAGAGGAAGATGGATTTTTGGGGGAAGAAGAGAGGAGAAAAGAAGATGGGGGAGGAAAAATAAGGGGTAAAGACTAAAAAGTGATATAAATAAGAAGAGAATGGGTATGTGTCAACTTTTGGGAAACATAAGGGCGAGGTGTTAAAAATTAGGGAGGGGAGAGTATACGTTTATATAAAAAAATATTTATTAATTATTATTTTCAATTCTCGTTCCATTTTAATAAAATACTCAAATCATCATAACTATCATCTTTGATCTTTGATTCGGACATGTAAGGGTTCGTTTCGACAGTCTCAGAGTGATGATCAAAATGAGTCAAATATTCATATTTTTTCGACAGAAGATGCGTCTAGAAATCGGAAAAACACATTTTCGATTCATGAATAAATTTTACGATGAAAACCAGTCAAACAGCCTCCGATCGACAAACGGTCGATTCCGTTGGCTCCGGTTCGTCGAAACGAAATTGGTGATGTCTTTGTTCATTTTGTCGTTCGGATCGTGTCATGCACTTTTCTAGTGACACGAAGTTCAACGCGATCGGTTTTTAGTTAATCGCATCCAGTTGAGATTCGATCCACGGTCTGCGGATTGATAAGGATTCATTCGATATTAATTAGATTTTTATCGAGTCATACGGACCCAAGTCGGGCTGGATTCGATTTCAAATTCGGGTGGTTCGAACCCGAGCGTTACACCTCTAGCCCCTCTTCTCCTCCTCTGCCCCCTCCTCCCTAACCCCTCCCCCTTATCTGTCAACCCCGCCTCCTCTGTTGTCCCTACCTCATCTGGGCTCCACCATCGTCGTCCCCTCCTCCTCATCCTCCACATATTCTGATCCCCTCCTCCTTCGTCCCCACCTCATCCGACATCAATGACAGCTTACACGGGAAGGAGATAAGAGTTTTGGTGTCCTTCATCAAACCTGCAGCCACGAAGAACAAGTAACCCCAAACCCAACCTTCACATCAGGAAGAGCATCTTGAAACACCAACCAATCTCCATCTTCGGTGAGCCCATAAAGGAGGTGTTTTCCTTTGCTCCAAACCCAACATTCAAACAAAAACAACCTGGAGTCGTCTCCGCCTTGAAACTCGAATGCAAATCATCTCGGTCAATGTCGACCGCCGCCTTTGTGCGAGGAGCGCCGCTAGAAGCTCTGCTGTCCACAAGAATCACCACCTGGAGGAGGTTGAGTTTGTGGGGTTAGGAGGAAAGGAGGGAGTATTTTGTTCTGATCATTATGCCCCTCTTAACAATACCTTGGTTTAAATCATGGCTATTTCAATTCTTTGGCGATCAATCTGACAAAGTGGCATAAGTGATAACGGAGCAAGAAGTTAGGGGCACAACTGATATTCAAAAGAAGAGAGGCATAACTGATATTGCAATATCTCGGAATAGCACAAGTGATAAAAATCATAAGTTTATTATAATTAAAATCAATTACATACAAAAAATTGTGTTAGAGTTGTTGGTTCGAAGTTTCAGGTGTGTAATTAAAGGTCATTGCTCAACTCTCAAATAATATTTGTATTGCTGTAAAAATTAGTTTAAAGTTAATGCAATTCAATTTCGATTGAACCTAACTAAATCGGTTTGAAATAATAGATCAGACCGATGATTTGACCAAAAATTGAGACTTTCGAACTAGACTGGCGTAGGTCTGATTCACCGATCGAAATGGTCAGTTTGGTCCAATTTTCAAAACACGGTTTTTAACATAGTTAACAAAGCTTGCGAATAATTCAATCATATACAGACTAACAGGAGAGTTTATTTTAGAGATGCTACATACACATACATACATATATAGGTTAAATGGGGCTGCCCCCTTGGAGTAGCCAACTTGGCTACTCCCACCTTAATTTTTCTCTCATTTTTTTATTTTTTTTAGAAAATAAAAATTTGTAAATTCACCATTATATTCCTCTAACATTCTATTAAAATTTCGTCAGAAACAGAGACTTCTACGACCTCCATCCAAACAGGGTCGATTTAAAAAATCCTGCGACCGTTAAAAAAATGACGTCTGGATGGAGGGCATAGAAGTCTCTGTTTCTGACGGAATTTTAATAGATAGTTAGATGGATATAGTGATGAATATACAAATTTTTATTTTCCAAAGAAATAAAAAAAGAGGAAAAAATAGGGGTGGGAGTAGCCAAGATTGGCTACTCCCAGGGGGCAGTCCCATTTTACCCATATATATATATATATATATATATATATATATATATATGGGATTGGGGAGCCTACACCCATGTGTAGGTAACTTACCTACACCCACCTCTTGTTTATTAATTTTTTTGATTTTTTTTGAAATGGATCTTTAGGGGATTTACTTAGAATATTAAATGGAATATGTGTTTCAAATTTCATGTAAAACAGACATTTCTAACAGCTCCATCGGAAGGGGCCGATTTCAGCAAATGTCATACCTTTAAAATTTGACTGTCATGATGGATAATTTAGAAGTCTCAAAATAAGTTGAAATTTGAATGACGATATGGTGATATATTGTGATCTAAATCCCCCAAGGAATTAATTCAAAAAAAATAAAAAAATTTGAGGGAAAAAGAGTTGGGTGCAGGTAAGTTACCTACACATGGGTGTAGGCTCCCTTTTCCCTATATAGGGATTGGGGAGCCTACACCCATGTGTATGTAACTTACCTACACCCACCTCTTGTTTCTTAATTTTTTTGATTTTTTTTGAAATGAATCTTTAGGGGATTTACTTAGAATATTAAATGGAATATGTGTTTCAAATTTCATGTAAAACAGACATTTCTAACAGCTCAATCGGAAGGGGCCGATTTCAGCAAATCTCAGACCGTTAAAATTTGACTGTCATGATGGATAAGTTACAAGTCTCAAAATAAGTTGAAATTTGAATGACGATATGGTGATATATTATGATCTAAATTCCCCAAGGAATTAATTCAAAAAAATAAAAAAATTTAAGGGAAAAAGAGTTGGGTGTAGGTAAGTTACCTACACATGGGTGTAGGCTCCCTTTTCCCGATATATATATATATAGGAAATTTATCCAATGCGCACAGGGCCCATTTGAGTTTCGGTGCGCACCATTTGTTGGCCATACACGTGTATTACCAATTTAGTGGTTACCTATTTCGAAGGATGTTGTTTTTGGAAGGAGATTAATATGCAAAGCGATTTAACAATAAGTGATATTCCAATTATATCGCGTCCTAAAAAATAGGAAGATCGTTTTGGAAAGAAAACATTCGAATCGATTATTTCTTGCTGAAAATCGAGATCCAAATGCTCATGTCAGTAATATATATATATATAATAGTCAAGTAAATGATTGTTGCGAGATCAGTAATATCCAAAACAACGGTTAGTAATATACATTCATTGTATTACATGGTGCAGAATTCGGTAATATATATACAATGGACAAGTAAGTGCTTGTTGTGATGTCAGTAAAACCATAACCAATGGTCAGTAATTTCTATATGTATTACTACGTTGAATAGAAGTCAGTAATTTCGACACAATACTCACGTAAATGGTTGTTGTGAGATCAGTAATATCCAAACAACAATCAGTAATTTACATAACCAATGGTCAGTAATAGCTACTATGAGATCAGTAATAACAAAGTTATGGTCAGTAAGTCATGGGCATTGCTCAAGTAAGTCATGGGCATATCCAATGGTCAGTAATAGCTACTATGAGATCAGTAATAACAAAGTTATGGTCAGTAAGTCATGGGCATTGCTCAAGTAAGTGCTTGTTGTGATGTCAGTAAAACCATAACCAATTGTCAGTAATAGCTACTATGAGATCAGTAATATCAAAAAAATGATCAGTAATTTACATTTATTACTATCATAGTGTTTGGATCCTTAATCATCCGCGTGGAATCATTTATTTGAATTGTTTCTTTCCAAAACCGTCTTCCAATTTTTAAGGACGTTGTATAATAGGAAATATAGGATTTTTTTAAACTCGTCGTAGCCTATAATTAGAAATATAGTTATGGTTAATACACGTGTAAGGCCTAAAATGAGTGCTCATTGAAACGCTAATGAGCCATGTGCGCAGTGGATAAGCCCTCTATATATATATATATATATATAGGGGCTGGGGAAGCTGCACCCGGGGGTGTAGCTAACTAGCTGCACCCGGTCAATTTTTTCATTGATTTTTTGTGCTTTTGAAATGAAACCTAGGGGGATTTAAATCACCATATATCACCATGATATCATACCAATTTCAACTAAATTCGACACTTCTATCATCTCCATCAAGACTATCATATTTTAACGGTCTCAAAATTATTGAAATTGACCCTATCTAGATGGGCATGTTAGGAATGTTTGTTTTGCATGAAATTTAAAACACATATCCAACTCAATAAATCAAAAAAAAATCAAAAAACAATGAGAAAAATGCCCGAGTGTAGCTAGTTGGCTGCACCACCCGGTGTAGCTTCCCTTTTCCCATATATATATATATATATATATATATATATATATATATATATGCATGTATGTGGGTTATATGGGGCTGCTCCTGCCCCATTTTTCCACATTTTTTTGAACAATATTACTATGTATAGTACTCTATCCAATATGACATTCAAATTTCGTTAAAAATGAGACTCATATACCCTCCATCTAGAACATGTCGACTACAACAATGTTTAGATCGTTGAAATTACATGTTCTAGACGGAGGGCATATGAGTCTCTTTGTTTAACGAAAATTGAGTGTCATATTTGAGGGATACATAGATGAATACACATGTTGATATTTTTCAAAAAAAATAAAAAAATATGGAAAAATGGGGCGGAGGCAGCATCATTTTTCATATATATATATATATATATATATATATATATATGGAAAAATGAGTATGCTCCCTAAGAGCGTATAATTCCCTTTTTTTTCAAATATATTTTTTATTTTCTTGAAATCAAACTTAGGGGAATTTTGATCACTGTATATTACCATGGTGTCATTCAAAATTCAACTTAATTTGAAACTTCTATCTTCTTCATCAAGAATACTTAATTTTAATGGTTTTAGAATTGATGAATGAAATCAACCCTCGCTAGATGGACATGTTAGGAATGTATGATTTACATGAAATTTGAAATACATAATCCACTTATTATTCTAAGTAAATCCCTCCAAATTTTCGTTTAAAAAAACTAAAAAAATGTGAAAAAAAGATAAGGAACATGCTTTTATAAGCTCACAGAAAGCATAATTACAATCTCTTAATAACAGCACATTTTTCATATAATATCAGTGTCCTTATCGGTATTCGTACTTTAAAGCGTTATTAAAGGTATAGGGATAATTAACAAAAATGTAATGTTTTATAACCTCAATTGCATTATTACAACACTTTTCCAATGACACAGTGACACTCCGTAATTTCAAGAAAACGATAAAACTTATTTTACGGATATGATGTACGTAATTCAAGATTTTCGTAGATAATTTTTTTATTGGCTATAATCTAACTTCTTTTATTTATATTACAATCATCAAATTTTAATCATAAAAACGATAACAACGACATATAGCCTAAGGACTATTTAAAAAAATATACGAGTTGGAATTTTGATGACATTAACAATACCCGATGTTTTTGAAACCGGACCGGTCCGAGCGTTCCACCAATTTGACTGAATTAAAGACTTTTTTATCCAATCACCTGTTCAATTGGTTATCAGGATTTCGGTTCAACCAGGTTCAATCAAATTTGAATCGAAATTCAAATTTAATTTTATTCAAATTCAAAATTAATAATTTTGTGGGAGTTGCAGCCACGACATATGGTTACCCTACACAGGTTACTAACTACTTCAGCCATAAACTACATTTTTTTAAAAGAATTGGTATCAAATATTAT
This sequence comes from Ottelia alismoides, assembly GCA_037367405.1. Lineage (NCBI taxonomy): Eukaryota > Viridiplantae > Streptophyta > Magnoliopsida > Alismatales > Hydrocharitaceae > Ottelia > Ottelia alismoides. Next base: position 187,500 of record JAZKJV010008112.1, on the reverse strand, counting down.
TATTCAAGTATTTTATGTAAAGTTTTTAATGTTTTATATTGTAGGACATTGTATACGTAATGTGAGACATTTACGTTATATATGTATTTTTAGTAATTATATATGGGATTTTAACCCGGCAAACCCTATAATCTTTGTCAATTACCTCTACGACCTTTCTACCTCCATCATCCTCGCCCTCCTCCCCAACCTCCGCCCCCGACCTCCTCGTTCCCAACCTCTGCCCTCGCACCACGCATCACACAGGCTCGGCAGCAACACCTCGCCAAGGCTGGTCCACCGCACCTTCTCCCTCCAGATTTGCTTCTTCGTCGAAGCCCCCACACCCCCGCCGACTCTCTCGAAGCCTCCCCCCTGGCTCGAAGCCCCCGTCGCCTCTCGCAAAGCCCCCCCCGCCTCCTTTGCTCGATCGAAGCCCTCCCCTCCCCCCGACTCGAAGCCCCGCACCCCGCCGCCTCTCTCGAAGCCCCTCGCCTCCTTTGCTCAATCGAACCCCCCCCCCCCCCCCCCCCGCCTCCCTCCGTCGACCCATGTTTACCTCTTCCCCTCCCCGAACTTCCTCCAGCACCCCCCCCCCCCCCCCCCCCCGACCCACCCACCGCCTGAAAGCCCACCTCCTCCAAGTCAAGCATCCCCCCCCCCTCCAGCCCAGGTCAAGCCGCAACGCCATGCCAGGTGGTGTAGTTGCTGTTGAGAAAAGGAGGGAGGATTTTTTTTCTTCTCTTGATTAATTCTAGCCGTCCAATTCGGATTGGTTAGATTAACTTGTTTTTAACTCAAGTTAACTCTTGTTGTGTCAATTTAACAGTAGGGTTCGTGGGGTAAGACGGAGCAAGTTTACATGATTGAGGGAGGAATTAGGATGTTTCAAAGGTCGTATAGGTAATTGACAAAGATTATAAGGTCTGCCCGATAAAAATCCCATTATATATATGCATTTGTAGAGATTTTGCATAGATTATGTGTGTGTGTGTTGTTTACATGCATGTGTTTGTTTTATCTGTGGTTGCGTAATTGTATATGCATATTTACAACACATGTATATGCAAATGTTTATACATACAATCACATTATCTTAATAAAAGAATTGCATCTAGTGTATGCATTTACAAGTTTATAAATTTGTTATCTATTTATTTACAACACATGTATATGCAAATGTTTATACATACAATCACATTATCTTAATAAAATTGCATCTAATGTATGCATTTACAAGTTTATAAAGTTGTTATCTATTTATTGATCTTCGTAAAAAAAAGTTTCAGTATTTTTATTGATTTGATCAACTATTTCAATGGTATTTAAATATGCATTTTACATATATTTTTATTTATTCGATTTGATCAGCAAGTTCAACCACTTATTATTCAGCAATCCGATTTAATCAGGTTCAAAAAAATAATGTCACCAACCAGTTTAACCGGTTTAGTTTTCTGGTCCAACCGCAAAGGTTTCTGGTTCAACTTCTGGTCCGGTCCAACATCATTGATAATACTTCTTATGGCATACCAATGGAAGGATGTTTTTGTAAATAGAAAATCCGCAATGGTGTCCATGCAAAAGTGCAAGTCTAAATGGTTATTTATTGAAAAATTCCTGTACACCTGGATTCCCTTCCTCCATTCCACCCCATCCCATCTAGAAAGCCACATTCCAGAAGAACCCATATCAACCAGAACCTTCCTGTTATTTCTCGCCTGCCAAACAGTCCATATCTAATCTTTCAGAACCCTCCACAATCTTCTACATTTCCAAACACTCCCAAAAATTATATATACACATCAACTCCTCTTTGCATGTATCCCCAACCAAAACAAACCTCCACAACAACTCCACAACACCAACAACAAAGACACAAGAAGCTCCATCAATGGACTTCAACCTGCTCCAAAACCTGCTGGACTTACCCGAGGAGATCGAGAAGACGCTCAACATGCCGGCCAAAGTCTACGTCCGCAATGCCAAGGCCATGGCCAACACACCGGCAGATGTCAAGGAGTGCCCGGACTCCTACATCTTTGTCATCGACATGCCCGGGCTTAAGCCCGGGGACATCAAGGTAGAGGTGGAAGACAACTGTGTCTTGGTTATCAGTGGAGAGAGGAAGAGGGAAGATGCCAAGGACGGGAAGTACGTGAGGAAGGAGAGGAGGGTCGGAAAGTTAATGAGGAAGTTCAGCTTACCGGATGATGCCGATACTGATGGGATATCTGCAGGGTGTAAAGACGGAGTTCTTACCGTCACCGTGAAGAAGACGCCTCCGCCGGAGCCAAAGAAGCCCAAGAAAATCGAGGTCCAGGTTGCCTGAGAAATGAGTGTTCTGTAGTGTGTTTCCCTCTATGTTGATACCAGTTTCTGTTTTTGATGCGGTTAGAAGTTTTATGATGTCCTAAACTAATAAACTAATACCCTTTTCTGTACTTTTTATTATAAACTCTTGACATCAATTTAAATAAAATAGTATGTATATGACTTGAACAATTCAAAATCGTTAAGCAAGTGAAAATGAAGATCTCATAACACTAAGAAAGGAACTACCTTTTTCTTCTACTCTGACCTATGTGTCGCAAACCCGACAAGAAAAGCATCTTGCGGAAAGGGCCGCGCATAAGATACTTGTTTCTGCTCATGATGCTGATGTTCTTTCGGGAAGGTGTCTGTTGTTTATCGACCGGAACGATGATACCATCTGTCTCCTCCATCCTCTTGACGAAGAGAGCCACGAAAAATCCTTCCAAACCATCGGCTGGATCTGTCCTTAGAAGGTGTTCAGCTGATGCAGAACAAAAGAGAGCAAGGATGAAAAAACAATGTTTTTTATATAAAAACATGTTTTATATAATGCTGTGAAGTAAAGGCTTACATCCCTCAAGGACGGGGAGACCGCGGCGAGGCCATTGCGGAAAAGGGGTCTCTAGTTGAAATCCCAAGGACGCAGCCAGGGGTAGAACGGACTTGATGACTTGTTCATTCTCCAGTTCATGTATGGAACAAGTGCTATACACTATTCTTCGGACGGACGGAACTACATAAGCAAAATGTACCATGTCTTAGCAAAAAAAAATAGTTATTTTCACAATGATCTTCAATGGATGTGAAGGAGAATGAGAGACGATGGAAAGGGAATTTTGTTGGCAGTTGGTGAAACTTACATGATAATGCGTGGGAAAGGGCCTTTGTTTGGAAAGCCGCTAGTTTCTTCAACCGCTCCTCGTCACAAGCCATGCCTGCTACAAAGAAAGTAGAGCTACATAAGCACAAGAGGTGAATCGTCACATCCTGCAAGACTCGTGTATTTTAAAAATTCATGTCAGCCAAAAAATGTATAATTCGAGTAATGTCCACCATTAATGGTAAGCATATCACTTTCTACAATGGCTCATATTTCTTAACTTTTTTTCTAAAAGGCCTAATTTGTGTGGCTCGGATAACTGCTTTCGTTGAAATCAAAATAGTTGTATATGTATGAACACCATATAGTGAGAATGGTACAAAGTTTTATATCAAGTTCTTTTTTGAAGCGACTTATATTAAGCAAGTAGTATCTCTAGCGTAGTAGTGAGCTATGCTGATTGCTAGAGTACATAGGGCAGGTTTTATTTGTCCGAGGCAAGGATGCCGACCACTGCAAGGTAGTCGCAAGCCATCTGTGAAGCAAGAGGTGCTACAAACTATCCATGTCGCTACCACGACCGTCAGGTTCTTGCTATGTGGTCACGAGGTGGCTCTGTAGTGGTTGCATTGCAGGCATGAGTTGTCTGTAAGATGGCTGTCTGAACTGATTCAATTAACTATCCAAAAATCATCTCAATTGTCTGCTTGGATTCCTGACTTCAATTACCTATAGAATCAATTCTCTGACAGCTATCCATGACTTTATTGCCTTGTGCTTGTTCAGTCAGATACTCCGACTTTCTTTTATTGGTTTGTTTTGATTGTTACAAATCCATTCTTTTTATTTAAAAAATTCTCCGCGCTTAATATAGTTGTGAAACACTCAATTCATCAGCTTTGCTCGTCTGTATACCATAGAAATGAGCACTGCAGGATGTAAACAATCAAAACCAATCTTCAGACTTAATGTTTATATCCCATTTTTGATAACAACATGCTTGACAATGTGTTTTGACCTAACAAACCTCGGATCACTTTGATCAGTTGTAGTCATTTGGTAGGAAGATCTAATGTTCATTTTAAATCTTAACCCCTCAATCATTAACGCTTCCTACTATTCAGGCTGCATTTTTTAGAAGTTCGATGGAGATGATAATGGGAAACTTTACTCAGAGAGATCAAAAGACACTCAACAGATTCATCCAGCAAGCTCTCGAGGAGATGATGACTACTCATTGGAGATCAATAACCGATAAGGCTAATATCCACCCTTACAATCAGAAGGTAAGGACTGTCTTTGTAACGTTTCAAAAATTGGGACCTTAATTGGGAATAAATGAATATATGTGAGCCTTTAGCTAATCAAACCCAAAGTTGAATATAGGCTATGGCTAACATGGCATTGAAGAAAAGTATGATTATAATATGGCCATATAATTATGATATGGGCACATCTTCATTGAAGAAAATCGAGGTATGAAAGACTCCAAAGCCAAACGGAAGAGGACAACTATTACACTAAGACGAAATAATTCAATATAGAGAATTAGAATCTCAGCTCTATTATAATTTTTTGAGTACAAAAAAGAAGAAACGTAGATACGTGTCCTAGCAAACATAGAAACGTAGTACAAAAAAGTAAGAATTACAAAAACTAAGATTCGATGAGTCTTAGCAAGATGAAGCACATTAGCTACATAAAACCGCTTTGCCCAAAAGAATGCACTATTACAAGCAAGCCAAGGTGCCCCAAGAGAAATTGGCAACAGAGGCATATTGTCGGGACAGAACCTTGCAAGAAACAGGGACTAAAAAATTCTCTAGACTAGGAATGTTCGCACATGAGATGCCCACCTCTCTAGATACCTTTCGCCTTCACACGGGCTTAAGATTAGGTGCTCCGCTGTCTCAATCTCCACTTCACAGGGGAAGCATCGGCTATAATTTCCCTAATCTTTCTTATTAAAAGGGTGTGCTTTTATTTCGTCTTCTAAGCCCTCCCTTTCCCTTGAAATTTTGCCATTTCCTCCGAGGTCCAAGCCCCACAATGAATTCCCTTTTCACCGTCTCATCAATAATAGCGTGAACTTCATTCCTCACACCTTTCACTCCTCACAAATCCAAAAGTCATATATCTTCTTCCTCTCCTTGATGCCCTTGTCTTTCTCTATTAATTTTCTCTTCGCTTTCACATTTCATTAAGCACCTTTAGTGTACCTTCAAGCACATCGCTCAGTCATTTCATTAATCTTCAGAGGACAATACCTACCACCAAAACCCATAAACCACACCCGCAAGCAAAGAGCCACCCGTCCCAAACGATCACCACAATTAGTGACTGCTCCTAGAAACTAAGGTGCGATGAGAAATAACAGAACTTTTAAAAGGACCTTCACAAGTGCTGTCAAGTCCAGCAATCCCAGCAAGCTTGACCCAAGGAAATCCCAACTATGTAGCATCTCTCCAGCACGGGCACCTGCCAATAGATCGGGAACAACATTGTTGCTCTCGGCAACCCAGCAAGAGCCAAGATTGCAGTGACCCAGAACCCAGTTCATGTCTCATGAATATCTTGTCTCCAGTGCTAGCCTCTCACGGCTGCTACCAAGATCTTCGGATCGCCTCGACAACACTTTTGCTTCTTGAGAAACTTCCAAACCAAGATTCATCCCCCCTCGGCCCTAACAAAATATATTTGCCTCAAAGTTGAAAATGCATCCTTTCAGTGAGGTAGGAGGCACCAACGAGATACAGCTGACGGGAACTTTGTCTCGCAGCTGCTCCACTCTACCCTTGTCTAATATCAAACTCTTAAACTGAACTTCATTGCCTTCCCGCACCTGAATGTGGGACCCTTCAGACTACACCTCATCTTATCAGTGCCCAGCATTGAACAACCTTACATCCTTCACTCAATCAGTCTAGTTGCCTTTAATCGTCGCCAAAGACCATCAGACGACGCCCGAAAGTGCAGAACCATCCAAGGGCGAAAATCCCCTAAATGGGAATCTCCAAGGAACCTTCACCAAAACCAGCTAATTGAAAAAAACTTAGAAATCAATGCATCTCGAATAGGCGGAAGACGTTCAATCACCCCAATTGCCAAGGCGAGTGGGTGAGTCAGGTGGGCTCCCCAATGTCTCATATGCCTAAACAAATATATATATATAGAAGAAAAACTCTATTCAACAGAGGAAACACGTTACACATGCACTAAGGTGATGGTTCCTGTTGATCAGAACCTCATAAAACATCCCACTTGGAGCAGAGGGAAATTAGGTGGATCCTCAAAACTACCTACAAATAGGTTGTGTTTCTATGGAGTGCCTTTTCCTTCTTCTGGACTATTTACATCATGTGCCCAAGAAAGGTTTAGAGCGCAGCAGTTGCTGGAAATCTGGCATACATAAGGCATCAAGATCAGAGCTTCCTACTGGTGTCTTTGTTTGTAAATACAGAAGTTTGATTTTGCTGTATCGATCCTGGATGGGCCCATGTGATGGTCAAGAGTGAGATGCTCGTGTCATGGTCAAGAGTGAGACACAACTATCATGCTGCTTCAGGACCAGTTTTGTTGCTGGGTTACTCATGGGTCAACCCTCTAAATGTCGTTAATTTTTGACAGGTTAGACCTGGATAGACTGTCCACATCGAGTAGTCATCTTTGGACTTTTAGATAAAGAAATTGACTGAAACAAAAAATCTATTGTTTCCGCGTAGAAAAAGCCATCATTTGCATCAGCAGGCTCTACTTTTTTCTTTCAAAAATGAAATGAGACGTCATCAAGAAAATTAGAATGGCTACAAAGTACAATATGTTCGTGCACAATGAGAAGTCTCCCTATTTATGGGCGAGAAACTACAAAAAGTGAAACGAAATAACACAGTAATCAATTGCTCAGTTAGCAAAAATTTGTAATGATGCAATTAGGTAAAAGGAAATCTAGATCCTACTAATTCTGAATCAAAATTATAAGTGATAGCATGTTATTTCAAACTATATGTAGCCATAGATTTTTCATCCTCATTAGTTACTTTCTATCATTGTTAGATAATCATTAAAATCTTGAAAGCATGTTCAAATCAATTGTACTAATAACAGTGCCGATGACATATTAGTCAGGTACTACTTATCAAGACCTTGAATTACGTAGATTTGCTTATTCTCATTAGTTAAAAATAATAATGCTGGCAACATGTTACAGTATTCAAATTGAGGCCCCAAAATGTTTCGATTTTTTTGTTACGGCCCTTTTCAGTACATCTAACTCAAACTTTGGGATCTTTCATGCCATTTACCTGAGTTTTTTTGTGAAAGAAGTTGGCAGTCAGTTTTCATTCAATCAAAATATTTGAGGAAGAATATTTTTTGCAATACTAACAATATATGCATTAAAATGTTAACAGCTAAAAGTCACACCACTGTTAGACGGAAGCAGATGATCTAATCTCTCTGCAGACGTTCCAGATCCTGAACAAGAAGGGTCTAGAAGAATGGCCTGAACCTGTAAAAGTTACCGAGTGATGCTTCTAAATCAGATGCCTTGAAAATATATAAGCATAAAAGTAGTGAGACAATGCCCATGCTGATGGTGAGAGAAAGATATCATAACAAAGTTATCTTCTTCGTGACAAGGTTTGAAAATCAATATCATATCGGCCCCTTCGGAAAAGTTTACGTCGGGAAATATCAATGATATCAGTGGAATTATAAAAAATGACGCAAAAAAGTGATTGTTCATGAATTAAGACCGTTCTTGAGAGGTACTGGAAAGGAAATGATGAAATTCAAACAAAAACAATATAGAGACATAAAAGACATGTATCTAGCATACTATGTTTATATTACATCACATTTTATGCATAAAATGTTGAGCTATATCAGAAATCAAACAAACAAGCAAATGAGCATAATAACAAATATTTTTAAAGAGCATAATTCATAATAATAATGTTTTTGAATGAAAGAAGATAAATTAAAATCGATTGGAAATAAAATTTCTCTAATTGAAGTAAAGAAAATAAATACTGTGATGAGTCTGTTACGAGTCTGCATATGGATCACTATATTACTAATAGTTACTAACTTACTAATAGCAATTGGAGCATATATCTCGAACATATGATTCTAACTTGATCAGCATTAGGCGCTTCCATTGCAAAAAAAGGACGAAGTCCACCAGTTGAAGAACCTTCATATGCACCCCCTTGTTGCACCATTCTCCATCAGACGAGGGGTCTCGTTATATAAATCATTACGTGTTTTAATTCTAGAAGTATCTAAATAAGTATTGAAATCAAGTTTCATGGGAAATATCATTGATATACATAAAAATTGGCAAAAAACCGACGATATCCGTTGATATCCAAGGGAGTTTTTGTAATGAAACCTATCATTTTTTAGTGATATAGCTCTATATGATGATATATCTGATATCGTGAGATATCGATCAATATCTTGGAAAAGGATATACATACGCATATCCGTACATCTATCCCGTCGATATATCAACGATATATCGATCATACATCACTGATATATCGCGATATCTTAAACTTTGCTTTAAGATATGGAAGATTGGGGAGGATAGAAGAAAGATGCCCAAATAAGACAGTCCAAATTAGTCGAAAATGAAGGATGAATCTACAAAAGACAGTGTATTTGGATAGTATCTCATAGAAAAAGAAGTTCTGCAAGTACAACTCAAAAAAGAAATGTCTAGTAGTCAGAACAAATGGGTTGTCATTTCGAAGATCAGGATCCAATTCCTATCAATTGCCAAAAAAATAGTAATAATAAGAGAACTTTGCACTAATTGTGGTCACAATCCTTGAGGTCAGGGACAGATAACCTAGGGTCCTTTGTCCTTGGGGAAGTGCATTGTCAAGTTCATTTGCAGTAAAGCATCCCTCTGGACTACACCAGATCGAAGGTGCAAATATGTGGACACAGACATACGGAAGTACCATAGACAATACATCAACTACTCTTCTACAACAAAACCATCTCCCACATTAAGTAGGGTCGGTTAGATGGATTCTTTGCCTCCATTAAAATCTATTTTGAGCCATTCTTGGACTTAGATCCAAGTAATTAAGATCCCTTCAGATAATCTCCTTCCAAAATTTTTTGAGCCTTCATTGCACTCTCTTGGACGGGTCAATAACCCAAATCTCAAATCTTTTAATCAGTGCATCAAGCAGACCTCCTTTGCAAATGGGCAAACCAACTTAAGCGTATTTCTCTCATCTTATATACTCGATCAAAGCTACAACAACTTTCCTTTTGATCACATCTATTTTCGTGTACCACACATTAATCGTAGCATTTTCATTTCTGCTATTGTTATCCTCTGCACATATCTATGGTTAACATGCCAACATTCAGATCCATAGATCAAAGCGGGTCTTACGACTGTTTTGTAGTACTTTCCATTGATATTCAAACGAATTTTCTTATAACATAGAACAATAGAGTCTCCTCTCCACTTTAACCAACCTGCATTTATTTTATAAGTAGCATCTACATTCATTTTCCTATCATGTTGCAAAATAGATCCCAAATATCAAAAAGATTCTTTCTTCCAAATGTTGTCCTCTTATCTTCACCTCAATTTCATCGTCACTACTTCCATCAAAAGTGCATTCCATATATTCAGTCTTAGTCCTACTTAAGCGAAATCCTTTTCTCTGAGGCATGTCACGAAGCCTAAAACTTCTCATTTACTCCATCTCTAGTCTTATCGACCAACACAATATCATCAGCAAACAACATACACTAAGGTATCTCATCTTGAATGTGACTAGTCAACTCGTCCATAATCAAAGTAAAAAGGAAAAGACTCAAAGATGAACCTTGATGCAGACCGGTGCTGATGTCAAAATAATCATTCTTCCCAGACCAGATAAACATCAAGTATTATCCACCGTGAGTAAATTACCTGGAATTGCATGTATTTATCCAAATTACTTAATAGAATGCTCCTAAAAATGCACAAAATCAGTGTTCACAATCAACAGTCTACAGAAATGGAGATCTCCAATGATCCCATTACTACCAAACGAATCAGAATGTGAATAAGCGGTTCTGACTGTTGTTACGTCCCTCAAACTACCCCTGGAATAATAAAAAAGTACAGGTTGGTGCAAAAAGCTTCCACTGTGTACGGGTCCAGAGAAAGCTGGGCTGCTTTGTATACTATTGCATGCAATGATGCAATCTTACCTATATCAACGAGTGTCCTTCGAACATGTAACCTCTTCGGTTTCACAACAATAATCTTATCAATGTTATCAGTGTGCCAGTCATCCCCTTATCCAATGTTTGTAACCAAAAAATCGAAAACAAAAAGAAAAAAAGCAACTCACAAAATTTAAAAAGTTACAGTGTTAACTGCTGTGAATTACTGCTGCTAAGGCAATCTAAATGAGATTTCAGAGACGACCACGGGATACAACTTGAAGCCTTCGATTTAATTTATCCTATTTCCATACCACTATAAGATTTATGATCCCTTGTTCCTGTTCCCTTCAATATTCCTCAGAATTCTCGAAGTGCTCCAGTGGAGATGAAACTATAACTTCAACAAGAGTGCAAACTAATTGGTTTAAACTAAAAAAACAATTTTAAACTGTAAACTATGTCCATCGATGGTTCCCAGAAGGATGAGACAAAGTGTGCATAAACAACTAATACTTTCTCCAGCACAGCACCCCAATCAATTATTGATTTTGCCTCAGAGGCAGAGAAAAATCAGTTAAGACAGCCATTGAACTGACTCAAGTACAAAGCTCTAGATAGCATCGGTTTTCATTAGGAACTATGTTCTTTGGTTGTGTAATTTTCTATAGCAAAATAACAAGCGCCAAAAACAATCATAAAGACATGCGGATTTACACGGCTCATGTGCAACTGGGTTAAGTACGTGGAACAAAAAAAAAAGAAATACGGAGTATTACAAGCAACACCATGCTCAAAACCCTAACCCAATGGTAGATTATATAGGCCAATCAAAGTTCTAAATTTTGGAAGATGAAATAAGGTGAATTTTTTAGAATCGGGACGAAACGTAGCCTCAAGGTGGTCGAAGCGTAAACCTTAGTTTCTTCCAAGATTTCTTCCAAAAATGTGTAACTTAGATAAAAAATATTGTACAATATTAAGAAAATCATATAATAAACCAATCGCATTATCTTTGAAGTAATTAAAGGACTTTTAGTGTAATTCTTCAACTGTCAAAGATGAATAAAAGGGTTAATGACATTGTTCTTGGGAGTTTCTTTTACCTTCGAACTCTCTCATGTGAATATATCCATTGCTTTTCTCAACTTAATTAAAAAATACTTGCATGATAAACGACGTGGTTGAGTGGAATCTCAGGAGTCTAGTTTTCAACAATTAGCCCTTCTATTATTATCTTCATTATCATATTTCATAGTTATAAGAAGCTAATAACTTGAAACTCCAATCTATTTTTTTTATAAAGGAACTTCGTTTTTTTAACCTACAAAGGACATTCATTTATTGGTTCAATTGGAACTTCCTGCAAAGCTTTTGCACAAAAAGCCACATTTGTGCAGCATAAATAAAGCTGTGTTCACTACGATTTTCTTCATCCTCTCTAGTTTCCATCATAATACTCTCCATGATTTCTTCTTTCCCACCATCACCTAGTTAAATTGTGCTAAGATAATGCAAATGATGTATCCATTATTCACGTTTATTGAACACTAGACATCAAAACCTTTTCAATAAAAACCTATATCCTACATTTCTATCTTCGGTTTGAGCACATCAAGTAATCTCTAATTAAATGAAGCAACATCCTCAAATTATACATCATATTATCTTCATTCGTATAAATAAGCACTAAGAACAGAACGGAAAAAGGCAATTGTAAGATTTAGGTGGAAGAGAAAGAAAAGTTGTAAATGAGGCGCACGCCTCGTCTCACCTCACCACTCCAAAACCACCTCGACAATCAGAGGTGCCCACCTCGAGGCTAAAAAACCTCACCATGTCTCAAGGCTAGCCTACTCATACCATGCTCCCAATATAAACAAATTTGGGTATAAAATCGATCTAAAGAAATAGTCGTATTTCAAATTCTCGTTGTCTTAACCCCCAAATATAACGGAGGAGACAAAATATTTATATAATTGATGGGCTCGGTTTCATGGCATATTAACAATTTCCAACTTGAAGTGAATCCTTTAAAGAAAAGATGTGATGTTTTACCATCATATTTGCAAATTCGGGAAGATGCCAGCTGTAAATGTCAAGCAAGTTGAAGTAGTAGAATTTGCTATCAGGAATTTACTTGGTGAACATGCCTGCATATTGATGAGTTGTGGCAACCTTCTTCACATCGATCCTCTTCCTTGTTCGAATGAAATGAAATCTAACATCAATGTCTCATGTTCTCTAATAATGCACTTGATCCTTAGCTACATATATTGTGCTAAGATTGTCACGACTCGCAATATATTATGCCTTCTTTCATAGCTTTTTCCAGTGGTATATATTGTCCCCGTATGGTAAACAAAGTAACAGATTGTTGTAAAGTTGTGTTACAAGTACAACTGATAGGAACTAGTTAACGTGAAAACGAAGCCAATCATAGATCCACTCATATCAAAACCAGTAATGTAATTTAAATATGAATAAGTTACGATAGGCATATTGAATCATGTTTATAAATAAGAACAATATCACATAATTCTATTTTATATCGAAAGATATGACCAACTACTTGTTCCTATTCTACATTGAAGTACATACTCGTTTACATCAAGTTGAAGTACAAGAATTGTAGATAGATGAATCCTCGTCACCAATAAAGTATCCAAGGGCTTCAACGTTAACATCTCAGATAATGATAGTACTCCTAAAAGCAAATTTTCTACAATAAAAAATTATCTTGCTTAAGGTCCCTTAAAATCTCTGCACCTGACATCTCTATAGTTGACGTGTGATCTTCGATATTAAATTTCGTATTAAGAAGCCACGGAAGCCACGCCAACTTCTAGGATTTTGGATTCTTCCCCAATAGAATAATCATCTCATCAATATATAAAAGCAGGTAGATGAAGAAATCATCATGCACTTTGTTGTGATATACACGACAATCACCTATTGTACATATAGCAAATTAGCAACCATGAAACAGTCAAATGCCTTGTATCACCGTTTTGGTGATTGTTTTAGTCTGTACAAGGAATTTCTAAGTATGCGGACTTTATCTTCCTTGTCCTAAATTAAAAAACCATTTAGTCGGTTCATCAAGATGTCTTCTTCTAATTCTGCATGCTGAAGGGAATCGAAGAAGGTACATGGTTAGGAATCTAAAAAGGTTTTTTTCAACTTTCCAAACTCCTCTGACAAGACCTCCTTGGAACTCGACTCCCCTCTTTTTCGCCCAACCATCGCACTGGTATCCAAATTGCAACTATGTATCTCAGACTCTCCTTTCTGTCAAACTTATGACACCACCATACATCCATCTCACTTATCCTCAAGAAGACTCCAATGTTGAGAAAATCCCCCCACTTTCAGAAGACAACAAGTTGACAACGGCTTTCATGGCCTACTACCTTCTATGAAATCTTGAAGACTACATTTTGAAGTTTCACCTTTCTGCTGCATCTGATGAGGGTTAGTGCAGGTGAGTGAATGATTGGTTTATTTTGTGGTTATATATCTTCAGAAGCAGACTTCCCGCAGTCAAAGGCCTAAGATCTACCTTGCTAACCTCCTCAGTGTGGTCTAGCGCTCTCTAAATATTCCTCTTCCTTGTGCTCTAGGGGGATCTCTATTCCTTTTTCAAAGAACCCACAAGGGCATGTTCGAGCTCAAGACTTCACATCTAAATGTTCAAGCTCTAGATTTGGAGGTGCAACCATGGTTAATAGCACATGAATGAAAGTGTGCCTCACAACTGATATAATATCTCAATAGTCAATTCCCTCTTATTGACTATAGCATTTTGTAATAAAGGGTACATCCAATGCCTTCATTCTTCGGCATTGCAGTCTTCTTCAAGAAAACCCATTTGCGGTAACCTAACTTCCCTTTGGTAACTCGACATCTTCTCATGTATGATTCTTGAGGGGAGACTCCATCTCACTAATACTAGCATTCCACTTCTTAGATTATTCCACATCTTCAATTACATGTAGTATACAAGCAACTATGTCCTCGTAGTTTTATCATATAATAGATACCTTGCATGTAGAGAGATTTGATAATTCCACATCTTCAATTGCATGTAGTATACAAGCAACTATGTCCTCGTAGTTTTATCTCCTAGGGCATCATCTGTTTGTGACGTAGATCAACAATAATATTGTATAAAATCTCTCTTGCAACTTAATCTTTTGCATCTTTAGCCTCATATGGCTCAAAGGAAATTAACTAATTTAGAATAAGTAAAATATCAAACTCAGCTTGTTCGCATGTGCCCTTAAATGTGATGTAATGTGCCATGAGCTATGCGAAGGTCTGATTGTTGTCCTAGCACAACCACACGAGCACAGCATCATGGCATCCTTATATGGCTAGACCCCATTGCATATTCGTGCATTTTTTTCATGCCATCTTAATGCAACAACAACAACAAATCTTCCACATTAAGTAGAGTCTGCATGGATTCTTTGCCTCCATTAATATCTATCTTGGGTCATTCTCGGACTTGGATCCAAAAAACCAAGATCCCTTAGGATTTAGTCACATTCCAACATGTCTTAGGCCTTCCTCGCCCTCTCTTAGCCAGATCAACATCCCAAAACTCGCATCTCCTAACCGGTGCATCAGCCGACCTCCTTTACAAAAGGTTAAATCATCTTAAGCGTTTTTGTCCCATCTTATCCTATATCATAGCTACACCAATTTTTCCTTCATGACATCCTAATGCAAATAGGATTTGGGGATGAGATGATAAGAAAGAGGATAGGCGACTAGCCTCACAAGTTAATAGAAAGAAGAGGATGAGGGTAGAATCCACAGTAAAATAAAAGAAAGGTAGCCCATTAATATGTGAAGGACTGTACTGGCAAAAAGAAATAAAAAGAGAAAATTCAAATCTCAATCAAATCTTTTCTTGATTGGATCCCTGATAAACAACAAATTTAATATGCTTACTCAGAGATTAATAATTTGTCTCAATAAAATCAACAATAAAATAATGATAACGATGAATTCAAAATAATGTTAAAAATGATAAAAAAACCATCAAACCCCTGATTAATGAAAACTATTATTTTGGATTGCATAAGTTATACTCGTTTAGAAAATATCCCCATATAAGTTGCTTCATCATCAAAGGCAATGAGTCAATGACAACATCCTCGAAGCAAGGCCTCACATGCAACCCAATCAAAATAGGGATTTTTACACCCATAACCTTGAGTAATTCTGCAATTACAATCATAACCCTGCATAATCGTGAATTACATCCAGAACCCTCAATAGTCTTAACTCTTACACCCATAACCCCCGAGTTAACTTCCATCCAATATTCCGTTAACTATAACGGGTATCCGTCAAACATTTTACATTTTCTACCCTTTAAGTTGCATTATTTACAAATGAGTACACTCCCCCTACCAACTCCTCCTCCTCGACAACCACGCCCTCCCCTCTTCCTCCCCATCGACCACCTCCTCCTCCTCGCCGACCTCCCATCGCCACCGAGGCAGCCCCCCCAGACCAGGCCTCCCTCGCCCACCTCCTCCAGCATAGGCCGAACCTTCCCCCCCTCCCGATCGAACCCGCCTCCCCCCCCCCCCGCCCTTCGAGCATGCACCCCCTGCCCGCCTCGCCTTCTCAAAGCCCCCCCCCTTTCCTCCTCACGCAGAGCCTCCCCCCGACCTCCAGCCCACCGCCTCAAGCAAGCCCCCCCTCCAGCCCTCCGCCTCACGCAGACACCTCCCTACCCCTCCCCCTCCCCCAAGCTCGCTGCCTCACGCAAAGCACCCACCCCCCCGCCCCTCCAGACCTCCAACCCACCTAGCCTGAAGCGCCCCTCCTCCCTGCGGCCCGCATATCCCTCCCGTTCGCCTCTTTCCTACAGATGCCACTGATTTTTTTTATTTTTCTAAAAGTAGTTGGAAGATCATGGGTTAAATTAACCCAATGATATGGTTGGGTTAACATAAAAACTAAAGAAGGGTTATGGGTGTGAGACAGAGTGACTATTTGGGGTTTGTTGTGTAATTCACGATTATGCAGGGTCATGATTGTAATTGCAGAATTACTCGAGGTTATGGGTGTAAAATCCCATCAAAATAGGGTGCTTACGGGATTTATCTCGCATTATAATCAAGGTTCAGGAAAGCGATATGCGTATGCGTTCGGACAAACCATCGAATACTAAATAAGCAGTATGCGGGGGCATATGCGGGTTATGTACAGTTCTACGCAGTTTTCTAATTTTTAATTTAAAAATAAATTAATATCTATGAATAACATCACTGCGGAATTTATGTATCTAAGTGAAGTTAAAGAATATCTAGGAAAAACGGTTCATGCCAGATGGTTGAGTATATACTTTTAATTGCCTAATATTTAATCGCAAAAAAACATTTAACAATAAAAACTTCACATAATAGATTATTCATAATAGCAAAAACTTCATTACCACATATGTGCACGATACGAGCAAAACCTCAATCGGCATATATTAAAATATTTGATGATACATTGCATATATTCATGAAAACAATACATGAGATAACATAAAATAATGTATATATAATGGTATAATGCAGTGCAATTGTATACAAATGCATGTCATATTCTTACAATTGAATGGAGGAAGAGGCCTACGGAATTAAACACCTGAATGAGAGGATTGGAAAGTTTTTTATTCGAAAATGGGTGGTATCACACGTTGGGACCCACCGCTAAAAGTTGGAGATGCTGGAGTAGTATGCAGGACATATGCGGGATATGCGGGGCATAGGCGGGGCATATGCGGACCATATATGCGGGGAGGGCACATAATGCACCGATTCATGAAATCGGTTCAGTTTGCATGCCGCGCAGGCATATGCGACTACATATGCGGCTCGCGCGACCACTTTCATGAACACTGATTATAATTTTCTAAATGTTAGAGATTTTGTGCAATGTCTTTTACATCTTCGTTCCAATATCCCCTTCTCCAAACTAGTCTTCAAAATTTGACCCCCCCCCCCATAAGGTCTTTGGAAAGGGACTCCTCTATGATATTTCAAGGACTTATTATTCCTCCCTTGATACATGTCTCTTGTGAGGAAAAAAAGCTTGAGACCATGTTAGAGTTCGACCTTCGTAATTTGCCGGTGGCTGCGACAACTGAGGACCAAATCATTACAGTGGCGACGTGGATGCATTGCAAGGAAAGTAGCACAATGGTCAATCCAGGTTGGTGGATGCAGACAACTCGGCGATCGAGGGGAGGGGTTGTAGGGTAGTGGGTATGAGAGGCCAACAATAACAACGAGGACGTAGACCAATAACGAGAGGTAGGAGGTGAGGAGGCAAGGCGAGAGTGATGGTGACACTGAGGATATTGGATGGGGGTGATGCGGGGTAACATCTTGCGGGAAGCAGTTTAGCGGCAGCGATTACAACACATGTTAACAGCATGTGGCTGACTAGTACAGGGCAAGTCGTATAGAAGGTTGCATAAGGGGAGACCATCCGCGTGCCAAGGTGAAGCATTGATAATCATGTTGAATGCAGAAAGAGATATTAAATGCAACGCATAAACCACCTTCCAAGGGCGTACTTCGGAGCCAAAGAAGCGAAAGCAGTTGTCATGTGATGTACAGGATCATCATGGGTTGATGATAGCACCCAAACAAAAACAGTGGTACTAATAATCATGGAATGGAATAACAAGAGGTTGAGTCGTCATGGAAGAGTGGAGAGGTTGCAAGGATGGCAGGGGTTGCATGTAAGCAAAGGTGATCGATGGTAGAGGCACATGCGATTATTTGTCTGATGGTATAGATGCCTCAATGATTAATTTTATCGTGGAGAAGTGTGTTTTCCATAGTCAACAGACCCAACCACTATTGTACCTTAAAACTTGATTTGAGACAATTCTTCAACCACCATCAACGTGTAGGAACTGTTGTTTAGGTGATTCTCTTCAGACTTTCTTGGCAATATCCAATAAGATCATTGAATTGTAGAAACTATTCAACTGTAGGATTTGATACCACTTGATGCGAACCAGAATTTTGGAATGAGAGGAAAAGAGAGAAGATACACAACTACCCTCGCGGGTCATGGAAGAACATGGATTATGGATAGAACTTGCAAAAAATATAGGCAGACAGGGAAGTCCAATTCAAATTTTGTTCAACTCATATAACTAGTTTTATACAATAACAACTAACTCATTTATATAGGAGGGGTGGACTTAAAAAAATAGCAAGCTAAAAAAATCAAATCTAAGCGATCAGATCCTCATGAATCCCAAAATGAAATAATTCGTTATATATCACCAAAATTGACCATCATAATTAATTTTGATTTATCTAAAATGAAAATGAAGGTTATGGACTCAAAAATAATTACAGAAGCCATCAAATCCCTAATAAAAGAGTTTCCCACTTTTGGATACCATCGCACCCTCATCGTACATTGTAGACCTCACAACGAGCTACATTCTTCATGCCGACTCAAATGTCATGTGTGCTTCTCATGTCATCTGTTCACACATGCACTATTACTATGCCTCAAGCACCTTTCTCCATGTATTACAACAACAAAGCCTTTTCGCACATTAAGTAGAGTATGTTACATGGATTTTTTGACTCCATTGAATCTATCTTGGGCCATTCTCTAGCTTAGATCCAAATAACTAAGATCACTTCATATTGTCTCATTCCAACGCTTTTTGTGCCTTCTTCGCCCTCTCTTTGTCGACTCAACATCTCGAATCTCACATCTTCTAACGAGTGCATCAGCTGACCCACTTTGCAAATAGCAAAACCCTCTTATGTGGTTTTCTCTCATCTTATTCTCTATTGAAGTTATATCAACTTTCCGTCTGATCGCGTCATTCTGAGTCCGATCTTTTCGTGTATGACCGCACATCTGCCTTGACATTTTCATTTTTGCTACAACCATTCTTTGCACATGTCCATCATTCACAGGCCAACATTCAAATTCATAGAGCATAGCAGGTCTCGCGGTTGATTTATAATACTTTCCTTTGATTTCCATGGGTTCTCGCATTTATTATTCATAATGAAGGTTCTTGTGCAGGTTTCTTATCACATTTATGACCTTTATGGATTAGCTTTCTTACTTGCATGCGTCCAACATGTGAGAACCTTTACAAATTTTAGACTGTAAATTTAAAGTTGTCTTCTCGATCTCTCTTGCGTTCTCTCCAACCCATTTTGTCTCTCTGAGGCATAGTATCTGAATCTTCCTTCTTTCCATCATATCTATTTTCTTCAATGATTTGTCGATCAAAATGCTAATATTCCAACTACTTATAAGCAACTTCTTTTATGACCACTTTTGGACTAACTTCTTTACTCGCATGCATCCATCGCGCAAGAACCTTTGTGAATGTTGGACTGCATCTAGGTGGAGATGCAATGAAACTAGCTTATTTACTCGCAAGTGTTCCTCATGCGAGAACCCTTGAAAATTTTGAACTACATCAAGTCAGCGATGTAGCAATCATTGCCAACTTCTTATTGCATTTGAACGACATATCACTAGTAGGGAGGTTCCAACGAAATGTTTGCTTAAATCCATATTGAAAAGAACGGACTGTCTTGAGGTAAATTCCTGGAACACTATTTAGGAATTTGTCTTTGGTTGCTGACTACCTAAAACAACCCTCCTCATTTACCCGAGCTTGGGACGGCCCATGGTTGAGTTTTTCTCCATGTATTACATGTTGAAATATTGCCTCGTCTCCAAGCCATTGCAAACAGATCTCAGTTCAGATTGGGCCTCTCGTATATCCAATGATCTCCAATGAACAACCTTAAGAACTTAATAATAAAGAAAGGTAATTAAAACAAAAAAAACATCTGAGACAAAGCTATAGAATCAACTCGTTGTATTATCATGTAGAAAATGACAAATTGAAATAAGTGCATCAAATTATATGCTTTGATTCTTTCGAGAAAAAAATATATGCTTTGAGACGGTCAAGATAACTACACGACCACAACCAAGCATTTCCCCCATCTAACTTTGCGACCCAAATAGATCAAGTTTTGGACATATCTTGGCTTAAATCCAACAAATTTATATCTTTCTTAGTAGTCTCTTTTCAACACTTGTTAGGTCTTCCCTTACCACTCTTATAAGGATCTTGTAAGTTCTTATGCCTTCAAACTAAATCACTAAAAGGCATTCTTTTTACAGATCCAAACTGTTGAGATAATTGCACGTTCGAGATGAATGTCATACTCAGCATAAGAAGTAACTTTATTGTGTTTTTCTCCATCAATCTTCTCCACTGAAACCTATATAAGTCCCATACACTCTAAATACGTAAACAAACTCAATTCAACGCATACATCTCTTATTGTTGATGACGATGATGACATACGATGTATTTCGGATCATGTTGGTGAGTCAGGTGGAATGGACGGTTGGAGCATAAAATGATGACTTGTCAAGCACTTTAGTAGAAACAAGGCTTTTATGATATGCATCAACACATATCAATGTTACTAACCCTACAACAAGTCTTTATAATATAAAATCAGATATCTCTACTATCACGACCCCAGTTCTGGATCGTCGAATCCTCCCATTTACAGGATCCAGTTTGTAACATCCGGAATCCGCCAAACCCAAACCCGACCCGATTAGCGCCCGATTAATCCAATAAAGTTGTTTGTCAATACCAAACAACCTAAAACGATCAACTGATCGTGAATCAAAAGTCGTTCGGACGAAATCGACCAAAAATCGGTTGCATCGTAATGCGTGCCGTGAAAAAGCCGCAACACAAATTCGGAAACCGAAAAACGAATCGAGACCGTCATTAGATCCGATTCAACGACACAAGACCAACGGAATCGACCGTTCGTCAATCGGAGGTCATATGATATTTTAAATTTCAAAATTTAATGTCAAACAAAATCCGTATCCGAAAATTTTGGGGGTTCAAAACCCAACCGAAAGTATATCAATATTATACTCATTTTGATCGGTGTTCAGAGACGATCAAATAGAGATATTGTGCGTCAAGATCCGAGGTCCGAGGCGTGATTTTGGAAGACTTTAATATCTTAAAAAATATATATATAATAATAAAAATTTCTATTACTGTAGCACAACATATACTGTTTGTTGTCATTTTCCAGCCGTGGGTTTTCTTACCCATTTGGCTCCTTAAGGCCATAACACTTGGCCTTATACTCCTCCAATTGGCCCTTAATTTCTTCTCCACTTGGCAACTAACAATGCTCTTGTTAGTGCTATATAAACATATGTTGCCCTTAATTTTTTTTCTCTCCAACGAAGGAGCCTTTCTCCCCTCTCTTCTTTTCCCTATTTCTCTTCCCCATCGCCTATTTCAATTCCAGATTTCACCCGGCAATCCAATATCAGCCCAAAAATTCCAGCAGCCCAGTTCTGTCCTCTTCCTTCTCTAAGATCCATCTCCAACCTCTTCAAGTTACAGACTTGTTGTTACATCAGCTTTTGGTGCTGCTGTTGAAGCTCTAAAATCCCCTAAATCTGAAGAATCTAAGGCACCTCTAAACCCCATTTCATCATTTCTTCTTCTTTCTTTTTCTTCTCCTCCTACCAAAGAAACCTTTTTATTTCAAATTTCAGCAACTCTTGTTGCTGTAGCTGCTCTTGCATGTCAAGCAAACATCCAAAATTTAGGGATTTCTTTAAGGTACATTTCCCCCTTTCCTCTTTGCTGCCAGACATGTGTACCATCCTTCTCTCTTTCTTGCTGCCACGCATGAAATCCAAGATCTTTTTCTTGCCACCCTTCATGGATCTTTGTTCAAATTAATATATTTTGACACCATCTAGCCTTTTGACTTTGTGTATTATTAAAGATTAGGTCTGAATACAATGTGATTTTCTATCTTATTTGTTTCTTGATTTCAAAGGGATTTCTATTTTTAAGATAATCACTGAACAAATTGTGAAGTTCGACCATCCAAATTTTATAGTTCTTTTACATTCCAAATAAAGTTAGGTGAAGTGCAATAAGAATAAGCATGCCTTTACAGATTTTTTTTTATATAAAAAGAGAGGATAATCAAGGTGGACTATTATAACCGACAAAAGAAAGAAAGAAGTTTTCCTGCCTGTTTACAATTCAAAATGACATGCATCTATTTATATAAAAGTTTTGGGATAAACCATAGAATAAGATACTTATAAATATGCTAAAATTAGTTGATTCAAAATCCCTCATTTCATCTGTTTGATGAATTGTTTGGCTATACATGTCCAATAAAGTGCCAGCATAGGTTGAATAAGAAACTAGAGCAACTAATCTTGAAACTTACAAGAGAAATGCTATGTAGAACCATATATATATATATATATATTAGGGATAAAAAGAATGTAGAATGAGCAGTAAAGTGCCACTTAGCCTAGAGAGATCAAATGAAGTAGTCAATGTAATAAGTTAGGGGTTTGCTACTAATACTAAGATTTAAAATTTGGAATATGAAAAGAATTTTCATACAAACAAGAGATGTCAAGTGAACGATCTCCCATTGTCTGTTAGCTGACCTATTAAATGCAGAATGGAAACAATGTATAAAAAGGAATATAAATGGAAATTTTTGATTATAGACCTTACAGTTGGGGTTTCTAATATACTTGTAACTTTAATTTCGTTCGAAATTTGTTAGAAAGGTCATCGAGCCAGACTTATTAACATATTATAAATATGAAAATTTTTAGCATAATAGGCATGACCTTAAAGCACAAGTTGCTAAGAAATATGTTTGTAAGGCATTATATTTTTGATAGTCAGGAGACTACAGTGTGATTTTTGGTAGTTTATATCAATATTCTTGTATAAAATTTCAGTTTCTAACACTCCCTATCATTTGCAAAATAATCTAGTTACATTATGTCTTCAAGAGGACCCTAATCATTCAAGCATCTGCTAAAACATTAACTCACCATTTATCTATATTAGCAAAGGAATCATCAAATTTAATAATCTTCGTATATATATAGTCCAACATTTATGTCTTCATTCCTTGACATCTTATCACAGGAGAGTACTTGTTGAATAGCATCATACTGACAAATCTCTTAAACTCTCTATATTCAAGTCATTGTTAAGTTATTACACATGACCTTATACGAGTATTGGGAAACAAATATTAGGATTGGACATCTTTCAATTTTGAGTCAAATTAACTAATTATTGATATCATTATGAATATTAATCTCATCAATATTCTTGGCATACTGAGAGATTGACGTCAAGTTCTGATGTTAAATCACTCGCAAATGAAATCACGCTTGCAAATGAGAAGATTATGATGCAATCCAAACCCTCTACTAATGTTCATCAGTTAGATTCAACATTCATAATTTACCGTCATAGTTCTAGAACACTAGTTGTGAACCTTGTCCACTATGTCCATCTCTTGCTTGTGTTTTCTCTAAAGATATTGGATATAGGGTGAATGATGTGATTAGTGGTGAATGATATTCTCACGACACATACAATATATGAGATTGAGAAAGAAAGATGAAACCATATACATCCTGAAGATGATCAAATTATGTTAAGTGCCGGTCAGGACGACCTTAGGCCTGACCGTGCGAGGGCGCGGTGACCCTCAACTGGGCGGAGGAAAGGAAGCCTAGTTTGGGCAGCGGCCGCCAAGTGCGCGGGTCTAGGATCCCAGTCCCCCTTCGGTTTTTAACATGAGCTCACAGTGTTTTTACGCTTCGTTGGGATCCCGACTTTAGACCAGTTACGCTGACCCGTTGTTTAGGATACCCAGGCGGGGGATCCTTGGTTTTCAGTTTTACGTACGAGCTCGGTTGCCCGTTACCGGTCGGGCTGTTTCTAGAGCGACTTTTCCGGGAAGTCCCTCTCCCCCGTCTCAGTGGCGTAGTTTGGGAGTATAGACCTATCCCTCTATTGGACCGTCCTTCCAATTAGAGGGCGAGACGGAAGAGCCTTTTGTTGGCTTCTTCACCGCTTGAGTTTTTCTTCGCCAACAGACTTGGCGATGTTACATCCAGATCATCCATATCTATATCTACATCATCTGGGGTTACATCTGAGACAGTTGCACTTGAGATTTTAAGGGATTACAATTAAAATTGAGTAAATGGAAAAGACTATAATCTAATTCGAAATCTCACTAAGCTAGTGGACGTGTTGGGAACTTAGTTAGGATGCATTATACAACATCGCATGCCTACGGAGGCACCCCAACCCTAAGACATTTCCCTATTCTTAGAATCATAGTGTGAGGTTTCACAAGAACCAAAACCACAGACTATCCACTAGACTTAAGAATTTAATAAATCATTATATCTTCTCATCTCATCTTTTCCATCATCTAAATCCACATATATGACCTCTAAGTAATATGAGAAGGAAATATACTTACTATGATCAATTAGTTATAAAATAAATAAGCTTATGTGGGAAATGTTGGGTTAATGGCTAATCATGAGAGGTGCTTACTAGAAATTTAGAAACCTTTTACCTTTGCAAGTAGAAATAAATTTTAAATTTAAGTTGCCCATGCCTCTCTACTTGCTTTCTTTTGTAAATAATAAATGCCTGTTATTTTTATAAGTTTTTGGGAGGTACCAGCAACCGTTGACGCCTCTTCTTTCCTAACGTGTTTGGCAGGCAAATAACCTGCAGTTTAGTAGCAGTTTAGTAGCTATACATGCTTCCTGGAGATAAAGTATACACTAGACGGTATGATTTACTTTGTCTCAGTTTTTAATGTATTATGTTTCTTTCTCTTCAGTCAGATTTTGGAATATACTGTATGTACTGTCGAACTTTGTACATGTAAAATGTATGGAAATTAATGAAATAAGATTTTGGTGACAATTGTTCTATGAGCGCGTGGTTATAAATGTTGATGTGAATGTCTGATGGAATTATTTCATTCGCGAAAAATTTTCCCCGTACTTTCAGTTACTTAATGCGATAATAATGAATGATGTATTGTAACGCGAAATGTGTGATTAACGGGTACCCGGATCCTAGGGGGTTCACAATTTGGTATCAGAGCAGTGGTACCCCGATACGCACATTCGCAGTATTTTAATTCCGATCGCATTGAGTTCTCGGATAGCGGCAGTCTTCCGACGTGTCGTGAGTCCGAGAAGGGAAATACGACATTCAGATTCAATCACCACAGCTGTCACCAAGTTCATTAATTTTCATATTATATCCCAAGAAGAGAAAAACATATATCATATTATCTGCGAACGATTGATTTCATGACTAATAAATGGTTCTCATGCAGAGCCATGTCATCCCGACCAGACCAGGAGATGACTAACAAACTAGCACATATACTAAATACTTGTATCGACCTTTCCATAGTCTAGTTGATTCTAGTGTGATACATTCTTTTCTTACTTCGAGGCTAATTGCTTCTTTAGGTAGAGTCGCAGAGACTCTCTCTTCTCCGTATCACATCTAAGGGTCAGGTGACCAGTTGTTTGTCATTTCCCTGATAGTCAGGCACTTGTCTATACTGATTGGCGGACACGAGATGATCGCAGATTGTCTACTTCTGCAGCTTAATGAGTTCGACTTGATTTTTGGCATGGATTGGTTATCCACTCACCATGCACTTGTTGATTGCTTTAGGAAGACGGTTGTCTTCAGAATTACAAATTTACCCGAGTTCACTTTTGAGAGTGCTATACATGACTCCACCACGAAGTGTATTTCAATGTTGCAAGCTCAGCGACTTGTTGATCAGGGTTGTGATTCAAATCTTGCATTTGTTCGGGAGATATCTGATCAGGAGCCGATGACACAGGACATCAGAATAGTATCTGAATATCCAGATATGTTTCCTGATGAGCTACCAGGATTTTCTCCTGAGAGAGAGATCGAGTTCGAGATCACATTATTACCAGACACCCACCCGATCTCAATGGCTCCTTACCGTATGGCCCAAGCTGAGTTGCGGGAGCTAAAGATGCAGTTACAAGAATTACTTGATTTGGGATTCGTGAGGCCGAGCACTTCACCTTGGGGTGCTCCGGTCCTTTTTGTTAAGAAGGATGGATCCAAGAGACTGTGCGTCGATTACAGGCAGCTGAACAAGAGAACGATGAAAAAAAAACCGTTATCCTTTGCCGCGCATCGATGATTTGTTCGATCAGCTCCAGGGATCTTCGGTGTTCTCGAAGATCGATCTTCGCTCAGGCTACCATCAGCTGAGGATTCGCGAGTCGGATATTTCGAAGACAGCCTTTATGACTCGCTATGGACACTACGAGTTTGATGCCGTTTGAACTCACCAATGCACTTGCAGCTTTCATGGATATGATGAACCGTATCTTCCGTCCATACTTGGACAAGTTTGTAGTAGTGTTCATCGATGATGTGCTTATCTATTCACGGAATGAGTGGGATCATGCGAATGATCTACGAATTGTTTTGAACACACTGCGAGAGCACAAGCTGTATGCCAAGTTGAGCAAGTGTGAATTTTGGTTATCCCAAGTCTCACTTCTAGGGCATGTTATTTCTGGAGCGGGCATCGCAGTTGATCCTGCGAAGATTGATGCAGTTATGTCTTGGGAGCAGCCCAAGACTGTTACTCAGATTCGGAGCTTCCTTGGATTAGCGGGCTATTACAGACGCTTTGTCAGCGGATTTTCACGCATTATTCGTCCTCTGACACGGTTGACACAGAAGGGAGTTCCATTCATTTGGGACGATTCATGTGAGCAGGCTTTCCAGACACTGAAGGAAAGATTGACTACAGCGCCCATTCTAGCTCTTCCTTCAGGCACTCAGGACTATGCAGTCTACACATATGCATCTGGAAAAGGTCTGGTAGCAGTATTGATGCAGAAAGGACAGGTGATTGCTTATGCATCATGACAGTTGAGACCACATGAGCGGAACTACCCAACCCATGACTTGGAGTTGGCGGTAGTTGTCTTCGCCTTGAAGATCTGGCGCCACTACCTATATGGGGTAGATTTCGAGATCTTTACAGAGCACAAGAGTCTGAAGTACATCTTTGATCAAAAGGAGCTAAACATGAGGCAACACAGATGACTCGAGCTACTGAAGGATTATGATTGCACGATCTCTTACCATCCCGGTAAGGGAAACGTAGTGGCTGATGCACTTAGCAGGAGAGCGCATGTTGACGGTACGACGAACTGGCTATATACATGGGATACGCTTGCCGCTTTGACCGATTGGCATCCTCAAGAAAGCGCATCCATTTCTACCACCGTGCCTCCACGATACAGCAGTCTTTGGGATCGTATTGTAGATGGACAGAAGACAGATCCTTGGATCCGAGATAAATACATACGCGCCATCAAGGATGAATTTGATGATTTTGTTGTGGCGAAGTCTATTTTCTGGAAGGCAGGACGTGTCGTTGTACCCAATGACGAGCAGCTTTGCAGAGACATTCTGGATGAGGCACACAATTCACGGTTATCTATCCATCCAGGTAGCACGAAGATGTACCGTGATCTGCGTCGACATTTCTGGTGGGATGGGATGAAGCGCGATGTGGCGCAACATGTTAGCAGATACATGACATGTCAGATGGTCAAGGCCGAGCACAGGAGACCGCCAGGATTACTGCAGTCTCTCCCCATTCCCGAGTGAAAGTGGGAGAGCATTTCTATGGATTTTGTCACGGGATTGCCGAAGACACCGGGTGGACATAATTCCATTTGGGTCGTTGTTGATAGGTTGACCAAGTCAGTCCATTTCATACCTGTCAACACGACTTACACTCCTTCCAGATTGGCCAAGCTCTATGTGCAGAACATCATCAGACTGCATGGTATACCACGAGAGGTGGCGTCTGACAGGGATTCGAGATTTACATCTCATTATTGGCATCAGTTCATGTCAGCACTACAGACAGAGCTGAAGATGAGTTCTGTATACCATCCGCAGATAGACGGGCAGAGTGAGCGCACCATTCAGACGCTTGAGGATCTACTTCGCGCATGCACTTTGGAGTGGAAAGGGTCCTGGTAGCACCATTTGCCTTTGGTGGAATTTACGTACAACAACAGCTATCACTCCAGTATTGGCATGGCACCATTCGAAGCCCTATACGAGCGGAGATGCCTTACACCTCTCAGTTGGCGTGAGGTAGGTGATCATGCTTTATATTCCGTAGATCTCTTGGAGGAGACTGCGAGAGCTGTTGATCTTGTGAGACGGAGGCTTCTGACGGCACAGAGCCGCCAGAAGAGCTATGCAGACCGTCGGAGAAGAGACTTGGAGTTAAAGGTAATTCAATTCTTTCCTCTTTGTCCATTCAATTATGACATATATAATTGTTCAACTTAATCTCATACTAACGTCATTCCTATAAATTATAGGTTGGAGATTGGGTATTTCTTCGCGTATCTCCCATGAAGGGAGTGCAGAGATTTGGCGTTCGTGGCAAGCTGACGCCGCGATATGTGGGTCCATTGAGATTCTTGCAAGAGTGGGGAAGGTAGCCTACCGAGTAGCCCTTCCTCCACATCTATCAGCGATTCACGATGTCTTCCATGTATCCAACCTGAGGAAGTATGTACACGACCCTCGACACGTCATCAGTTACGAGAATCTTGACGTAGAGACTGACTTGACGTACGAGTAGAAGCCAGTCCAGATACTTGACCGTGCTGTGAAGAAGCTTCGCAGCAAAGAAATTCCATTAGTCAAGGTGTTGTGGCATCGACACGGCGTCGATGAGGCGACGTGGGAGACCGAAGCCGACATGCGGGCACGATACCCGCAGCTTTTCTGATGTAATCATCAACAAGCTTTTGTAATTAGATAGGTGATAAATATATGACTTATTTTCTCTTTGAGGTTTTTATGGGTTCAAAACCCTTTGAGGTTTTTATGGCCATATGAAATCCAAATACGACACTTAATGACCTTGACTCGAGTCTCGAAGACGAGACTCCCTTTGAGGTTTTTATAATTGTAACATCCGGAATCCGCCAAACCCAAACCCGACCCGATTAGCGTCTGATTAATCCAATAAAGTTGTTTGTCAATACCAAACAACCTAAAACGATCAACTGATCGTGAATCAAAAGTCGTTCGGACGAAATCGACCAAAAATCGGTTGCATCGTAATGCGTGCCGTGAAAAAGCCGCAACACAAATTCGGAAACCGAAAAACGAACCGAGACCGTCATTAGATCCGACTCAACGATACAAGACCAACGGAATCGACCGTTCGTCAATCGGAGGTCATATGATATTTTAAATTTCAAAATTTAATGTCAAACAAAATCCGTATCCGAAAATTTCGGGGGTTCAAAACCCAACCGAAAGTATATCAATATTATACTCATTTTGATCGGTTTTCAGAGACGATCAAATAGAGATATTTTGCGTCAAGATCCGAGGTCCGAGGCGTGATTTTGGAAGACTTTAATATCTTAAAAAAAATAAAAAATATATAATAATAAAAATTTCTATTACTGTAGCACAGCATATACTGTTAGTTGTCATTTTCCAGCCGTGGGTTTTCTTACCCATTTGGCTCCTTAAGGCCATAGCACATGGCCTTATACTCCAATTGGCCCTTAATTTCTTCTCCACTTGGCAACTAACAATGCTCTTGTTAGTGCTATATAAACATATGTTGCCCTTAATTTTTTTCTCTCCAACGAGGGAGCCTTTCTCCCCTCTCTTCTTTTCCCTATTTCACTTCCCCACCGCCTATTTCAATTTTAGAATTTCACCCGGCAATCCAATATCAGCCCAAAAAATCCAGCAGCCCAGTTCTGTCCTCTTCCTTCTCTAAGATCCATCTCCAACCTCTTCAAGTTACAGACCTGCTGTTACATCAGCTTTTGGTGTTGCTGTTGAAGCTCTAAAATCCCCTAAATCTGAAGAATCTAAGGTACCTCTAAACCCCATTTCATCATTTCTTCTTCTTCTTTCTTTTTCTTCTCCTCCTACCAAAGAAACATTTTTATTTCAAATTTCAGCAACTCTTGTTGCTGTAGTTGCTTTTGCATGTCAAGCAAACATCCAAAATTTAGGGATTTCTTTAAGGTACATTTCCCCCTTTCCTCTTTGCTGTCATACATGTGTACCATCCTTCTCTCTTTCTTGCTGCCATGCATGAAATCCAAGATCTTTTTCTTGCCACCCTTCATGGATCTTTGTTCAAATTAATATATTTTGACACCATCTAGCCTTTTGACTTTGTGTATTATTAAAGATTAGGTTTGAATACAATGTGATTTTCTATCTTATTTGTTTCTTGATTTCAAAGGGATTTCTATTTTTAAGATAATCACCGAACAAATTGTGAAGTTCGACCATCCAAATTTTATAGTTCTTTACCCTCCTGTACATTCCAAATAAAGTTAGGTGAAGTGCAATAAGAATAAGCATGCCTTTACAGAATTTTTTTTATAAAAAAGAGAGGATAATCAAGGTGGACTATTATAACCGACAAAAAGAAAGAAAGAAGTTTTCCTACCTGTTTACAATTCAAAATGACATGCATCTATTTATATAAAAGTTTTGGGATAAACCATAGAATAAGATACTTATAAATATGCTAAAATTAGTTGATTCAAAATCCCTCATTTCATCTGTTTGATGAATTGTTTGGCTATACATGTCCAATAAAGTGCCAGCATAGGTTGAATAAGAAACTAGAGCAACTAATCTTGAAACTTACAAGAGAAATGCTATGTAGAACCATATATATATATTAGGGATAAAAAGAATGTAGAATGAGCAGTAAAGTGCCACTTAGCCTAGAGAGATCAAATGAAGTAGTCAATGTAATAAGTTAGGGGTTTGCTACTAATACTAAGATTTAAAATTTGGAATATGAAAAGAATTTTCATACAAACAAGAGATGTCAAGTGAACGACCTCCCATTGTCTGTTAGCTGACCTATTAAATTTAGAATGGAAACAATGTATAAAAAGGAATATAAATGGAAATTTTTGATTATAGACCTTACAGTTGGGGTTTCTAATATACTTGTAACTTTAATTTCGTTCGAAATTTGTTAGAAAGGTCATCGAGCCAGACTTATTAACATATTATAAATATGAAAAATTTTAGCATAATAGGCATGACCTTAAAGCACAAGTTGCTAAGAAATATGTTTGTAAGGCATTATATTTTTGATAGTCAGGAGACTACAGTGTGATTTTTGGTAGTTTATATCAATATTCTTGTATAAAATTTCAGTTTCTAACACTCCCTATCATTTGCAAAATAATAAAGTTACATTATGTCTTCAAGAGGACCCTAATCATTCAAGCATCTGGTAAAACATTAACTCACCATTTATCTATATTAGAAAAGGAATCATCAAATTTAATAATCTTCGTATATATATAGTCCAACATTTATGTCTTCATTCCTTGACATCTGATCACAAGAGAGTACTTGTTGAATAGCATCATACTGACAAATCTCTTAAACTCTCTATATTCAAGTCATTGTAAAGTTACTACACATGACCTTATATGAGTATTGGGAAACAAATATTAGGATTGGACATCATTCAATTTTGAGTCAAATTAACTAATTATTGATATGAATATGAATATTAATCTCATCAATATTCTTGGCATACTGAGAGATTGACGTCAAGTTCTGATGTTAAATCACTCGCAAATGAAATCATGCTTGCAAATGAGAAGATTATGATGCAATCCAAACCCTCTACTAATGTTCATCAGTTAGATTCAACATTCATAATTTACCGCCATAGTTCTAGAACACTAGTTGTGAACCTTGTCCACTATGTCCATCTCTTGCTTGTGTTTTCTCTAAAGATATTGGATCTAGGGTGAATGATGTGATTAGTGGTGAATGATATTCTCACGACACATACAATATATGAGATTGAGAAAGAAAGATGAAACCATATACATCCTGAAGATGATCAAATTATGTTAAGTGCCGGTCAGGACGACCTTAGGCCTGACCGTGCGAGGGCGCGGTGACCCTCAACTGGGCGGAGGAAAGGAAGCCCAGTTTGGGCAGCGGCCGCCAAGTGCGCGGGTCTAGGATCCCAGTCCCCCTTCGGTTGTTAACATGAGCTCACAGTGTTTTTACGCCTCGTTGGGATCCCGACTTTAGACCAGTTACGTTGACCCGTTGTTTAGGATACCCAGGCGAGGGATCCTTGGTTTTCAGTTTTACGTACGAGCTCGGTTGCCCGTTACCGGTCGGGCTGTTTCTAGAGCGACTTTTCCGAAAAGTCCCTCTCACCCGTCTCAGTGGCGTAGTTTGGGAGTATAGACCTATCCCTCTATTGGACCGTCCTTCCAATTAGAGGGCGAGACGGAAGAGCCTTTTGTTGGCTTCTTCACCGCTTGAGTTTTTCTTCGCCAACAGACTTGGCGATGTTACATCCAGATCATCAATATCTATATCTACATCATCTGGGGTTACATCTGATACAGTTGCACTTGAGATTTTAAGGGATTACAATTAAAATTGAGTAAATGGAAAAGGCTAATCTAATTCGAAATCTCACTAAGCTAGTGGACGTGTTGGGAACTTAGTTAGGATGCATTATACAACATCGCATGCCTACGGAGGCACCCCAACCCTAAGACATTTCCCTATTCTTAGAATCATAGTGTGAGGTTTCACAAGAACCAAAACCACAGACTATCCACTAGACTTAAGAATTTAATAAATCATTATATCTTCTCATCTCATCTTTTCAATCATCTAAATCCACATATATGACCTCTAAGTAATATGAGAAAGAAATATACTTACTATGATCAATTAGTTATAAAATAAATAAGCTTATGTGGGAAATGTTGGGTTAATGGCTAATCATGAGAGGTGCTTACTAGAAATTTAGAAACCTTTTACCTTTGCAAGTAGAAATAAATTTTAAATTTAAGTTGCTCATGCCTCTCTACTTGCTTTCTTTTGTAAATAATAAATGTCTGTTATTTTTATAAGTTTTTGGGAGGTACCAACAACCGCTGACGCCTCTTCTTTCCTAACGTGTTTGGCAGGCAAATAACCTGCAGTTTAGTAGCAGTTTAGTAGCTATACATGCTTCCTGGAGATAAAGTATACACTAGACGGTATGATTTACTTTGTCTCAGTTTTTAATGTATTATGTTTCTTTCTCTTCAGTCAGATTTTGGGATATACTGTATGTACTGTCGAACTTTGTACATGTAAAATGTATGAAAGTTAATGAAATAAGATTTTGGTGACAATTGTTCTATGAGCGTGTGGTTATAAATGTTGATGTGAATGTCTGATGGAATTATTTCATTCGCGAAAAATTTTCCTCGTACTTTCAGTTACTTAATGCGATAATAATGAATGTTGTAACGCGAAATGTGTGATTAACGGGTACCCGGATCTTAGGGGGTTCACACAGTTAATCAGCAGTAACTTTATCCAATAATTACATCTAACATTCAAAAACAAACTACAATAAAAATGCTACATAGAGAGCATCCCACATTTTTCCAGTCACAAAATAAGGCTTACCTAGAAACATGTCTCATCGTTATCTTTTACATATACATCAAACTGAAGGAAAAGAACCTAAAAGACTAAAAACTACCTTATAATATAAGCTATTGTTGTTGGATGGCTGGTTGACTAATCTTTGCGATGGCTCACTGAAACCTATTGGATTTCCAGAAATCATACGATAAAGATTAGCGAGTGCTAAGTAACGAAGAAAATAAGAGAAAACAAACATGGTAGGTTAGCGAAACTTATTATTCTAGAAAAATCACATTTCTTCTCATTAAACCGTATTCCTTCTATTCTACATAAGGGATTATTCCAGGTGATTTACCTCGTCTCTCATGAACTCAAAAGATGTGTACACTTCGAGATTGGAGATTGTATTGATCTGATAAGCTTATGCCGCCATGTGTCGCCTCAACCAATCCTTCGATATTACTTTGACTCTTCTCTTTTATTTCATTATTCAGGTTTCCAAATCCTTAGCTAACAAACAAGGAAGTACGTTGTCCTCGAGGACATAGCAGCTTGAAACCACATGCTAACCTTTAATCGCATATACTAGCGGCTTTAAAGATATGTTATCATGACTCAGACGCTATTAGACCATCATCCCTCCACCATGGGATCAAATTTCGATGAAATTCGAATGAATTCCAGTCGAATTTTGATTTCGGTGGGTGACAAAAATTCGACCAAAATGGCCTATATCAACAGAAATATAGGGGGTCCAGTTCAAAAACTGACCGAAATGGACGAAATTTCGGCCGAAATTTCATTTCGGTCACTCACCGAAATGGTGGCCGAAATCGAATTTTGAGGCATTGGCTTCCACATGACACGATCACATCTTCAGTCAGTCAATCCATCTAATGGTAGCCGAGTAATACGCTTTGTAAATAATTTATTACGCGTGTTGAACATATTCAGGTAACCATATACCACCTAGGTTTGGTCTCCCATACTAATGCTCTTTTAACAAACTTACAAGTTGCATGCTCGACATGTAGCATCTACTCTAAATCGTCCTTATTGTAAAAGATAGTACGAAGATCGTAACTAGATCCACCTTAAGTCATGTCAATTTTCATCTAATATCGGTATAGTAATGCACATTAATCATAATAGTCACAAGGATGGTTTATTACACCAACTCTATTTTAGTAATTATCTTAGAGTAAATCATGAAGCATGTATGTGAATGTTCTTCATAATAAATAACACAACAAACAGTAATTTTATCTAGTTTAACTTGAAAACCCGCAGGAAGAAGCAGGATTTCATTACCTAATCGTGTTAACTTCTCAGTGGATTCAATCTACCTTGATTCGTGTTCGACTAGGGGCTTATTAGCTCCTGAAACGATTAAATTCCATTTGAATCAAGAACACAAAGAACGCACAAAGAACGTTAAGAACGGACGAAGAATGCAAAGAACGAACAAAGAACGAATGAAAAACACAAAGAACGTGAAGAATATGAATTCTCTCAAAATTTCAACAGAGTTTCCCCTTATATCAGGTGATATTCCAAGGAAAAATTCGACAGTCTCCCCTTATATCAGTTGATATTCCAAGGAGAATTTCGGCAGAAACTCCCCTTATATCGAGTGATATTCCAAGGAAAACATCGACAAAATTTCACTTATATCTAGAGAAACTCAAAAGAAAACACGAGTCTTCAAAGTAACAAATTAAAACATGAATTAAGAAAAATCCACTTACCTCGTTCTCGAAGTAGCTGATGAGAGGAGCGCTCCATCTTCCTTCTCTTCTTCCCAACAAGGCTTTGCTAGCACTTCTTCCACGCCTTCCCTTCTATCAACCTCTCAACCCTAGTCCTAATGTGTGGTGGATGGAATGGAAGTCGTAGAGAATGAAGGGGTAGGTGGGTATTTATAGCCTCCGGGCTACATACGTGTCATCCCAGTCAGTGTCCCATCAGCAGGATCAGTGAATCACCATTTTCCTGTTGCGCAAGACGATCACCTATCATGTTATCGTTAAAACCATGGATTATCTTGCCCATGATTTTTCCTGTGTTTATCCTAGGGCATGTGGTTTTACTTATGACGCTTAATTAACGCTAACCGTGATTAATTAGCACTAATCATGATTAATTAGTCTTAACTATGATTAATACCTACTAGTACACGATTAATATTTACTAATTACGATTAGTATTTTAATCATCATTAGTCTCCTTAATCATGGCTAATTAGTGCAAATGACGCTAATTAAGGGTTAATGATAGTTTACCAACATCAGCCTCTTTTACTTTTGAAATTTATAACAATTCGAAACGACCTCCAAATCTGATGAAATAAGTTTTGTTGGTTTCGTCTCATCGGGCCGGATCTAATATCCATATGCACGATGGGATCTAAAGAAGTTGATTTTTAGGGCTTTACATCTACCCCACAACTTGTCTCTTTAGCGCAAGACAACTCCACCTCTCCGAGAGAGAATGAAAAGTTGAAATTCTAAAATGGAAGAATCACCCCCATGTACTTAGGACCTAGTCATCCATATGAAAAAAGCATATAAAAATAGAGGCGATAAAAAAATAATGAAAAGAAAGAACATAAAATCAACATGAACAAAATTTCAGCAAGAGAGCCTTAAACATAAACCATGCATCTCGCATAAAGGAGATGGAAGGACACATTAACAGTGGAGATGGTATGAGTACAAAATGATGATATAGACTTTGCTCGTGAACCCAAAATGTACGCTCTAAATTTGGCTATGAGATATCAACGCTTCCATTAGGCTAAAACAAATGTGGTCTTCTTGAATATATAGACTACAATCACGTAGTTTTAATAGAGAAAATAGGAAATGAGTCACCCCAATGTACAAAGTTACAAACTTTAAAAAAGGATATCGCATTGGGGTCATGAACAAAGGATGGGACCAAATCAAATCCTTTTTCCATGGGGGACAAAAGACAAGACTCTCTTAAGAGATCTCAAGCAATGTAGAGCCACTCTCTACTCAATCATGGTTGAGATAACCATGTCCTCTAAAATGGGTAGGGCATCCACCATCCACCAACATGTCCTCTAAAACGGATAGGTCATCCACCATCCACTAAGGCCTTTGGAGATTTCTTATCACAACCCTCGACACAACCAAAGCATCACTTTCCTTGTCTCAAAGGAAAACTTTGCCTAACCTCCATTACAATCAGGCAACTTGCATCAACCTCAATGGAGAAAGATAAGTACAAAAATTTCCCACCAATGGTGATAAGGACGGGAAAGAACTGAGTAATTAATAAATCTTCAATTTCATGAGAAGGATAAATCTAGTAAAGGGAGACCCGGATGAAGGGATGTAAGGGGAAGCACTAAGTGGGAAAGACACTGCATAAATCCGGATGAAGGGAGACCCTCATGTCCAGTTCGGAGGGCAGGGATATCCCAACCATTTATCATTAAGCCTTTGCAAGGAAGGCCTGGTCAACTTTATTTGTGACCGGTTCTGGTATGCACAGCTCGTGGTACTCCTAGGTAGATAATCAATCTACCCTTTTGATGGCAGTGGTTTTCTCCAGAGAGCACATTTCAAGAAGACTTGACCAAAAAAATCAAACCAATGAACATCACATAATTGGAGTTATCAGACATGGTTGAGGTGTCAGATGAACCAAAAACAAACCAATCAAGCATGGAAGCGTATGGAATTGCAGAAGCAGGAGGTTCAGGAGTACAAACCGTGGAGAATGATGGATCCTCTGGATCAATTTCCAAGAAATCACCATGTAGTATTTCAATGTCTATATAAAAAGTGAAGGTTTTACCGCACTGTGACATAATGGTCATTGTTAGTACTACAGTAGTATTCCCCGGACACATACTTTTACAACTTTTACTTCCAATGGAAATCTAAAAGGAGGTCTGGCCCCAGCAAGAAGACCTAAGATTTATAG
This sequence comes from Ottelia alismoides, assembly GCA_037367405.1. Classification (NCBI taxonomy): domain Eukaryota; kingdom Viridiplantae; phylum Streptophyta; class Magnoliopsida; order Alismatales; family Hydrocharitaceae; genus Ottelia; species Ottelia alismoides. The sequence continues at coordinate 149,779 of JAZKJV010008112.1, read as the reverse complement.
AAACATTAAAAAATGAAATTGTGTGAGTTATGAACAAAAACAACGAACTGATGCATCCAAAAGGGACCAACTAACTGGATCAATTGATGCTCTACAACCACACCAACAATCCCCATCAACTTGGGCTGTGACGCTAGAGAAAAAAAGTGTGCACCTATTTCCTGAATTTGGTTTTTTAACAATTTCCTAAATTTGGTTTATTTAGAATATGATGCAAGGGCATATAAAGCATGAAGGATACTAGAAGCACCACAACGTGTGATTGTGCCTTCAAGGCGTCCGACCCTCTCTTTATTGAGTTCACATGCAATGACCTTCCCTGTCCCTTTCATGATTGCAGCAAGTTGAACAGTTTTATTTCCAGGAGCTGCACAAGCATCAAGTACCTTCAAGAATAGAATTATCAGAATGATATGGCAGTTAACAAAATAAACACATGCATAGAACAGAAAACAAGTCATTTAAAATTGATTGGCAAACCAAATCTAGTATGGAACTGCACCTCTGAGATGTAAAATTTAAGTGGCCGAGTGACGAATTGACAAATGAAATATAGTAAAGAACTCCGGGGCTGAATAGTGTGCCAGATTGGAGTTGCTGAGATTATGAGAGTTTTTGTTCATCATGATGCCAGCACTCTCTAAGACCACTCATAAAAAAACTACAACCAAGACAGACTGCAGTTGAGGATAGTTTCATCACTATCGTTCTACAATTCAGCAGTCAGTTTAATTTAATTATTGGCATGATCACCAATGCGCAGGTGAGTCCCCCTATTTTGATTCAAAGAGAAAATTCAGCAATCAGGTATTTTCCGTGTTGAGCTAAAACCAACCATTTCGGTCCGTATTGCTGATAACTTGTAGAGATCCAATGGTTGCACTTTTAACAAAAAGCTAAAAGCTATTTGTTGCATGGAAGAATTGAGAACCAAAAGATAATAAAACTTGTAAATAAGGTAATGAAAAGAAAACAAGGCATGAATTTAAACTTTTAACGTATGAATTGCTTCATGAAGCATGTCTTTAACCCATTTTATACATCTTAAAAAAAGGAATGACTTCTTTTCTAATTTATGTAACCTTTTTCAATTTATGCCATCTTTACTGCCTTACTCATGTCGATTAACGTCCATTGCTGTTCCTTCCTATTGCATCAATCTAATGAGCCAATGGCTCCTCCCAAAATTTAGTAAGTTCAACTTCAATAACAACATTTTATGTTTGCATCATTTATTTGAAGTGTTACATTAAATTAATCGAACGAGAAACCATTTATAACTCTGTATGTTGCTGTTCTTCGTCTTGCAAAAACAACCAAATTATCTAAAATAAGTTGAACATATATTATAACACAATGGACATTTTAACTCGCCCAAATTCTTCTGCTAAGCTCGCCGGGCTAAACCATGATTCCACATTGTTAATAAGCAAAATTGCAATGAGTATTCACTAAAAGTACTGTTCTATTTGAAACATAATTGTTCAAACTGAAACAAAGATGAGTAAAACGCAGCCAAACCAAGATATCAAAACATAGATTTATGTTACTCTAGACAATCTTGAAGAACCGTCCGACTCCATGGGAGACAAGAACCCATGGAGTCAGATTTTCATGTCAACAAATTCTCTAGGAATACAAGAGGTGTGGGTGTTTTTACATATCTTCACCAACACATCCAAGTCCCACCACTAAGCAATGTGGGACTGAAAATGAGAGTAGTGTAATTGGATCTTGAATGCATCCAATTATCCATCTAAGTATATTCTCTAACAATACTGACACAAAATCCCAAACCCTCAAGACAAACATTTGTCTCCAGAATTATTTCAGTCAGACTTCCCAGTGACTTCAGGTTTAAGTCGTAATTATTACAATGATCAAAGCGAACTCCAATATTATTTCAGTCACACCTCCCGGTGACTTCAGGTTCACGTCATAGACTCATAATTAATTAAATGATCAAAGTGAGCTCAAATGTTAATATTTTTTATGTTAACTTGCATATATCATTTCGAGATTTCTCTATGATATACAATCCCTAGATTTCATTTTCAACTTTCAATGAGAAATTGAAATGTCTTGCTTTGAAACTCTAGCTTAGAATTACCTTCAATTTACATCAATATAAATAAGGCAAAATACGAATAAATAACATCTTAGAGCATTTAAGTTCTAACAACCACAACACTGTTAAATGCTAACTTTAAAAAAAGAGATAAAAGTGTCTGATATTTACTTCAACCAAAAGAACTTGAATATAAAAATCAGCCAGTGGTTGAGCATAACAAACCTTCCATCCTGTTTCGGGCATTAGAGCCCATGCAGGCATACAACTAGCTTTGCCCTGAAAAATATAATGAAAAAAGTTGAGATCGGGGAATTATATTAAAAAAACCTCTTCCTTTAACACAAAGAGAAGCCATTTTAAATCTTCAAGAACAACATCCATCTCTCAACATTAAACTCAATAAGAAGCTTGCTAGCAGGGCCGGGCCTCCGGAACTCCAGTGATGAAACAAGAACAATTATTAAACAAAGAGAAGGAATAAAAAGTATAACAATGTAAGCAAACAAAGCATACTTCTCGCACAGGTGTAAATAAAATAACATGAATTTCAATGAGTTTTAAAATAAAGGTAACGGTCACCAATTAAAAAAGAATAAAACACCCATCACAAATATAATAACAATTAATGTGATTTGAAGCAGATCGCCAATAAAAAATGGAGAAACATTCTCCCACTTTAAGTAGGGTAGGCTACATGGATTCTTGCTCAAATCCATGTTGAAAGATCCAACTATTTTTACACAGGTTGTCGGCTACCTAACGCAACCCTCACAAGGAGGGATTTGAACTGTGACCTTTTGGTTTTGGGTGATAGGCACACTGCACTACCACTAGATCATGGAGTGGGTACCAAAGCCTCCCCCAGTGTCAAATCAGAGTCATGCCTCTCATATTTCACCCATTGAGGCAGATCACCAATATTTCACAAAATTTATAGCCGTGTCCCTCCTATGTCAAATTAGCCTCCCCCAAGAACCAAAACGGCTCCACCAGAATCCTCCATGCAACATCGTTGTATGAACCCCGAAAGGAAATGGACCAACAAGAAAGTCAGACCTGAGGGCATCTCCAAGTTTGACCATTCACTACCACCCCTTCGAATCCACCTGAAAAGTTAGTCTATGTAATGACAACACCCCAAAAAAGTTGTCAAGTATCCAAATCATATAATGTTGAAGATATTAAATTTAAAAAAAATAAGTGCATGAACAACTCAAAGTTACTGGCCTTGTCTGATTAAGGTTGATGGAACTTTAAAACATAAAATTCAATGCACTTAACAAGCTATTGGCCTGACTTAAAAGAAACAACATTGACACCTTAATTCTAAATGCGGAAGAAATTGAAGAAAAGTATTAAAATAGTAAAAACGAACTCTGATAAATATTAACTTTACTCGGAAATGAATAGGAGGCATCTTTTAATAGTATAAATGAACTCTGATAAATATTAGCTTTACTCGGAGATGGTAAGGAGACATCTTGAACATGTGACATTTAGTTTCAAGTGCTCACTGGTCAAAATCGACTCCTTATAAGATGATGATAAAACCCTAGCTTTTTCTATCAATATCTTAACTCGAACTATTTAAGCAATTCTAAATCATCCACACAAAACTATGCATTATTAGTTTAATACACATCGGGTACGTATTCCATGTCGTGATTTGAACCTGCCTCGAAGTAGATCATCTGCTGGACCATTAGAAAAATCAAACAGGAAGTTGTCACTCATATTTTGGGGCATATTCTTGACCTTGAAATACCACTTTCATGGTCAAGATCATTTCAATTGTACCACATGAAAGGTGTCTAGCTAAGGTAATTCCTCTGTTGAGCATTTGTCCTCTTTTTACATTTATCCTTATGTAAGATTCAACGATAACTCCATATTGAAAAGATCCGATGGTTTTAAGTAAAGGAGATATTCGAAAAAATTCGAATTATAGATGTATCGAATTGATGAGTCATACTATGAAATTCGGTAATGTATGATTGAAAGAAGGTCGATGCAAGTTTCCAAAGTAACAGAAAAGCAATTCAGATTTATGCCAGGTCGCTCAACTGTTGAAGCTATCCACCTATTGAGGAGAACGATAGAGATTAATAGAGCTAAAAGGAAGAACCTTCATATGCTTTTATTGATTTGGAGAAGACTTGTGATTTTGTTCCACGAGGATCTTGTGAAGAGTTTTGGAGAAGAGACAAGTACATTTTTAGTACATCAACTTTATAAAGGATATGTATGATGGAGCTTTATCTTCTATAAGGATCCTGTCTAGGAAGACCGACTATTTTGATATCAGCATCGATTTACATCAAGGTTCAGCTTTAAATCCATTCCTTTTTACCGGATGAGTTGACTAGTCACATTCAGGATGAGATACCTTGGTATATGTTGTTTACCAATAATACTGTGTTGGTTAATGAGTCTAGAGATGGAGTAAATAAAAAACTTGGAGAGATTCCCTAGAAACTAAAGGATTATGTATAAGTAGGTCTAAGACGGAATACAAGGAGTTCACATTTGGTGGTGATGGTGGTGAAGGAATCGAGGTGAAAATTGGAGAAGATAACATTCAGAAGAAAGATTCTTTTAGATACTTTTTTTAGCAGAAAAAAGGGGGAGCCCTCCCAAGGCGGGAGTCACCACACCAAAATATTCATTAGATAACGAAAGGGTACATCAGTTAGAAATCCAGAAATTGTACGCAGCATTACAGTGGGCAATTACATTTTTCCAATAGAACCGCTGCCCCTTGAAAATATGGTCATTCCTGCCAAGCCAGATAGCCCATAAGACGGCGAAGGGCCTGTATACATCCCCGGAGGACCCAAGCCCCACCGATCGGATAGACCTCCAAAAAGGACCCAGACCGGAAGTCTGGACCCAAGATATCCCCAAAGCATCCCAAACTCGCGTCGATGTCCAGCAACCGAAGAAGATGTGGTCTGTGTCCTCCACCTCCTCCTCGCATCTGTCACACTGCAGGTCCGTCGTACCCAGCATCCTCCCCCTCCTCACCTTGTCACATAGACGGTTTCTCCTAAGGCACCAAAGGAAGACCTTGACACGAGTAGGAATCTTGGCCGCCCAAATCACTTTCATGTCCGCGCAAAGTTCTTCATCAATTACCAGTGCTCCAGCTCTTAGCTTCCGGTAAGCCATCTTCACCGAGAATTTACCATCTGCCCACACGAAGTGGTCTGGGTCATCTGACATCTCCCCAACAGAGGGAATCTCGGATAGCAGCCACAAAAAGTCCCCCATCCTCTAATCCGAGAGATCGGAGTGGAACCTCGGAGCCCACGATCCCGAATCAGCCACATCGGCCACACGCACCCCTCTGTTAATTGCTAAAGCCACCAGCCTAGGGAAACGAGTGGACAGCGCCCCCTCCCCAGTCCAATCATCCTGCCAGAATCGGAACCGGTGACCATTCCCCAACCTCAGGCGGAGGAAGGGCCCGAGCCCCAGAAGCACAGCGCGGATTCCCATCCACAGGGGAGACTCATGACGTATCCTCTGAGTCGCCAACTCCCCAGCGACACCATAGATCGACCTCAGTAGACGTAAGACCAACGAGTCAGATGCGCCCCAAATCCGCACGACCCATTTCGCAAGCAATGCTTTGTTCATCAGCTCCACATCTCGAATACCAAGCCCTCCCTCCGAAACGGGCATCGCTACGTCCTTCCAAGCGACCAGGTGGAACCCCTTTTCTGTTTGCCTCTCATCCGACCAGAAAAAAGCTCTCATCATAGCCTCCACCTTCCTTCTCACTCAAACTAGCATCAGCCTCGTAGAGTAGAAAAAAACCGGAATGGCTGACAGAACGTGCTTCAGCAGGGTAAGCTTCCCACTCTTGGATAGAGTGGTAGCCTTCCAGCCCTCCATCCACTCCTCCAATCTCCGCAATACGTAATCCCAATCAGACTTCCTCAATCTACCCGCAACGAGAGGTAACCCCAGATATGTTATCGGCAAGTGTCCCCAGGGACAACCCACCCACTCCGCGAGCATGTTGCCCTCCTCATCATCCATCGTCAGTGGAACCAGGACCGACTTCAGCCTGTTAATCTTCAAACCAGACAAGCACCCAAACACGTCTACCAAAGTAACCGCATTGTGATTCTGCTCTTCCGTCCCCCCCCAGAAAGATCAGCGTGTCATCTGCACATTACAATACTGGAATGGAGATGTCCCCAACCCGGAAGCTCTCACACCACCTCGCTTCTACCCCCGCTGAAACAAGACGGCAAGACAGTCCGCCACAATCACAAATAACAAGGGAGCTAGGGGGCAGCCCTGACGAACCCCCATATGCGGTTGGAACAACCCGCCCTCCGGCCTTCCGTTGACCAACACAGAGCACGAGCTAGTAGTGACACATCTCTTGATCCAACTAATCCACTCTTCTGGAAATCCCCTTCTCTGCATCGATATCCAAAGAAACTTCCAACTGACACAATCGTAGGCCTTGGCGTAGTCAATTTTCCAAATGGCACCTTTCTTTGCGGACCTCTCCCACTCAAGACAAGCTTCCGACGTAGCGACGATCCCATCCGCCATAACCGACCAGGAATACACGTAGATTGTGTAGGTAAGACCATAGATGCCAAGACTGCTCTAAGCCTGCTCGCAAACACCTTGAACACAATGAGATATATGCCATTAGATATAGAGATAGGCCTGAAGTCCCCAACCCCCACAGGAGACTCCTTCTTGGGCAGTAGAAAGATCAAGGCCCTGTTAACTTTCTCAAAACCCCTGTTGGCACTCCTGAACTCATCGAAAACCTCCAAAATATCCCCCTTCAGCATCTCCCAGAACTCCCGGTAAAAAGAAATAGAGAAGCCATCGGGACCAGGAGCCCCATCCCCATTCAGATCCCAAACTGCTCTGCGGACCTCTTCTTCTGAAAAGCGGCCACCAACGAATCAAACTGGGCTCCAGACAAAGTACCAGCATCCAGGCCTGGACAACCCCAGCCATTGTCGCCCCTCACCCTCCTGGAAGCCCTCACAAAGTGCTCCCTCATTCTTTTAGATACTTGGGATGTATTTTGCAATATGATGGGGAAATTGGTAGAAATGTTACTCATAAAATAAGCGCAGGTTGGTTAAAATGGAGAGGAGCATCTCTTGATCTTTGTGATAAGAGAATTCCTTTGAAAATCAAAGGAAAGCATTGCAGAGCAACCTTGAGACCTATCATGCTATATGGATTTGAATGTTGTCATGTGAACTATAGAAATGTGTAGAGAATGAGGTAGCAGAAATGAAAATACTAAGATGGATGTGTGATAATGCACGGAAAGATCAGATTCGGAACGATGTGATCAGAAAGAAAGTTGGTGTAACTCCAATTGAGGATGATAAGAGAGAACCACTTAAGGTTTGATTCCAAAAAAAAGAACCGCTTAAGGTGGTTTGACCATTTGCAAAGGAGATCATGTGATTCATCGGTTAGAATGTGCGAGATTTGGGATATCGAGCATGTTAAGAGAGGGCGAGGAGAGCCTAAAAATTGTTGGAAGAAGGCTATTCGAAAGGATTTTAGTTATTTGAATTCAAGCCTCAGAACGACCCAAAATAGATCTGAATGGAGGGAAAAATCCATATAGTGGATCCTACTTAATGTGGGACAAGGCTTTGTTATTGTTGTTGTTGAGATTCAAGGATAAATTAATAGTTCTCCCGTGCCATACAAAACAAATGGAAGGGCATAATTCAATAACTGCCCATAATTCAAGCTTTACATGACGACACCTTATTATAATTCAAGGTCTATGAGATTCAGGGATAAATTAGTAGTTCTCATACGCCAAAAAAATCATATGGAAGTGCACGTTTAAGATAACTGTACATATTCATGCTTTATTTGACAACATTATCTGATTATAATTCAAGGGAGCACTCCTCTAAATATACGACAAATGACAAAAAATGAAGAATGCCACCACAAAAAAGTTAGACTCGTAAAGGCTATATATAGAGAGAGAGAGAGAGATGAGTGATCCTATGAGATGAGATTTGGTGAGATGGTAAGATGGGAGATTCTGGACCACTAATTTCAACCTTCTCTCTCCTGATTTCTCTCTCCTGACTGAAACTAGTGGCCCAGAATCTCCCATCTCACTATCTCACAAAAATCCCATCTCATAGGATCGGCCCCCTCTCTCTCCCTCTCTCTCTCTCTCTATCTCTCTCTCTCTCTCTCTCTCTCTATATATATATATATATATGTCCAGGTCAAAATGGATATAAAATGAGCTGGTAATAGTAAAAAATGCTTCTTACTTGCAAAAAGATGCTTCCATTAGTAACTAAGGGATGAGCATGCAAATCTGTCCCAGATGGAAGCACGAGTAAGTCCGGTACCATGTCATCTTTTCTGACCTGGTCAACTGGTAAGATGAGAACTAAGTCTGTCCTCATAAAAAATGTAGCAACTTATATGTGATAGTAAAACCTGGGAAATCAATGTCCAGAAGGAACGCTAAATAGCATTAAAAATAGATAACATGGAAGATGAATTACATACACGGTGTACCTGATATCCTTTCTCTAGAATTTGAACAACAGAGTCAACTTCCACTTTGAGAGTATTGACACGAGCATATCTAGGCTTGCTAAAAGCTATAAAATAAATTAGACTCGGCATTGTCTAAAAAATGACAAAATGTGTACAATGACAAAAAATAGGTACATGCTAGGAAATTTGCTACAATTAATATTCACCAAATTGCAGCTGAAAATATTTATAAGTTTGTGTTAATGACTTGAAATATCGATACGGTTCACTGTGTTAGTAGAAGGACGATCAGAATATTCTCAAGTTTGATATTCGCTCAGATTTGATTAGGGGTGTCAGAAAAATCTCCATATCGATATTCGTTCATGTTCGATTCGTTGAAAGTTCAATTCAGATTCGGTTCGAAAATAAACGAGCCGAGCCTTGATATAGGTTTGAGCTCATTTATTTAAACGAACTGAACCTTGAAGCAGTAAGTTTGCTCAGGTTTGGTTTATATATATTTATATATGTATTTTCTCTCAAAAAAGTATATGAGGAGAGGAAAGTTTATAGTTTGGGGGGAGGATGGCGAGCACGTGAGGTGGTGGAGCGAGTGCGAGCGCGAGAGGTGGTGGAGCTTCCGAGGGGCGTGGGAAGAGCAAGGTGGTGGAGCTTCCGAGTGCTAGAGGTGGTGGTGCTTCCGAGGGGCGAGGGAAGAGCAAGGTCACGACAGTGTGGAGAGCAAAGGAGAAAGGGGTTGGCAACGACGGAGCCGGTGGAGATTGGACGGTCGTCTCTCACAAGAAGCCGGGGCGTCGGTGTTTTCGCTGCGGGGAAGGCGGACATACAGCAGCGGTCTGTCCGTTACTACCGAGATGCTTCTCATGCGGGAAGGTTGGCCACCGGCAGGCCTCTTGCATGGGGGCCTCCTCGGTCTTTGCGAGGAATCCAATCAGAAGGCAGGCGTCTTTCCGACGTGGAAGCACGGGAGGAGGGTCTGCAGCGGTGCGTCAAGGAGGGCCTAGCTATGCAGAAGTGGTCGGGAAGTCATCATCGCGGGGAGAGGAGCAAAGCGCGGAGGGTAGTGCTCATGCAAACGGTGGGGCAGAAGGAGGAAGACCTGCTTACGGAGATTTTCCTAACATGCATGGTCCAAACGTGCATGGTACAAAGTTGCATGCGATTATTGGCATCGCGGTTAGAAATGTTATCGACGTGGAAGGGGTCTCGTCGCATCTACGTGGTTTCTTCGGTGCTCAGTTCGCGGGAGACGTGGTCTTGCTTGATAATAGGCGTTGCTGTGTCCGAGGCTTATTGGAGGCTCAGGCGGGAAGGCTGATTCATAATGGAGACGTCGGGAACGTGGTGTGGAGAAGGATGTGGTTCGGGGATGAGTGTTGCAAGGACCTAGAAGTTTGCGTGGCTACGGTCAGAGGAGTACCATTCCTTTCCCGGTCGGTTGGTTGTTTACGAAGGGCGCTGAAGCGGTGGGGATGTGTTCGGGAGGTCCTTGATGATGGACTTCGGCCAGGTACTCTGGTGGAGGAAACCAAGATCCTGTTCGAGTGCACCACGTCTTTCCTTGACAAGATTGGGGGTCGCTGCGAGTTCGCGGAGTTGATCGTCGGGAGGTACTCTTTCGCGATCGAGCTTTCCATAGATGACCCTCCGCCACCTCCGGTGGCGACGTGGCCGGCGGTGGCGTCGGGGAAGGCGGTAGACGAAAGGCCGAGGGACGCGTTGGGCTCGTCGCTGGCGGTTGGTTTTCCGAGGCACCCCTTCGGTGAAAGCGCCCACAGGGATGTTGGTACACGGCGCTTCGAGAACTGCTCTGAACCGGTTGCTTTTCCTTCTGAGACATTCCATCTGCAGGGTGACGTGGCCAAGGGGTCTCCTGATCTTTTTCCGTTGATGTCCTATTCGCATGCGGCGCTCTGCTACTCGGGTCTTACTACGGATCCGGGTCATCACTTGGGCGCTCGGTCTACTTCATGGCTCTTCCTGGATCCGGGCGGTGATTTTGGGTGATCCGGCACAATGAGTGTCCTCTCCATCCCCTCGTGTTCGGGCACTCCCACGCAAGTGTTCCCCCCTTGGAGTTTTAGAAATATTCTTGAAGGCGCACCACAACGTCTGCTAGTTGCTGCTCCGGTGGTTATCCTCGAAGAAGTTGGGGCCCGGCCATTGCACTCACCCGACGTGGGAAACTCCGGTCTGATGGTGGGCGAGGTGCGAGAGGTCGAGAAGCGCCCTGCTCGGGGCGTGGAGCGGGAAGCGGAAAGCAGTAATAGAAGAAGTGGGAAGCGATATAGAAGGAGGAGCAAATCAAGAGGTCCTAGATTGCAGTCTAGCCCGCGCCCCCCTTTCATAATTACTGTGGCGGTGGCTGCCGGAGTCGCTCAGGTGCAGGGGCCAGATGTTGTTCCTAAATGAAGATACTCTCTTGGAATATCCGTGGCCTTGGGGATCTGGACAAGCGGAAAGTGATGGGATCTAGAGTAACTGAATGGGGCTGTGATATCGTCATGCTGCAGGAAACTAAGTTACAATCGGTCTCGGGAAGGGATTGGGCGGATTGTGGAGCTGGTGGTATTGATCAGTTCAGGTCTTTGGGCGCCTCGGGGGCTTCGGGTGGGCTGTTGGTGGCGTGGCGCTCGTCGTTGTGGTCGTGTACCTCGGAGATCCTGGGTAGGCATGTGCTAACGGTGTTCTGATTGGTAATACCTCTACTGAGCTTTTGGTGGTGTCCTGTGTGTATGGGCCTTGTGATGTTGGGCGGAGAGGGGAGTTGTGGGAGGATCTGGTGGAGGTTGGGAGGGCGGTGGGGGGGCCCGTGGGTGGTGGGAGGAGATTTCAACGTAACTTTGTTATCATCCGATAGGCCCGGTGGGAGAGGGGGTCAGGACGCGGGCTCCGTGGATTTTGCTGAGACTATTGACTCGCTTGGCCTTGAGTTGTTGGACGTTGAAGACGTCGCCTATACTTGGAGAAACTCCAAATCGCGTTCGCGGCTGGATCGGTTCTTCGTTTCAAATGAGATGCTGGAGAATTTTCCCTTGGCCTCGGTGGGGACCAAACCCAGATCTTGGTCCGATCATACCCTGCTGATTTTATGCTCTGGGGCCACCATGGAGCGTAGGGGGCTTTTTAGATACGAGAATTGTTGGTTACTTGAGGACGGTTTCAGGGAACTTGTTACTTTGCACTGGTCTGAGTCGAAGCCATCGGGATCTGTCACGTCTAAATTTGTTCAAAAGCTTGAATCTTTGAGGAGAAGGCTTGCGACTTTCAAAAGGGATACGAGGGCCGCGAGATGCGTGACTAGAAGGGCCGCTGAGGAGATCATTAGGGACCTGGACGCGATTGAGGATGAGAGGCCGCTCATCCATGCTGAGTTGGAATCGCGGCTGAAGGCTCAGAAGGCGGTTACTCTGGAAGATAAGAAGCGTGTTGCCGAATGGAGGCAGCGGTCGAGAAGCAGCTGGTTGAAGGAGGGGGACGCGAATACTGCGTATTTTCACCGTATTGCTAGTGGTAGGCGCAGGGCTAATGTTTTGAGTTCAATTACTGTTGGTGGGGTCACGGTGGATGGGAATAAAAGCATGGGCTCGGCTATTGCTAATCATTTCAGGGTTGTCTCCGCTGATGTCATCTCTCGGCGGTGGAGATGGTTAGGCCGGGATTGTAGGCTGGTTGAGGCGCCTGCTTGCGAGTCGCTGGTTTGTGATGTCACTATGGAGGAGCTCAAGGACGCTGTTTGGGACCTTAACGGTGACGCTGCGCCTGGCCCCGATGGTTTCACGATTTCCTTCTACAAGGATTTATGGGATCTTATTGGCCAAGAGGTACTTGATGTGGTACGGGAATTCTGCAATGGGAATAGGGGTTTTGACCGTATCAATAGGGCGCTTATTGTTCTGCTTCCCAAGCGTTCGCCGCCGACTTCCATTGAGGACTATCGCCCTATCGTTGTCTCTAACGCCATATATCTGATCACGGCCAAGGTGTTGGCGAGGAGGTTGGTCGGCGTCCTCGGAAGCTTGATTTCTCCTGCGCAATCAGCGTTCGTTCCGGGCCGTCAGATCTCTGATTGCACGAAGATTGCTTCCGAGATCATTGCTGATTGGCGGAGGAGGGGCAGGAGTGGTATTTTGTGGAAAGTGGATTTTGCCAAGGCTTACGATAGCCATGATTGGAAATTCCTGTGGTCCGTCTTGAGGAGGTTATGTTTCCCGGAGCGGTGGATTTCTTGGATGAGACGTTGTATCACCACGGTGTCTTTCTCGGTGTTGATCAATGGTAGGCCGGAAGGGGGTTGGATTCAGCCTCGTAGGGGGTGCGGCAAGGGTGCCCCCTCGCACCTCTTCATTTCATCATTGCGGTTGATGTGTTGGGGGACATGGTGGCGGGCGTGGTCGGCCATGGCCTTTCTAGTGGCTTCTCAAGGGGCGAGGTGCGGGTGCCGATTTTACAATACGCGGACGACACTCTTTTCCTCATTGAGGGAGGGGTCGAGGAGGCCAGGGCCATGGCCACGGCTCTGGAGGTCTTCTCGGAGCTTTCTGGTTTAAAGAAAAATGACTGTAAGTCTTCTTTTATCCCTTTCGGGCAGGCGGAGTGTCTTGCTGACGGTTTGGCGACTTGTTTGGCTTCGGTGCGTGCCCCCCTCCCTCTGGATTATCTCGCCATACCTCTGGGTCTGGGGAGGGCGAGACTCGGTGATTGGTTGAGGGTGGTGGAGAAGGTGGACTTGAGGCTGGCGGGTTGGAAGGCCTCTCTCCTCTCGAGGGGTGGTAGGCTGGTTCTGGTCAAGGCGGTGTTGTCGTCCATTCCAACTTACTTTCTTTCGTGCCGCAAACTTCCAAAGGGGATCCAGGCGAGTCTTGAGAGGAAGATGCGCGCTTTCTTGTGGGGAAATGCATCTAGTGGGCGCACGGGGATCCATCTTGTTGGCTGGGAGGATGTCACTCGGAAGAAGGTTTGGGGAGGTTTGGGGGTGAGATCTCTTCAGCAGATGAATGAGGCGTTGATGCTTAAGTGGGCAAGTAGGGTCTGGGGTCCAGGTAATGACCTGGTTTGCTTGGTGCTTCGGAGCATTTACGGGGTGAGGGGCGCTCCCCGGTTGCAGGTGCTCAACATGGCGGCTATGACGCCTTTCTGGCGGGGCGTGGTGCAGACGTTCGTTAGGAATCTCAACCTCTTCAGGCCGGTGCTTGGTAGAGGGGATTCTTTTGCTTTCTGGGCCGACGACTGGTCGGGAGCGGGACCTCTTTGCTCTCTGTTTCCGTGGCTATTTGCGCTGGCGGATAATAAGTTATGTTCGGTGGAGGAATGCTGGGTTGATGGTTCTTGGTGGCCCTCGTTCTCCGCTATTTTCTCTGACCGGCGTTTTGAGGAGTTCTTGGTGTTGATGGACGTTGTGGGGAATGTGGGTGCCCCTGGTGGGGGTAGAGATCACTGGCTCTGGAAGGACGGGTGTTTCTCGGTTAGGGGCACGTACGGGGCCATATCTAGGCCGCCGCCGCCGGCATCGGAGGTCCTGATCAGGGACTGTGCTATTATTCGGGGCCTCAATCTTCTAGAGCGTGTGGGGATTTTCCTGTGGCTTCTTAAGCGCAAGAGGCTGATGACGCGTGATTGGTGCATGAAACTCCTGGGCATCATCTCGGAAAAATACTTAATTTGTGACAATGCGATCGAATCAATGGACCATCTCTTTTTTACTTGCCCTGTGATATCGCAGATATGGCCGGATGCTGGGGTACTGTGGTGCCGGTCCGACGACTTCCTTGCTTTCTGGAATGTGGTGTATGAAAATAGGACGAGATCCAGAAGGGAGCGGCTCCACCCAATGGCTATTCTGTGGGCGATTTGGCGTAGCAGAAACGATTTGGTGTTCTCGGGGCAGAGGTTCTACAAAGAAAATGTACAGTGTTATACAAGGAGGCTGGTAGATGAGTGGTTGTTGCGTTGAGCCGCTTTTGTTTCTTGATTTTTGGGTGGTAAACAGTGCGTTGTAACCTCTCTACTTTTTTAGTTATAAATATATTTTGATGGGGCGGGCACCTCTGAGTGCTTCCCCCTACCTTGCAGCTTCAAAAAAAAGTATATGAGGAATGAGAAATTTCCACCATGATGCAAATAAGGTATATGCATAAAAGTTCATGGCCTTTGATCAAGACATATCGAAGGACTGTGATCATTCCACATTGCCAAAATACTTAGATTCCAAGGAGTTTCATTGCTAATCTGATGCAGCGTGGAATCAGAATATATGGCTGCATTTATCAGTCAATTTTATCTACATTTATTTAAGTCGTCGTAGTTTTTAATTAAATAAATGGGATCGCATGTGATCTCGATTAATTAGTTAATGATTTGAATTTGAATTTCAAAATTAGTCGGTTAATTAGTTAGAGTCAATTTAGGATAATTAGTTAGAATTTGAATTAGTTGCTATTTTTGTAACCTCTTCCCTCCTATATAAAGGGATGAAGACCTATTGTGTTAGGCAGTTCAGATATATGAAAAATTGAGATCTTTATCTCTATCTCCGTCTCTCTCCTTCTCCCCCGTGTGGTCTACACGTGTTCTTCTTCTCCAAAACCCTCGTATTCCCGACGAGTTTCTTCTTCTCAACCCTTCTCTTTCTTCTTCCACAAATTATCTCTACCAAAATTTATTTTTCGACGCCGCACGAAAAGTCGATTTGCATCAATTGGTATCAGAGCATGGCCTGCAGATCATCCTCACGATCTGACAATCCGTCCAGACGGCCGCACCGACATGCATCGAGGGAACATCGTTCATCCGAGCAAAAACGACGAGCCATCTCTGCCATCGACGCCTACAACAAGGAGACGGAGCGCATGTTACGTGATTTACATCATTTGCAAACCACATTCCACTCCGAGTTTCGAGCTCTTATGGCTAACTTCGAGGCCCTACGCACCGCCAAAGCGAAGGCTTCAGCGACACCAATCACCGACACCGAATTTGAAGATGAAAATCTCGCCGTCAACGAAGAACCAGTCGCTGTCCAGGCCGCTCCAGATCAGATTCCGCTCCCGGATTCAACTCCGCCATGCCCCCCGATCGTCTTCGCGCCACCGGAATCACCCCAGGTACCCCTGACTTTAGCCTCGCCACTCCCGATAGCCCCCGCTATGTTTCCCCAGCCCCTGCGCCCTCTTCCAGCACCTGTACCCTCTCCTGTCCCACCCGCAAACCCAGCCACAGATCCACCATCGTCGCAAACTCCCCCTCCCGCAACCCCAACAGCCACCCCTGCCCCACATACACCCTCCCTCGCCCTCGCCCCCTCACAAGCCGAGCCCCCAGCCCCGCCAACGCCCGCACCACCCGCAATCCCCCCTGCGATCTCCCCCTCGCCTCCAGCGGCCCCAGCCCCGACGCCGCCCCTCCGCAGCCTCCTCCAAATCGCGCCTCCCGCGAACTCCCCCTCGCCCCCAGCGACCCCAGCAACACCTCTCCCGTACTCGCCAACCGCCTCCTGCGCCCACCCACGCGCCCCCGCCGCCCTGCTAGTCATACTTCCTCTCCGACTCGCCGTCGGCCGCCGCCTAACCTCCCTTCAGACCGCCAGCCCCTGCGCGCCCCATCACGCCGCCTTCCCACTCTCCGTGCCCACCTCTGCGTGTGGGCTCGCCCTCCCCACGCCGCGCCCCAGCGCCCTGCATCCCGACGCCGTCGCTCCACCGTTCCAGGCGCACGCGCCACCGCCGGGTCCGGACCGCCGCCCATGGCCCTCCACCTCGAATATGCGCCGCCACCTCTTATCGTGGACACGCCAAACCCTAGCAATGGTTTCTCGGCAAGTAAGTCCCTAAAATTAAGGGATAAGGGATTGATGTGGAGAAATTGAAGAAAAATAACCCCTGAATTCCCTATTTATACAACCATCAGAGTTGACAAGAAGTTAAGAAAGAATGAAGGGGTACGAAAATTGCACTTCGACCCCCTGGAGCAGAATTATTTTAAAAGGGGCACTGAAAAGTGGAAATTTGGCAGATCTCCTTATCCTATTAGGACTAGGACCATGGGTTTCAACTATTTAAAGGTTTCATGGCTTCATTCAGTGGACACCTCTCCTCTTCTACTCTCCTTGTGCTACTATTTTGCTATGGACTCTCCATAAGCCATGTTGTTCATGCCTCGTCAATTCTTCGAGCACCACGTCAACAGGAAGGAAATCAGATGGACGCCCTCCTATGCGTCGCACCTGCTCTTCCACCACGAAGGCCACATCACCAACGCCCGCGTGTGGATTCCGCCATTCGCTCCACACCAATTCTTCCAGGGAATGACTGAGAACGCGGATTCAACCTCCAAGCCTGCAGATCCAGCAATTCGTCGGGAGACGAATTTTTAAAAGCAGAGGAGAGTTGATGCAGCATGGAATCAGAATATAGGGCTGCATTTATCAGTCAAATTTATCTACGTTTATTTAAGTCGTCGTAGTTTTTAATTAAATAAATGGGATCGCCTGTGATCTCGATTAATTAGTTAATGATTTGAATTTGAATTTCAAAATTAGTCGGTTAATTAGTTAGAGTCAATTTAGGATAATTAGTTAGAATTTGAATTAGTTGCTATTTTTGTAACATCATCCCTCCTATATAAAGGGATGAAGGCCTATTGTGTTAGGCAGCTCAGATATATGAAAAATTGAGATCTTTATCTCTATCTCCGTCTCTCTACTTCTCCCTCGCGTGGTCTACACGTGTTCTTCTTCTCCAAAACCCTCGTATTCCCGACGAGTTTCTTCTTCTCAACCCTTCTCTTTCTTCTTCCACCAATTATCTCTACCAAAATTTATTTTTCGACGCCGCGTGAAAAGTCGATTTGCATCAATGTTCAATTCGTTGAAAGTTCGATTCAGATTCGGTTCGAAAATAAACGAGCCGAGCCTTGATATAGGTTTGAGCTCATTTATTTAAACGAACTGAACCTTGAAGCAGTAGGTTTGCTCAGGTTTGGTTTATATATATTTATATATGTATTTTTCTCTCAAAAAAGTATATGAGGAATGAGAAATTTCCACCATGATGCAAATAAGGTATATGCATAAAAGTTCATGGCCCTTGATCAGGACATATCGAAGGACTGTGATCATTCCACATTGCCAAAATACTTAGATTCCAAGGAGTTTCATTGCTAATCAAACCTTAAACGAATAGAACCGAACCTTCATGAATCAGTGTCGAGCCGAACCGAACCTGAACACCATTTTCAGCTTATCAAACCGAACCAAACCCGAACCTCAAAAATACCAAACGAATCAAACCGAACCTGAGTAGGTTCGCTCAGGTTCGATTCGTTTACACCCCTAGATTCGACTAAATAAAAGTTCGTTTCAAATTTATGTTCAAAAATAAATGAACCGAACCTAAACATTAAGTTTAGGCTCATTTATATAAACGAATCAAACCTAAGAATGTAGGTTTGCTAGGTTCAGTATGTAAAAAAATTGATATATACATGAATTTACAAATCCTTAAAATATATAAATATGTTACAATTATGATTTTAAAAAGAAGAATCCTTACTGATTTATTTTTAAAAAAGATGGAGAAGAATGCGTATCTAAAGAAGTAAATGAATATTTGTGTGTGTGTGACATGGAGCCAGCAGCCTGTCTGCATACAACTATCCTGTTAATCATCTTACACCACTCACTTATCTTGAGAAACCAACATGCACATGGAACAGAGGTGAAGGCTCTGATGGTTATGAATCCCGAGATAGCTCAATGGTTGATGGAAGTGATGAACACGCAACTCCTTACAATTCAGCAACATAACCCATTTTACCTATATATATCCCTCTCCATTTCATATTTTTCACTCCCTCTCATCATATGTTATGTCAAAATGTTATATAAATACAATTTCATGCTCAAAAGTTCTGTCTTAACTAAAATTCTCAAGTTTGATATTCACTTAGATTTGATTTGATTAAATAAAATCTCAATTTACATTCGGTTCGAAAACAAACGAATCGAAGCTAAACATAGGTTTAGGATAGTTTATATAAATAGATCGAACCTAAAAATGGTAGGTTCGCTCAAGTTTGGTCGGTTTACAACCTGATTTACTAGAAGAAGAAAATTAAATAGTGTTTAACCCAATTAAATACAACCATGGTGTGCATACTACATTTTAAAAGTTTATAATGTGGTTGATCATGCATTTATCTAAACTACATTAAACACAATAAATGGATAAATATAAAGACTAAACATCTAATAAGGTGATCTACATGATTACATTCGTCTACAAAATAAATTACTGCAAGCAGTAGATGCATTTCTGACCTAAAAGGACAAACAACAAATGTTGGGTGATGAGTCCATGCATTATTTATTTGTGAAAATATGTGAACTCTTTTCTCATAAGCTTGACAAGTTAATTTTAGGACAGAGTTTAGGAATTCAACGACACAAATAGCATATTAAGGCAAATATGTATATGCAGAATGATGATCGAACATTTCATTGTCATTTGAAAGCCTAAAAAGTCTTTCAGGATGAGAAAGTAGCATTGAAGTGAGACAAAGCACCAACAAGATAAGAGTGGCAGAGAGAACCAAGGTCGCAAAAGTCAAGAGTCGGTACTCAATCGATCGGTCAGTGAATAAGGATCGACAGTAGGACGACTAAACGGATTTAGTCAAACTTTAGTTCGTTTTATATTTTCTAATTGTTTGAAATATATAAATCATGCTTTACATGTGTTATTATATATTTACATAAAGTGGTAAATTTTATATTTAACATATTGAAATAAAAGAAACAATTGGATTTCAATTGAACATTAAACATCTTAAATTAAAATTTCTTTTAAAAAGTGGATTTAAGAATAAAAAACAAGCCAAAAAATCGATGGACTAGTCGACCGACTAATCGAGCATTTTAGTCGATTGGCCAACTAAGGATCGATTAGCTTTAGTCAAGTAGACCACTCCCCAGTCGACTAAATGACTTAGTCGATCTTTTTTGCAAGCTAAGGGAGAATAGGAAACTAACTCCTTGAACTCCTTCAGCCTCACTTCAAAGAGAATAAAAGATGCAACTGTTGTATTCTTACATAGGGTCGCAATATCTTTTGTTGAAATCTGGACCTTGGGTTGGGTCCAGGGATGAAAATGAATGTGAATATATTCCGTATCTGATCCGCTATCGTATTCATTTTATACATATTTTGACATTCGTATTCATTTTAAAATGGATGTGGATATGGATATCAATTTGGCATTCGTTAATATTCGCATTCGTAGTCGTATATTCATTTTCATACATAAGTATAGTGATAAATTTATTTATAACTATGCGTAACAACATTTTATGATTGCATTTACCATGGTTGATATAATTGTTATTAAATTACTATATATGTTATATCTATTTTATGTGTAAACCATCCTAAACATGTATATTTTAGTTAATCTATTAAATATTTCTGTTAATATTCGTATCTAATTCGTATTGGTTTTACATTCGTATTTGTTTTTAAGGATATGGTAACACATTTTTCACATCTGTCAATAGTCGTATCCGCATTCGTATTCGTATTTTAAAATGGATAAGGATATGATTATACCTATATCCATATTTGTATCCGACCGTTTTCATACCTAGTTGGGACAATAGGTAGTTGATTTGAAATTCTCAAATGGTTTATACTTCTTCGTAAGAGTATGATATAATTAGTCAAACGATTCGTGTGGTCTTAAAGTGGTAGTGCTTAAGAAAAAGTTGATCGAATACAAGGAGGTACATGAGGCCTAGGAACATATTTCAATTTTCAAGACTTGATAGAGTTAAGGATGTGGAGGTTCTTAACATGGAAAAACAAAAACTTGATTGAATTACTCCGTAGAAAGTGGTGGTGGAGGATGAGAAATGTGAAAAGGAATGACCTTAGGTATCTAGGATGAAATGGTTTAAGAAGGACGATGTGAATACTAATTTATACCTACAGTGACTAGCAGGAGCAGGGGGTGAAAATTTATTCACTCTTTTGGTGGATGGTATCAGAATACATGGAGATCAAGGGGTCGAGGGAGCGGTTGCAGGGCACACTTCTATAACTTGAGCAGAAAGGTGAGGAGTGATGCTAGATGACTACTGGTGCAACCAACCTGCAGCAGGATAAAGCCAATGGCCTTATTCGCAATTTTATTTTGGATGAGTCACTGACGAGTTTGCTTGAACTGAATGTTGATGGGTCTCCTGGGAGTTTTTTTACGAAGTCTTGGGAGGTGGTGTGTGATGATCTCATGGTTCTAACCAAAGAGTTCAATACGGGGGATTTGCATTTTGATTGGGTTAACAAAGCTCTTATCTTCATGTTACCTAAAAAAGGAGGTGTCAAACAGGATAGAGAATTTTAAGCCAACTTAAGACCTCAGCTCTAACACTATGATAGGATAACAAAAGAAGCCTTCTTATGAGAGATCTGCCCTGTATTGGGGAATACTAAAAATAAGGTAAACAACAAAAAAGGTTCTTTTCTGTTCATCGATTCCCAATTAAGGTTCTTGTTTTTTAAACCCAACAAAGAGGAACCCGATCACATTGTTTTGTTTCAATGAAGCCTTCCACAAGCTTCCATAAAGTTTTTTTTCATACCATAAACCATAAACCCTAAAGTTTTAGAATCTCTTCGTAGTTTGAATAATGAGGATCCTAACTGAGAATCGATGCAAAGACGGTATCCGTTTTCTTATTTACCCAAAAAAATTATTAGAAGGATCCAAAACATAAAAGAGATAACAGAAGCAACACAAATAAAAGAAAATGGCATCTCAACTCTGTGTCGTCTCAACAATAATCCTAAAATTTTGTGAACATAATTAAAGATCACCGGATTGACTCCCCAAAAAACATGCAAGGGCAATGGACATTCTCAGTTTAGTACCTCAAGGATGAACATAGTTGATTAATGGAGATTTTCTTTGGATAAGACGTTACTCTTCTTGCTGATAATGGACCGAGATTGTGGGTCTGGTGTTTTTCTTCTCTTTTTCTTTTGAAAATACAAGTGGGTGAGAGTAGTAATTAATGGTGTGGATCCGAGTAGTTATACATTGATTGGGTGGAAAACACGGAATTCTAAGTAACAACAAACTAGGGTACATGTCTTTGAGGCACAAAGTATCACTTGAGAAAAAAACCAAGGACATGTGGTATTGGGAAGAAGACAATTTCAATTGAGGTTTTTAAGTGGAAACTTCAACATGACTTCAGACAGAAAGATCCACTAATATGATGGCTGCATATGGCTCTAGATGGCAAGGCAAGGTCTGCCTATGCGAAGAAGCATGAATGCAATGAAGAGAGATGGAAAAGGTATTCTTAAACTTTATATTACACAATACCCTTTCGCATGGTTAAGGGAAATATGACTTAAATCTATGTCTAAAGGCTACTTTGTCTTAAAAAGGGTTCATTCCTCGATTTCGGTAAGGATTTTGGACATCTAAAGAAACAACACCCACTAGATTTTTTAGAACCTAAACAGTTAAACCACTGGGAAATTCATGAAAGCGGTATGAAGAGATAATATAACAAAACATAAATTTTCAGCACAGATGAATGAAAGAGTACTAGTCAACATCTTTAAAGGGATATTATGGATGTGTTGACAGAAGTTAGGCCAATGAATTCACTGACTGAACGGCACAAGTTACGCATATTGGCAAACTAAACAATGTACAAAATTTAGGTAAACTTAATGAATTTGGGTCATTCAGTTTGGTGTGGTTAGAATAGAAAAATCCAACTATGCAGTCCAAATTGTTGCATTACTATGTCATCTTAATTCATTTTTATCCCTCGCGAAGGTTTCTCTTGGAAAGAGAAAGGGGCAGTCGAGGGGGTGGAAAAGGGGGGTAGGTAGACTGAGCTTGTTTGGTGTGGGAGGAATCCTTTGTTAGGAGATGACGGGAGGAAAGGCGGGAACAAGATCCTCTGCTTAATGGGGGCAGCTGCTCTATCCATAGGGCCCGAAGAAAGAAAGTCGACGCGTAAACTGCTTTCACAGATGGACGAGTCGCTGCCAAGTAAGAGCCTCGACTCCAGACCAAGTCGGAGCAGCCTTTCTTAGTTGGTGATATTGGGAGCAAGAAACCGAAAGAGAGCGTCAGACGTAGAAGTAACCAATTAGCTAGTACCTCACTCACTTTTTTCAAAGGTCGATTCCCCGAGTCTATTATATTCGAAAAGCACGGCATTGTTTTCCGCGGCTTTTTCTCTTGCTCCTGGATTTGGACAACTGGAGAGAGGAAGAAATGGGAAGGCCCTCTTTCACTTTCAATAGGAAGAATGATGTATATTCCCTTTCTCCCGAATTATATAGTAGTCAAGCCTCTGGTCCATCTTGTATTTTTTAATTATTTTGAAATCCAAGGGTTATCTCATGTGGTTGTCTTTTCGATGAATGGTTGCTTCTACTGATGAGTTAAGTCCCTACATAAAGCAACTTATCCATGTATATCTAACGATATATGAATCTTGTTGATGTTTTTTTAATCTTGAGTTTCCATACCCTTCCCCCTTGCTTTTTTCTCTTCTTGAACCCTCCATTTTCAACCCCATACATGTACGTTATCGTCCCTCACATGTTTTGGTGTGCCCCTCATGTTCTCATCATGCACATCTACATGCATCCCACCCCCACCCACCACCGCCCCGAAAAAATCCCGAGCAGCCGGCAAATATTCAGTTGTTCTTCTCCTCTATACATGTCTGTTATCGATCCCATACATGGTTGTTATCGTCCCTTTCCTCTTCCACATTATTCCTTCTTATCCCAGGTTTCTTGCCCCGGATAAATTTTTTGATTGCATCACCCACAAAGACAAATAATGGATCAAACAACATGATGTAGACAACCAAGTCAGTTGATGTAGATCTGTCCAGAGAGTGAAACAGGTCATTTTTGCCTTCTATAGGATGAATGATCCTCACAATATGTCAATCTTGTGTGCCGGACTGTGTATTCACAGATAAATTTGCAAGACAGGTTGCATATAAGGTCCACACATGTATTTAATGAAAATTGGCAGATGTCTCCATGCCTTTAACTTAGGCCTCCATAGCTGAATTGGCAATAAAAACTTCTGCTATAGAAATACTTGTAGAGTTTTTCAATTTCAATGCCAATTTGCCGACAATAAGCATGAGCAACTCATCATTGCTAAAAGCAAACAATCTTCCAAAAAATGAAGAAATAAAACATAAGTTTACGAATTGCCGAAGATGTTAATCAGCTTATCCGAGTATGATCTGGCACAGAGAATTTATGCAGACAGTTAGCTGCGCTGTTTTTTTGGCTTTGGCTGAAACTTCAAATAGCAAGAGAGCATCTATCCAATTGGTGCATCATAAAGCTACTTCAAGTACATATTGGATCACGGAATATTTTAATTACTTATTTTGAAAAAGGATCATGGAATATGATAACATGCTCATACAAGGTTCTGCAAAGTTACAGGATTATATTATGGTTTTATGTGCAAAGTTACAGGATGATGTAATCTTTCTTGTATTTTTTTTCTCTCAACTTTTATTTATATATATATATATACGTGCTCGCTGCAGTGGGTCCCAAGTTGGGGCGCCACCCTATTTTTCCTCAAAAAAATGTGGAAGATATTACCGAATGTTAAATAGACAGTAGCTGGTCCCAGATGTACCATAATATTCAGAAAGATCATTCTATGGAATCCACAGTTATACAGTGGATCCCCATAAAAGCCAGTTAAGGTCCAAAGAATGAAAATCAATACACAGAGAACAAGAATCAGTGAGGTAGACTACCTGGCAACTTACTGCCTGAGACCAGCTCCTCAGAATACTTAATTTTCTCTCTCGCACAAATCTTAGCTAACGCTACTTGAAGAACATTTTCCTTGAGAACGAGAAACTTCTCCACTTCACCTTCCATTTCAAAAATCTACAGGTAGAGATTAATATAAAAAATGACAGGGTTGAGTCATATGCAATAAAATGGCATCCCCAGTTTGAACCCAGAACAAAATTAATATATTAAGAACCAATGAACACATGACAGATCTCGTAATTCACAAACAACTAAAGTAGATAGTGAAAAAATGATTTCCCATAATATATAGTCTACAGAGTCTGCATAGCTTTCCAGGAATTATTTCTGACAGATTGCATCAAAATAATTATTTCTGAAGAATTCATGTCAACTATGTTAAGGGTAAATTACAAAAGGGATACTTACACCCACAATTCCGAGTAGTTTTGTATTTACGTATCTAACATTCGATAATTTATAATTACACAAGAAACCCCGAATACTCACTCCATCTCGCACCAATAACCCTCCGTTAGTTGAGCCCAGTAACTCAACCAGACAGACCATTGAGTTAGTCTAATATATATTCTATTTAACGGTTATTAATAAAATTCAAAAAAATAAAAATAAATCCAACCCCCTTCCTCCTCTAGCGCCGTCCTCCTCCAGTCCTCTTCCCCTCTAGCCAATGCAACCCCCATACGCTGCTAGGCAGTGTCGTTGAGCGGTGGACGGAAGCAAACAGCGGTGTTGGGCAGTCGAACAACAGTAGTGGTTGCGAGCAACGGTGGCACAGGGCGATGGTTTCTTTCTCGAACTGAAAGAAACATTAGTTGTCTTTGTTTTTAGGGTATGAGAGGGGAAAAAAGTTAAAAAAACACATGGCACGAGGCTTACGCCTCCGCCTCACCTCGAACACCTCATGCCTTGAGCACCTCATGATCAATCGAGGCGTACGCCCCAGCCAAAGGACCAGAGGCATGTGCCTCGAGGTGATTTTGGCGCTCCTCACCTCGAGGAGCTACTTTTTAAAACCACGACTCTATCACATGATTGGGTTTTGGCTTTCCCAATGCATCAATCAGGGCAATTTCACCCGTTACTGATTTGACTGCAGAGCAACTGGTGCGAGAAACTCGTATGGATTGTTAAGCCCTGCATTAATTCTAGGATTATCTTTAATCGAGCCGACTACTAGATTAAGTTATAGTCCCTTGCGGTCACTACTTTACAGGACCTTTTCTTTGACCCTACTGCTCTAATTCGTTAGGCAGTATGGTATGTCTTCCTTTAGGCGAGCGAGAATGAGAAAGACCTGTAGAATGCTAAAACATAGTGCCGAGAAGATGTTGCTTTTCAATCTTCAAAGATGTACATCAGTCATCAACCGTAGATGTCAAAGAAAATCTTCGTGAATGAAAAAGTCCCAGGTTCTCTTTCTCCTAGATATTCTCATCTCATCATTCCCTCTATTCTATGAACTTAATATTCTCTCCAACAAAACCTCAACACATCCTATTATTGCTACCATCAGCCCCATCCACCAATTACCACAACCTCTCTGACTTCACCTCAGCACTCGGTTGTCGATAAATAAGACAGACCTCCATTCCTCACTGTTTCGCCTCTTTGTCGAGATTGCCTTCTATTCCACATTGCTATGCCTCTTCGTCAAGATCACCTCAATAGTCTAACCATCATTGTCATGTCGTAGCCACCATGGTATCTCAACTCCAATATGTGACAACTTCTCTAGTGAAGCAGATCTTTTCAGAAATCAAGGGGTTAGCACCCGGAACGTGAGCACCCTAACTCATATCCGTAAAGCGCAATTAAGATACAAATGGAATAAAAGAACATGCCTCAAAAAGGGCTTTTACATCATCTAATATATTTCCAATATAAAATCTTTCAATCTCCGCATTACCAACCAAAACTGTCCAAAAGTATGGTGATGGCCAAGGTTCTACCATCCTTTGAGCCCCTCCAGTTGCAACATATAGAGATCCATAAGGCAACTTCATCATCATAAATCACGCCTACCAATTGTGTTTTTCTCCCAAGCATGCCTAGACTCTGAGGGGGGAAAAAGAACAAGTTGGACTTGGAGTCTTCTACGACCTTACCACAACACGGATAAACACTAGTCACTTGAAAAAGAATGTTGGCCATTCAATCTCTCAACATGATGTGCCCTCACCTAAGCCAAAGGAAGGCCTTGACATACATCAGGATCTCCCACCTCCATATTCGCACACAATCCTAATAGATGATGTACGGATCAAAGGTCATGGATGAGTAAAGGTCCTTGTATGCCTTCTTGAAGGAGATTGAATGTCAAACCAAACCCAGGAGTCTCTAACTTCCGTTGGCCATTATCCAACATAAGGAAGCCCTGCACAAAATTTCACACCCTTTGTAACTAGAAACTCGCGCTAAAGAAGGGGATCCAAGCACCATCAAACCAAGCATCTGTAACATGCGAAGTCCAATTAGTAGCTAACGTATACAAGCTAAGAATTATACGTAACACGATTCCAAATAGAAGAAAACTTCATAAACATAATATATATGTATTGATTTGAGGTGTAGTTGATAAAAAAGAGGCAACGTTTCTTCCTAAATACTAATAAGAATCATCCCTTGATCTCAATGACCAAAAATTTGTCATTACTTCTTATCGCTAGTCTCGATCATTACTTCTTATCACTAGTCTCGATTAAGGAACCATAGAATACTTGGAATCCTGAAAAATCCTTCTTTTGATGATGTTCATTTAAAATCATATGTTTCAAATCGGTCTCGTTCTTTTTTTGTCAAGCGGCCCAACATCCCTTCTCAGGTGAAGAAGAGGATGTGGACAACAGTCCCGGCAATAATGTGTTGAATCATCTAGAAACAAAAAAGGAAACCGCGCTGAATCTTAGCAAGGCGTGGGTCTAGATAACAAGAATTCTAGGAAGTAGAAGCCTCTTCTGGTAGTGCAAAATGGATACCCTTGCAAAAGTGGAGTTCGACATTGGAAAACCATGTAGATGGATAAAAGCAATCTAGTAAGGAAATCCATTTCAAAACATCGTGCACTATCAGAGCATTAATCATCTCTTTCAATATAAGAATACATAGATCTTCATTGTTGATAGGCAAAGTAACATTTTTTTACGGGTAACACTTTTTAGATCTCTTACATGTTCATCATGCCTAGTCCACCATTCTATATGCTTTGAGTAACCATGTCTCATGCCATTAGAGGAAGACTATTGATGTCCTCATGTAGAGCTAAAAGAAGTGCTTTATTTGAGACTCTGGCTTACCACAAGTTCGCATCGTTAATAGACAAGAAAATTCAAGATAGTCAATAAAATAGCCTTAAGGAGGACCTATCTGCTACCTCTTGAGAGACAAGTGGCTTATAATCTTGCAAGCTCTTTCACGAGTTTTTCGACCTACAGCAACTAATCAGACTATCTAAGGTGACCATGTGCCAATGGGGAGCCTCAATAGGTAAGCATTAAGCAAGCCCTCGAACTCCTCAAGATAGCCTCGTAGGAAGCTTCCTCCGCAATCAACATACAACAAGGGACAAGCGCGTACTTCCCCCATTTTTCCATCCCTTTGCATGTATTAGTCACATTGATTTCATCATTGTTTCACCAAAGTCTGTAATGAAAATTTTCAGGTATTTCGTGGCATTTCGTTGATATCATTGAAGGCTATAGAAGTTGATCTAGTCTTCTAGAAGTGATTTTCCATAAATGATATTCTCGAAGCTCATCAATCAATAAATAAGATAGAGATAAACGTTCTATAGCTATAATAGAGAAATAATTATGAAGTTTTTACTTGTACCATGTCATATGTCGCACACTGAAATATTAATAAATACCCTATGATGTAAAATAAGCAATTAAGAAGATAAATTATAATGCATTATATGTATAATGACTATACACAACAACAACAAAAGCCTTTTCCTACATTAAGGAGGGTCAGCTACATGGATTTTTTGCCTCCATTCAGATCTATTTTGGGTCATTCTTAAACTTGGATCCAAATATTTAAGATCCCTTCGAAAAGTCTTCTTCCGACACTTCTTGGGCCTTCATCGCCCTCACTTAATCGGCTCGACATCTCAAATACCGCATCTTCTAGTCGATGCATTAGCATATCTTCTTTGCAAATGGTCAAACCACCTTAAGTGGTTCTCTCATATTAGAGATTGGAGAACTAATAAATTATTTAAAAATAGATTGGATAGCAAATACTTACTCTATTGCATATATTAACTAGAATTCTTAGAGTATGTATCGCGTATGTAACTTCCATGTGTTGCTTTTGAAGTGTTCGTTTATTATCAAGAATAATGATCCCGTATCATGCCATTATAATTTAGTATCTATGTTCACGCCTATTAATAGTGGGAGGTGAAACCGTTTATCTCTATGACCTCTTCTACATCAGTTACTAGTGATTCCTTGCTCTCCCTCTTGGGGGCAAAGCGAAGAAAGGATTCTCCCTTCCCCCACCTTCCCAGCAACCCAAATGCATCCGTCTCCTAAATCTGGTATAATCTTTTTGCTTTCAATAAAGCCGAGGACAAGCCACGGCTAAATGAGTGAAGAATGTTCACAAATCTGAAGATAATGACCAAGCACTTGGATTTATTATAAAGAAAGCATGTAAGGGTTACTTGATTTACCTATCCTTATGCTTTCATTTGTAGCTATTTATGAAAGCTCAAGCGACTTGCTTGTCCTTTTATTTTCTTTTGTGAGTGAATACGAGTAGTCTGTCCTAGAGTCGGACTTCTCTAAGCATTATATTCTCTTCCTGATGGAGTTGATAGCATTTTTCTCATTCCCCCATGCAAGCCCCCAATACAACGTGAGAAAGAGCCAAACTAATAATAAGTGCCAAAGTGTTCGGCCTCAAAAAAAAACCTTCAATCACACAAAAAAGGCTGTATTAGCCACTGTATTTTAGCATCACTGTCACCTAGACTAGCGGATAGAGCACCTCTGATAACTCTGATGTGCCCTAAAGCACAAGCATCCTGCAGCACGCACTCTAAAAAACTAACCTGCCCATAATACATGAATGATAACCGACATTATGTTATACCAGAGAGCTAAATTGCATACATACCTAAGATACGTACTAGACATGACCATCCCGCATTATCACGTCCAACATTACAATCATGGCTTGAGAAACCCAAAAACCAACACATTACATGCAATAAGTCCGAACATCCAATAACACCAAAATAGAAATTAACCAAATTAACCAACATGCAATCTATCCAATAAACTCATTAACTACAATAAAATCAGCCAAATCAGCATCCAATAACACCAAAATAGAAATAAGAAGGAATGAAGAACTCACCATCCGTCCGAACAGCAAATCATACGCAGTGACGTACACCAATTCCTTCTGCCTCTGCTTAACAACCACACATTCAACACTTTAACATAAAAAGGGCATTTTCGCGTAGCAAGAGGAAGATCAAACCTTCCACTTTCCATTCAGCACATCCGCATCCTCCAGAACTCTCTTCAGCACATCGAGATCTGCCGAAACAGCAAAACAAAGGGCATCAACATCGTCAAACTCCAAAAACGACAGGAGACCATTGGGACGAGAAGGGCTTACGCTTGAGGGTCTCGCAGACAAGGGCGAAGGTCGCCTTCTTGTTGCGGACGAATGCGGAGTAGACGAGAGACTTCACAGTGCCGACGGCGCGGCGGCGCGCGTCGCCCAGGAGGACGGAGCGCAGGACCTTCGCCGCCTCGCGGCGGGCGAAGTAGGCGGAGCGAGCGGCGGCAGCTGCGCCGGTTGGGACTCTGCTGCGGGCGGTGTGGTTCCGGCGATCCGCCGAAGGTTCCGGCTTTGCTCCGGCGGCGGCCATGAGGGGGAGGCTAGTGAGTGGTTGCTTGGCGGGAGGAAAGGGGAATCGAAGGGCATGAGTACCGATAAAAATGGATGTGAATATATTTTTCCATTGCATATTTTGACATTCTTATTGCTATTCATGACATTTGGGACTGCATTTATCTGACTCATATTCATTTTTCATTTGTATTCGTTTCTAAGTATATGGTAATACATTTTCACATTCGTCGATATTCGTATACACATTCGTATTCATATTTTAAAATAGATAAAGATATAATTATACATATATTTATATCTGTATCCCACCATTTTCATCCTTAGGTATGAGTGTAAGCGGATGAATTTGTGTTTTACATCACTTTATTTTTAGAATAGAAAAACGTCTCGCACATATGCAAATTGTATATGTATCCGATCTGTTGCCCCCATCGTATCTTTATGAATACATGATTATCCGTACTCATTTGAAAATAAACATAGATGCAGACAGTATATTCATATTTACCAACATATGCATCCTTGTATGTATGTTTATATTCAAATTTAAATGTGATTTGTGTGTGTATATCTTTTTAACAATACTTAACATACTTTTATAATTGTGATTTGGCTTGTCTTAGCACTTGCGAGCTAGCTCGAGCTCGATAAGCACGGCTTCACCCATTCAAACTCGAATTTAAGGCGAGCTTGACTTGACTCACCTGACTCATTCTAGATCAAACTCAAGACAACTAGACAAACCTCGATGTCGACCTCACTTATTCCGGTTCACTTAAGCATCGAGATAAGTTCTTCTTGTCATGAATAAGCATGACATATTTGAAATTTGCGTGGAACTGCTACGCGATATCAACTAGTAAATTTATGTGCAGAAAAAGGAGTGGATCCTATGTTGTAGTCTTTTCTATAACATAAGTTGTGTGATATTTTTTTGCGAAATTGGTTCTAAAAATTCAACCGTATTTGATTGAATCTATGATTAATACCCCATATATCTACGAAATTATGCTCAAATCCAATGCTTATAGTTATTGCAACAGAAATGACAACATTTAAGTAACTTCATTTAAAAGAGGACCGAACCTTTGGTTGTAAAGATGAAATGGCTATAAGGAATAGATTTGAGCGAAATTTTGTAGCTACATAGAGAATTAATCATATATTTGATTAATACCTTCTGCTGAAATCAATAAACCCATCAATATGCTGCTCTCTCGTACCCTGAGACATACATCATAAAAATTATATATTTTTAGGGTTTTTAATCAGTTGTGCTCCTATGATATAATATCAGTTATGCTCTTTCTTTTTTTGGAATATCAACTGTGCCCCCAACTTCTTATTGGTCTATCACTTGTGCCCTTCCATTACTTTCGTCGTCGATAAGTTGAACTTAACTATGGTTTGAAAAATCATGGTGAGGTTAAGAGGGGCGTAACAAACAGTCCCCCCACCCGTCATCCTCCTCCAATCCATCCTCCACCGCCGCACACGGCCTCCGGCCTCCTCCTTTGTGGGCTCTCGGGGAACTCCGTATATGTCTGATATATTCTTCAAGAGGCAGTAGATGCCGTCGCAGTTTCACTATCATCGGATTCCCATCAACAAGATGCCTGAAGTACAATCTGGAGCACAACCTTACGAACATCATGTGGCGGTGGGAGGAGGATGGGGTAGGGGAGTGGAGTGGTTGGGGGCGGAGGGGAGGAGGGTGAGGAGGAGGAGGAGGAGGTTGTGGGCAGAGGAGGGGAGAGGAGGAGGAGGCTGGGGACAGAGAAGAGGGTGGGGAGGAGGCTGGGGGCGAAGGGAGCAGGGAGGGGCGAGGAGGAGGAGAGGGTGAGGGTGGGGGGAGAAGTGGTAAGATCTAACAGTGCCTGAAAGCTTCTTTCTCATCTCATGCAGTTGACGGGAAGGAACGAAGCACGTAGATGCTCCAGTGAAGCAAGGTGGAGGCATGTTGTTGTGTTAGGTTCGGCCAAAGAGGAATCTTCTTCTGGACAGGTAAATGGACTGGAGGAGGAGGTCGGGTTCGTCGGAGGAGGAGGGGGGGAGGGGGAGGAAGGAGAAGGGGAGGAAAGACCTCTCAGGCCTTTTATTTTTATTTAATTCCCCTTATGCTATGAAGTTAACATTTGATTGCATTGCACGGACGGCATCTAACTCGGAGGGCACAAGTGACAGAATTGCGAGAAGTTGAGGGCACAACTGATATCTCAAGAAAGATAGAGGCATAACTGATATTGGAATATCTCAAAGAGGTATAACTGATAAAAATCTAGAGAGAGGTTGCGAAGAACATCAAAGTACAGTTGTCTTGTCGATTACCTGCAGGTTATGTACCACTTGCAAGGGAATAGAGAGAGAGAGAGAGATCAACAATTAATCCAGATGTTTTATCGCATTAGATCTAAGTTCATGACATGACAAACATTCATCCCAGGTGCCCCCAATTTTTTATTGCGATGCTTTCTTATAAATGCCAATTTAATTTCACTAACATCATCAGCAGTTCCTCATCAACATTAGTTCAACATCCCATATGTACAATACAACTTAATTAGCAGCTTCCTCCTTGAATATACTCGTCTAATACACATCATAACGGAGTGATTAGTCGCTAATTGGGAGTTGGGTGATTATGGACTCCGTCGTACGTTACGATCACGTATTCCGCATCTTCGGGGTCTCTTTCGACTCTTTTCTTCACCTGGCAGTCCTCGCGCAAGCACTTGTAATAGTTCCTGATCAGATTTTAAAATATCTTAGTTCTGATACCAAATCAAAAAACTTGGAAAAGATGGATAATTTTCCTGTAAATCGCCCAAAATAATTCTATATATATAATAACAATGTAACATAACATTTGGAGTCGACAAAAATAAGATTCTTTTTAAAAAATAAATATCACGTAAATCTGCATTATCATATGAAGAGTTTACAGGGGCGTATTTGGAAATACAAGTTTGGCAAGGGTATTAAAGCAAATATTTCATGCTAGCTTGATTGTATATATGGAACGAAATATCTCAAACATTTTGGAATCACTAATTTCATCAATAGTTTATTCATTGTCCAATTACACAGCAGCCCTTATAAGTTGTTTAGTTACACCTTGTTCCCGGTAAATTACACCATGACTCCTATTATCTCACCATCTTGTTCACCGTAACAAATGTACAAGTGCATATGTGTAAGATAGAGTAAGATCATTACGGTGGTTATGCAATTGGAAAATTCTTAGGGATAGCTGTGTAAAATACAAATTTTATTCATGCCAAAACCCCAAAGAATATTTTACGCAACGAAGTATTTTCACACAACATTTTTTATATTTAATTTCATAATGGTTTTTTATAAATTATAAAGTATGTATTTCACCGCCAAATCTCCCTCGAAAATTCATCCAATATTTTTTTGCCGTGACATAAAATTCCTTTTTTTGACGCAAAAAAACAATTCTACACAGAAATTTATTCTATTATTGTGTAAAAAATGTGCTTCAAACATGTTCTACGTGCAAAAAGAGAGGATCAATTTTCACTAATCTCAATTTAATATAACTGCGACAAACGGTCGGGTTTATATCCGTATCCGCAGCCATATTACAATAGAACATGTATGCATACGACGAAATTATTCGTTTTGGAACATACCTAGGGTTGGGGCTGTTCTTCACCATCTTCTTCCCGTACTTCCGCCACCTGAAGCCATCGTTGAGCGACTCCGTCTCCGACTTCAGCCGGAACGCGATCCTGTGGTAAGTAACCACGATCAAGCTTAAGCGCTAATCAAGATTAGGAACTAATTAATTGGCTAGGGCATTGCCTTGTACTAGTAGAAGTGCTGCTCTGGCCATTAAGAGCACCGTAATTAGTACTATAATCCCTTCCGATTAACTGCCCATTGCGCACAGATTCCACCAACGAACTTTGATCCAAATCTCGCAATATATCGTCGTAGAAATCAAAGCACATTGGAGTACATTGATACCCTTCCCATTCGCATGGAAACCACGACATGTTTAGTTAACTATATTGGATACCACGTATTATTGTACGTATATATATAGCACCGATACGTACGGATATAGAAATGTAACCCGATGATGGACACATACATGTTGTGTGTTCCGGGAAATACGGATTTAATTACGGTTGTGTTGGATGGTCGGTCGAAATACCTTTTTATCCGTTCAATATTCTTACGTATACGTATCATAAGGCGTATGTTTCATTCGGATCTCCTCAAGCAAAACGTAGCACGAGTGTATGGTACGTATTCATGTGTGTACATGAAAGTGTATCAGGTTTGAGCGGTACTTATTCTTGCACGTAGGACGTACCGTCCCGGGCTTAAGTCTACAGTTCGTTATCGAAGATAACTGGTCCTGACAACCTGCTGGATTCAAAGTCTGACAACTATCCAATATGCAGATGCTCAAGCTCAAGTTGTCAAGTGATAATCCTCACCACTTCTAATTCATACTCACGTTTCGTGAGTTTTAGTTGTGAAATTGTGTTTGAGGGTTGGGACATTACAAGAAAGTCACCAT
The DNA here is from genome assembly GCA_037367405.1 of Ottelia alismoides. Lineage (NCBI taxonomy): Eukaryota > Viridiplantae > Streptophyta > Magnoliopsida > Alismatales > Hydrocharitaceae > Ottelia > Ottelia alismoides. Next base: position 114,891 of record JAZKJV010008112.1, on the reverse strand, counting down.
GACTATTTCTCTAAGCAGCATATGTTATATCAGTTGTTATATCATTAGAGACATTGTCATGGAACAACGATTGTCCATTTTTATTTTCGTCGAAATTGTATTAAATCGTTGCTAAGAATATATGGTAGTAAAAATAGTATAGATTGATGTAAATTTGATAGAAATGACAATTGATTACCATTATTATAGGAACGGTCGCTGATGATAGGGATGTCAGAAAATTCTCACGTCCGACGTTCGCTCAAATTTCGCTCGCTAAAAGTTCGATTTAGATTCGAAAATAAATGAATCGAACCTGAACACGAGTCTGAGCTCGATTAAAAATGAACCAAACCTCAAAAACATAGGTTCGCTCAATTTGATTTGTTAAAAGTTCGATTATACACACACACATACATAAAAGTGTGTATGTGTGTGTGTGTATATTTGATGCAAAAAAAGAGGAAACACACATAGGTGTCCGTCCCAAATATATTAAGAAAATAATTATAACAACCAGGCACCTCTGACCCGATGTCTTCCACTTCAGATCCAAGCAGTATTTTGAAGCTTGAGCAAGCGAGCCCTTATTTGTTGTCAAGTTCCAAGCACATCTCTGACTACATACATACATATTGTGTATATATAAAAGTATATATATACATACATATTGTGTATATATACAAGGAAAAAAGACTTTTTATTATAACATATATACATACATACATATTGTGTATATATAAAATTATATATATACATACATATTGTGTATATATATAAGGAAAAAAGACTTTTTATTATAACATATGGGTTATTCCCTTATTTTCTCAAACATATCCAGTCGTCCACTCCCTAAGTCTATATTCCTGAAACACCCCACAAAACCCTCTCCTGCGGGTTACAGCACTACCTTATTCTTAAACGAACCTTTAACATGTCAAACCAAACCTTTACGAACCTTACCCGAGCCGAACCGAATTGATTGCAGTTTTCATTTTATCAAGTCGAACTGAACCCGAGTCTGAAAGTATGTTAAACGAACCGAACGTGGGTTGGTTCGCTCAAGTTCGGCTCGTTTACATCCTTAGCTAATGATATATCAACGTAGATAACATTGTCGCTAATTTTAAATATAAAATATCGTTTCACAATAAATAATATTCATCGTTGTTATGCAGTTAACATCTGAAGACATATGTGACGGATCTTTAATAGGTGTCATTGTACACTCATCCTATCGTAATGAAATATGAATAAATACAAATATTTATAAATTAATAAATATGAATTTTATATCAGTACTCATGAAAATTGATTTACGTTAATGAATAATCTGAATATTTGTTACATTAATATGAAAAATAAATATTATTCGTTATGAAATTATCTTTTGATATTTTTCATGTCCATTATCAAAAAAAATATATAACGAAGATTATTCGTTGATTTTTCTATTATGACTTTGTACACTCGTGTCCCTCCGAGATTGTACAATTACTGTACCTGTAGATGATTAGGCGACTCAATGAGGAAGCCTCGGTCACGCCGCGAGTGCAGAAGCGAAGGTGGATGGATTTGATCTCCGGTATAAGGTGAAGGAAGGCCTCTACCTTTGTTGTAGTAACACTTATGTTCATGTATTTTTCCATGAATCACAGTATTGCCGCTCTGTTATGACACATATGCTGCTATTTTACATTGATGGAGACAGCACTGTGAATTTTGTAAGAGTGCAGGGATACAAGTGTTATTGCAAAATAATTTTAGGACTTAAATGTAATAGAAGAACCATTGGAAGAGCACAAAAACAAAAAAATATATATTATTTTTTTTGTTAATCCTTGCTAGTTTAGCAATGACCAGAAGAAAAAAAATCAGTGGAGATCGTTGTTCTGTAATCCTTTTGCTAGCAATATTGCAATGGATATTATATTCTTTACGATTTTAAAGAACAAAGCATCGAGTAACAATGTTGTACGTTAATGATGAAGATATGGTAACAAATATTAAATTATCCGTGAATGTCAATTTTATTGTAGCGTGCAATTTGTCTAGTTACATATAATCCTTGAAATCTTTGTGATCAAACCACAATCTTTGTAATATCGCTCTATTTAACACATATACCCATGTTCAATAACTACGGTGTAACCGTTACCTAAAGTGGCCATGGTGTAATTTACAAATATAATAGTGTAATATATAGATATTATTATGCAATTTGACATAAAAATAGGAGTCATGATCATGGTGACAGATCAGATATGGATATATTCATATCTATTTGCATCAATATTTTCCAACACATAATTTTGTTTGTATAAATATATAATACATACAAAATGAAAATATTCTTCTCGTTCGATTAACTTGCACAAATAGATTAATTAATAAGTCAAATAAAAATTTGGAAGAGTCTTCAATCATCAAAGTGTTAATAGATTGGAAGTAGGGTTAAGCATTGGCTGGCCTGACCAGACCCGAAACCTGACCCATGTAGGTTGACTTGAACATGAACCCGCTATTGATTAGGCAGGCTTTGGGCCTTAATTCGAGGTCATGTCTCTTTTTAGATCGGGTTCGACGTTGTAGGCTCCTAACCTGAAAACCCAAACTATTTTAGAGATTGATGAAGGCTCGTTAGCCCGACTTGTTTCAAGGCCTGAAATTGGCCCAATTTCCAACAAGAATCGGATCGAGAGATATAAATTTCTCAATCAAGGGGATGCTCCGGACCTCCAAATTTATCGGGCCTACTGTTAAAAAACCCGCAATCAACATGCCTGATTTTACTCCTATAAATTTAATTTCTCTTTCAAGTTTTCAACAGATATGGTTGCACCTTGAAAAGTCTTTTTTGACATCATGACTTCCCGATGAACCATCAGAGAGATAGAGAGAGAGATTCCTCATTTCGAGAATAACTTTGCAAAATATTACCCAAAATGGGTACGTCTCGAAAATAATTCCCATAATAGACATAAACCGTTTGCCGCTTGGCTTGTTTCGAATGGTAAACGGTTTGTCGTACCACATGTACGGCATAAACAACCGCCCATGATGAAAATCTGAGTCCCCAACCACCTCTCGTCCGTCACTATGGCACGACAAATCATTTGTCATGCCACGATAAATGGTTTGCTGATATATGTAATTTTGAGAATTATTTTTGCACGGTACCCATTCTGGCTAAAAAATTTTATGCCATACCCCTTCTTGTAAAGCTTTCTTAGAGAGATGTCAATCTACTTTTTATTTGCCAATATTGTTGGTGTTTATCAACTCGAAAGTAATATGAAAATGGTAGTTGTATGAATCCAAAATATACTAAAAAAGTTTTTATGGAGGGACACTCTTTTTCAAACGATTTTCGCATGGGACGCATTTATTCACGGAATGATGTGGTATTCATGGAAAAGGCCCCAGATGATCGTTTTTTAATGATGCAACAACGAACTAAATAACCATCGGATCAAAATCTTATCATTTTTTAAACAATGTGAATTGACACCTTTACACGCTACATAATGTGAGTTGCCAGCGGTGTAAGCAATGACTTTCAAGAGAGTTACCCTAAATGGTAATGAAAACATTTTAGCTTTGCAACCCTAAAGTTTAGCTTTTAGTGTTGTAGGGAGATAACAAGAAGCCCGGATAATTAATGGCAAGGGATCCCTGAGATGTATGGATGTAATCGAACCGAACTTACCTGGGTTCGTTCGGTTTGTTTAGTATTTTTAAATGTTCGTGCTGTGATAACCTTGAGGGATCAAGTACTTGACAAACCGATTACATGATTCTCCGCACATATATTTCACATTCGAGATTCACAATAAAAGAAGTAGGAAAAAATAGCACAAAAGACTACAATTTAATTCCTTTCCATTAACATCATATCCATCATTAGTTAAAATTCATGTCCACAAAAATCTCACACATAACATGCATGCATCAAAAGAGCGTCCGTGCATACAATTTACATATCGCATGTCTATCAAACTACAAACAAAGTAAAGCAATAGAAGCTACAAGTACTATAACACAAGGAAATTGTGTAGCTACACGAAAGAAGTAGCTCCAAGCAAGAGCTGCTCACTGTTGTGGCTGCTCTGATTAACCTGCGGATCCAACGTAAAGGTAAATTACGAGCAAAGTTGTCCAGTACGGTGATAAATCTACAATAAGTATGGTGCTAAGAAATTGTGCAAAAGAAAATAACTGGGTACACAGTCCTCACAAAAGAAGACAACACTCTAATCATTTTCATTAGTTATGAATAACCCAAGTTTCGTGGATAGTGTGTGCTCTTGGTCCGCGTGGGATTTCACACTATGACTCCAAGTCACTAAGAAAACCTTACGGTCGGCGTGCCTCCGTAGGCATGTGGTGGGATACAATGCATCATAACTAAGTTTTCAACACGTCCACTAACTTCATATACCAATGTTTAATTCCATGTTAAATTTCCAAGTATTTCACTTGATTCACCATAACCTCAATCACTTAACAAATTTCCAGCCTTCGAATTCATGTGAATCGTTCAAGCCCATTGTCTGCATATAAGAGTCCACGATGGCGTATGATACGAGTCAGGGCTCCAATCACTAAGATCATCCAAAAAACCCTAGTTGGAAACCATCGAGTAGCACAACTGCTCCTTGTACACAGGAAACTTGATTCATTTTCCAACTTTGATAATTGTCATTTCCCAGAACACGCACTTAATGCTTCTACCCTAAATACAATCAATGTGGCCTACACGAGTCAGTGCACGAGTCTCGACCCTATAAGTGAAAAGGCGAAGTAATAGATCACCAATAATGGACTAAAGGCACACAATTATTGAGGTCAAACATTGCGTGGTGGCTTTTCAGTGTGCCAAGCAACATGTCCCCCAACCAATGCCTGTTGGGATCGTGTCGTCTCAGTTTCTACCCGGGGCCCCAAAGGTGCATGCCCCTCCCTAGGCAACAACTATTCCACTACCCATATGCCGCTTCAGATCAAATCACTATGGCATGGATAAGAACCCATCAAAAAGGACGTTTGTTGTACACATATATAGTTATATAGATCTGGATATTACTCCATATATCGTCTGGTTCGATGCTCAAGATGCTCTCTCACTTTGCAGCATATCAATTGGTACATTTGCCTCTTCAAGTATATATCGTCTGCAAGTATAGTGTACCAAGGTCACTATACTTGCGTACCAAGGTAAAGAGGCGAATTTGATGTTCATCTTGCCTTGGTACACTTATAATAATGCTTAATAATGACCTTGGTACACTTGCCTCTTTGATGAACGTCAAATTCGCCTCTTTAATAATGTGAAATTATCGTAGTATAGGAGGCAAATTTGGTCCGTCAAAAATTACAAACTTTGAATGTTGTGAAGTATTTTTACTTGGCAAGTGTACCAAGGTCGATCACAGGGAACGGAGATTTTTAGTTGCACGGTTTTAAATCAAATTAAATAATTAATGTTCGCTTAATTCTTGTGTTGAGAAAATGTACAATGCAATGCAATGATGAAAGGTGCAATATGAAGAAAATGAAACAGAGAGAATGAAGCACCGGATCTGTGATTTAGTGATGTTTAATCCAAATAAGATTAATCAATATCCGCGAAATGAAATCACAGATCAAATAATATCAAATCCAATAAGATGTATCAAATTAATCCCTGATGCACGTATAGATATCAGATTAATCCTGCAATGATTTTATCTCCAAAATACTTCAAATTTTATTCTCAAGAAATGTTTGCAGTCCACGAGTCAATAATCCTAATAAATCTCCTTGATTTAACCCCTGCAAAAATTAAGTCCTCAAATATTAATTCAACTCCAACAAATCCCTGCAAAATAAATCGTCAATTTTTCCAAGAAAAAGGTGGCACAGATATGTCAAAATAAGCCTGCATATGCCAACAGATATCCTCAATAATAATTATCAATAAATAGCCTCAAATCTGTCCACAAATTATGTCAAGTGATAGAGCATGAAAATAGCTTCAAAATGACATATTATATGCTAAAATCAGAGCTTGAATGCAAAAGATACGATACAATGAAGTTCTAGGTACTAAAATGCAATAAAGTAAAGGGTTTTGTTTCAAATCGACCCCTAAGGGACTTAGCTCTAAATACTAGAACCCGCCTGGACCTCCTTGTAAATTATCCAGGCGAACACATGCGTGATTTGTTGGCACTGAGAGGGGGTGAACGATGGTCTTTAGAGTTGGTCTCGAATTTCTTCTTGTTCCTTCATGCACTCGAAGGAATGGAGCGCCACAAGAATTTGCAAATGACTTCGTTGTTACTTTCAAAACCTATGCAATCTTCTGTTTTCTTCAAGTGTTCGAGCACAACAAACTCGATCTTTGTGTGGATTCAGAGATGGGAGTCCTATGACTTAAGATTGGGTTCTGATTAGTGTGGTTCGGTTGAGATTGGCAAGTCAAGATGTTGACAACGAGATGAAATGCTTGGCCACTATTTACTTTCAGCACTAAGAGCCTCGCGCTACAACACTAGAAATTTCAAGTCGTGGTTCTGTATTAAATAAAAAAATTAGTAACAAGACATAATAGATATAATCCTATCATGATAGATTAAGTGTGATTTTATAGTTCAGCTACCCATCGAAGTTGAATCCCACTTACTTTAGAACAAAATAAGTTAGGCACATATGTTATCAACTTGAACACGGGATTCATGCTATGGCTCCCACTTCAATCAAGCATGCATTAGACAATAGCACCACTGGGTTAAACTCTGACATGCATATGCAGACCGGTGTGTTCAATATCCAAAAGACAAGTCAAGGGAACTTTGCATACACATTTGGATTCATCTCATTACTAAACTAGAACTTATCTGAGTTTGCACAGCAATTTGGCTTCAGCATTTACTTGTTAACTTTATTCGCATAAACACACTCTAGTCACAAAATGAAATTCATTTACGAATTGATGATGGATACTATGAGGAGCTTTTGACAATCAAATGTATACACCACACGTGCAATCAAGATAAAGTCTATCTCTCCCAAAATAACTTGGCATGGATACTATTATATAGATCATGCGTACCTGCATTTCTTATGGCTGGAAAAACTCCATTCACAGTATCCATTAGATCTTGGAGATATTAATGGTAGAATCCTAACATATATCTGTAATCTCATCGGTCATCAAAATGATATGCTGGAAATAATTGAAAACCAGAAACCAAAGAGTCATATATGCAGAAACAGGAATTCACTCGAAAATGGTATTGATATGGATGAATCAATTCAAGATGCGGATCAGATGGAAAATACAGAAAAAAAGGGAAATGGATGGAAAATAGTGGACGGAAGTCTTGATTGGGAAATGGAGTTTGGGATCTAAAACAGCGAAAGGGGAAACAGAGAACTCGGTGTCTATGGTGAAGGACTGGAACTCAAGCTCTGGTGCGTTCTTACCGAAGATGGATGGTTCTGGAAGAAAAGAACGGGTATGAGGCACGGATGAGTAGGTGACGATGGTTGAGAGGGGTTTCAATTTGCGTTTATGATTCGAAATGAGTCAAGGATGGGGATTAATTCCGGGTGCTTAGCAGATCCGGTGGAACACGAAAAAGATTGGGTATGGAGAAGAAAATGGGCGACCTGGTGATGGGTTCTCCTGATGGTGGCCGGAAAGGGAAGGGCTGCTGGCGATGGACGAGGAGCTCTGAGGGTGGTACGAAGGTGACAGAGCTCGTCGATGTCGAGGGCTCCGTGCTTTGGAGCTGTGTCCGTGCGGTGCTCGGTTGTGAAGGCGGGTGGCCGAGCGTGGTTGGCGGATAGCAGAGCCGGAGGTTACTGTGGTTGATGGTGGAGGTGCTCAGGGGTGGTGTGGTTGGAGGAGTAGAGCTCCGGCCTTTGCAAGGTCGGAGAGGAGCGAGTATGATTTGCCTGGACAGGAGAAGGGAGGAAGATGGTTAAGTATGGAAATCACCGAGGGAGGAGTGACGATATGTATGGTGTTGATCAGGGATGGAGTTGTTGAGTGTCGCCTGGGGTATGGGGAAGCAGAAGCTTCTCCTGGTCGTTGCCTCAAAGGAACGGCGGAGCTCCTCGAAGCTATGCTTGCCGGAAGGGGAAGCTACGCGGAGCTCGGCTCTGCAGATCTCGCTGAGAAAAGCCGCTGTCACCGGCTCGAGGAGGAAGGGCGGATGGTCGGAGCGTCGGGCGGGGGCTGAGCTTTATAGGGGGTTGGTGTGGGTAACGGCAGGAGATGTAATGGCCGGAGCAAGCGAGGGGAGGGGGGGGGGCTGCCGTTGGGTTAGAGGAGAAGGTTGTGTAACGGCAGGAGGTGGAAGGAGAGGGGGTCGGCATGTGCTGCGCACGTGCGTGCGGAAGGGGCAGGCACCACGTGCGTAGCACGTGCACGAGGAGAGAGGGAGATGGGGGTGCCACGTGGCACGCCCAGGAGCGGCCACGTGACATCCAAAAAAATTCAAAATTAAGGAGGGAAAAAGAAGTAACAGGAGACCTCGGATCGAAAAATTTTCTTCACAAAAGTTGTTCGTCTCGACGACGTCTACAACTTTTGTGAAGGACTCGTGAGCAAAAGAGGTCATTTGTGTGAAGCGGACTTTTTGGTGGCTCTCCATGTGTATAGAAAACCTGATTTTTTGGGTTTTGTATTTTTTTGGTGGTTTTTTAGAGGATAAAAATTATAGAAAAAATACGATAAAATACATGAAAATTAATTACACATTAATATATTTTTTTTGGATTTTTAATAGATAAGAAAATGGGAAAATAAAATAGAAGTCAGAAACACTCAACTTTTGTACAGACCGACAACGGACACTTGGACTTGGTCAGTTTCTTTGATTTCAATTTTAATCTGGATTTGGATTTTTGTGTTTCTTATTAAAACTTTCATCAAAGAACACAAATGAAAAAGAAATAAAATTAAAAGGGTTAATTAAGGATATAAAAACTGAGGTCAAAAATAGCAAAAAGTTAAAATGCGCAAAAGAGGCCCAAAACCCAACTTTCACAAATGAACTCTGAATTTTACGAAATTGATCTTGTTTTGAAGGTATTTGAAAATGGAGTACTTTAAAAGTGAGTAGACCGAAATCGGACACTGTATATGGGAGATATGCTCATTTTAGTCTGTCAGATGTGAAATTTGATTTTGGGATTATTTGACACTTATTGGGGTTAATAATTTTTTTATATTTTTTACTTAATAAAGTTAGTAATATATACACAATGGAGGTGGTTTTGGGTCAATCGGAGTTAGGATTAATTAACTAAAAATAAGAGAAGTTAGCGGCTTTTTGGGCTAATTTACACTTGGGATTTTTAATGCAATTTATGCATGATGAAATGCAGATATTACTAACACATGTATGAATGCTAACAATGCTCTATTAATGAATAATTACAAGTGAATGATGGGTAACAGAGCCTAAATGACCTATTTTAGCATGATGAATATGAGATTCATCAAAGGCTTACTGCATCAAGTTTTAACCTAATTTATTCATAATGGACCCATTTCCATTACTTATCAACTTATTCCAGTTAATTCATATATTTAATATATGTCATAATGTCTTATATGATTCTACATCTTTTTAAAGTCAATTTACATCAATTTTTGATATTTATTTAGCCCATCATTTCCATAATGATTGATCATCAATCATTTAACTTTGATGTTTGATCAGTGCTAATCGATCAACAAAGAGACTATGATCTATCATTTCAGTGTCAAACGACTGGTCATCCATTTGGCATGATCGATAATCCAATAGGCATAATCGATCATACATTCAATAATGGCCGAAATCACTTCGACAATGTCCGACGAAGTTGTTCAAAACGTAAAACTAATTGCACCAACATGTTCCTGTTGTTACCCAAATCACGAATATATAATTATCCCTTCCATCCATTCATCCATTAAACAAAAAATTGCAATAATGTGATACAATAATATTTGGTTTTTGATGTAAAACTCATCCAAATGTGAAAATGATACCGCCTACATGTTCTAAACACTAACAACAACTCATGGTGCGAAAACGGTGTGAATCTTGCAGCAAGAGGAGAGCAAAATACGTACCTTCGAGAATGTTCTCCCACAAACTTCCTTTCGTCCAGAATGAGGGTTCTACAACATTTCGTGGAATACTAGCGTGCCAACTATGATCCTCACTCAGTGCTCTATGAAATGATGCACTCGAACTTCCAATCAGCGGTTGGGATTTACTCCGACGACGGAGCTCCAGTGAGAGGGTGATTGCTGGTGCAAACAATGGGTCAACTGGTCTTACTCTTAGCTCAACCACCCCGTTGTACAGGGGTTCAGCCTTAAACGGATTTGGTTCAGATCCGGATTTACGTGCAAAATACGATCGGACTATGGCTATTCAGATCCGGATCCAAATAGTCATAATCCGATCGTATTTTGCACGCAACTCTCTCGTATGAACTCTGAGTTCGACGTTTTTAGACTCGTTGGAAAGGTCTCGACAAGCACTGCAAGATGGTATGATCATTTGTCTGATTGGTTAACGAATAAGATCAGAATTTGAGAAAAATGCTTGTTTCCTAATATGAGAGATCTCAGTTGGGTTCGATTTGATAAAATGAAAATAGTGTTAGGTTCTATTCAGCTCGACCATGATTTGTGAAGGTTTAGTTCCTTTAAGGTTCGGTTAATAGCAAAACTCCTTGGAATTTAAGTATTCTGAGAATGTGGAATGATCACAATCTTCGTTATGTCTTGATCAAGGGATGAGGGCTTTTATGTATATATCTTTTTTGCACAATGGTGCAAACTCTACATTCCCTATGTAATTTTTTGATGAAAAATTCTCTATATAAAAAAGTTCTAAGCTGGCTTCCACTATGAGTAGGGTCGGCTACATATATTCTTGCTCGAATCCATGTTGAAAGATTCGACTATTTTTTACACTGGTTGTCGAATACCTAACGCATACCCTGCAAGAGGGGGGATTTGAACTGTAACATCCAGATATGATAAAATATTTTCTGTATAAAACCAAAGTTTCAAGAATGTCGATAGGCGGATACAAGTATATTGTTACTATATTTTTTTAGAATAGGCATATAAATACAGATTGACATAAATACAAACTTGTATAGATATCACTTTAGGAGGCCAAAGGTATACATGACAGATAAGAGAACGGATTGACTACGATATGGGAGATCTAGATTGTGTATTATAAATGGTTATATTCTATTGGTTATAGACTAAGCTTATTAGATATGAATACATATGCAGCTACGACTACTGACGGATACGAGAATTGTATCACTGTATCGAATTCTAAAATATATATAAAAAAATCAAATATTTAAGTTATACAATTCTTATATTTTATAGCCATCAAATAATAATAAGTAAGACATTCTTAGATGTATGAGCATGACATGCTACGATAATGATAAGAATATGTGCATGTGCTTGGACGTTAGGAAAAAAAAAGAAATGGAAATAATATATAAGTGTACACAGCGTATGCCCTTAAGATTATCCGAAACTTTCCAGAGGAATACAGAGAGATGTATATCAACGTGGCTATTAACTTGTGACTCACGTGTAAGGCTAATATCATTCAGCCTTTGCATGATTTAAAGAGACAAGGCAAGTTATTATTTGCCGTCATACAGAGATAAGAGAGCAGCGAGGAGGAACGCGAAGAAAACTTAGCACACCTTCAAGAGGAGAAGAGTTCTGTACTTGAGGTTTGTTTACTGACCTATTATTTCGCCTCCGTAAGATATGTAAATTAGGTTCCTATATTATTCTCCATGAAAGTGTGAAATGAATATAGAGTTTACAACGATATACATATGTCAGGAATTTTATGGAATTGGCATTTTGGTGTTGAAAAGAGAGTGCCTGGATATATTACTACTAATTATTAATTAACTCTATGGTGATTTTGAGGGAGGCAATATGAAAAAAAAACTTCCGTTACTCTTGGCTTGGAGATATAGTGGGAGTATGTGATTAACTCAACTAATAATGACGGATGTATAAGGCATCACTAGGTCTGTTTTGTATCTCAAGGAATTGGCAATTCTGATTTAACTGTTTATCTTCCGTAGTGACAAAAAGGTTACACTATGAATCTAGACGTGAGCTATATTTGAAGAGGGAAACAGAAGATAGGAGTTGAAGAGTTTTCGGAAATGAAAATGATTATAAAAAAATTGTTAGAATCTACAGTGAAGAGTGGTGCAAACAACGGATAAAAATTACCTCCTTTTAACAAATAAGGTAAGATTAGGAATGCTAGCAAGAACTCAAGTCCGTACATAATGGCTAAAGATAAAGTAGTTGGAGCTTTATATCTGTTTATATCTAAGAAAATCAGGTAAATTTGACTTATAGCAAGGTAGAGTGAGACATAAGTAGTTTGATTTCCCATCATGATTGTAATATTAACCGGTTCTAAATGATCGACTTAGGTAAAGATAGAGGTGCAGATCTTGATCGTTGTAGAGAGAAGAAAAAATCAAGTAGAGGTGAGTGGTCTCAAGCCTATTTTTAGTTTTAAACAATATTTTCTAAGGTACATTGCAATGTTAGTCTTTGATTTACATATTGAGAATGCTGTATACTAAGTAAAATTTTCGATATTCATTTATGTTTCTTTAGTACCATAAAAAGATTTCAGGCATTACAGATAAGTTCAGTATGACGATATGATTCAGATATCATAAATTTATCCGTTTACAGTTACATTGCTATGGATCAGATAATTTGTCAGAAACAATGATCACCACAGTAGCTCTCAGACATGGGCATGAACTAGCCATCAGATATGGTGATGTCATCAGATATGACCCTGAAACATGCCATCAGATATGGCAACCGTCAGATATGATTCCGAGGACTTTGGGTCCGCATTCTGTATGCACATAGGCTTTGGGCCGTATGCAAGGTGTTCTTTCGCCTTTGGGACCGTCTACGCGTATGACTTAGTTTGTTTCAGTGTTCATGGACATAGTAGGTTGGCCACAGTGGTGTTGTTATAACAGCTAGAAAATAGAAAATTTTCATTTCTGCAAGATTTTAGACAGCCAAATAGTATGTTAATTTCAGTTTGTCAGTTTGATATTTCAATTTCTGTATAAAATCATTATTTCGCAAAGCTTCATTTTTTTTATGAAATTGCCCTATTACAGCATTACATTTTATTTCAACTAGCCAGCAAAGTTCTTTTTCTAAATAACCAATATATTTTCTTACTAAGTGCTTGAGACCCACTCGCTGGGTCTAAGCTCATTTCGAGTTTAGACTCAACCCTCTGTTATTTAATACTATTTACAGATATATCTGAGAAGGAACCATAGAAGACAAGAGGGAGTGAATCGAGATTTTTGTGGATAGTGTTGGGACATTCACGCCATTTCCGTGATATTGCAACACATTTTTGTACTACAGGTAAATAGTTATATCTAGAAAGACGTGATGTTTTGTGAAGTGAAAAAGAACAGTTGTATCTGGACTCTGACAGTAGATGATGGTTGTACATAAGGGACAATGTAAATGTGTTTAGTGCTATGATTGTGGTTTGTGACTTGGATGGAATGGTTGTGATAAGGAATTATGTGGAACCTTTATATTACTTGATATGCACTGTTTCAGGAACAGGGGAGCGTTTGGGAGTTTATAATATAGAGGAATTGCTGTCGGATTTTTGTTAGACATGCTAATTACGATAAAGATGATCAAGCAGTTAAATGTCGCACTCGTCTCGGCTAGCGGGACGGGTCGTGACATGAACCTTGGTCTTTTGGATGGTAGACACACTGCACTACCACCAGACTTACCTCGGAAGCTATTCTTATTCATGGATATACATATATCGTCTCGTTTCTTAGTATTATAAAATGGGAAAAAAATGAGGCTGCCCCCACCCCCATTTTTCGCAATTTTTTTGGGAAAATATTATCATGTATGCTCATCCCTATATCCCTCCTATATGTCATTCGAATTTAATCAGAAACAGAGACCCGTATGGCCTCCATCATGACAAACATTTTTTTAAATCGACCATATCTAGATGGAGGCCATAGAAATATCTATTTCTGACGAAATTCGAATAGCATATATGAGTGATATAGAGATGAATATACATGACGATATTTTTCAAAAAAAATACATAAAAAGGCCGGACTACCCATACAACCCTTATAAAATTCTGTGTACTTAAACTACGTACGAATCCATCGTCGTTGAACTCCTTTGATTGATATTACGTGATGTGCACGTCTAATTAGATGCATTAAATTGCTCCCGCAGAAACACGGGGCTTAGTTTTTTTATTTTACTTTTTTGACAATAAATGATCCGATTTTTTTTTATTTCTAGTTAATCAACGCGGAAAGATTGGAGTGATATCCGGTGCCAAAAGTTACGAGAGAGATATATCTGTCCATATTTGATCTTTTGGAGTTCTTATTTAATATCACCTTACGATTACGTGCCTTTGATGGGATGTGATTAAGGGGATCGATAGTGTTTACGTATATGGTAATCACATATGGATAATGGGAAGTTTGTTGATGCTTTATATACTTTTGGGTTATGGTGATAAGTGTTCGGGAAATCATGCGAAAAAATGGGTGCTTTTATATTTTAAGCTCGCTATTTGCGGACAATATATATTAGTCTGCGATAAGAATATTATGATGCACCGTTTGGAGTAATTTGGCCATGAAATTAGGTTATTTTTTAATTACTTCCATCTCTTGTACGTTATGAATTCCGTTTTTTTAAGAGGAAAAAGAAAGAAAAAGAGAGCAAATGAGTAATTGTATCTGTATCAATTTGTAAATATAGAAAGACAAAATTTTCATATTCATTAATATTCATGTCAAAAGAAGCTGTATTCGTATTAAAAAATAGACAAAGAATCGACAACATTGATTTCTGTGTATATAAACGATAACTTGCATTCCAAACCCACATATGCGAATGACTTCTATAGTTGGACGTTGCTTGAATTTTTTTGTCCATGAGAATCGATAAAGCTGATTCTGAAGCAGGCTAACTGGCTAAGGGAGGGTTCAAAATGCCCGGCATGGCCGCAATATCACATGAGACGCTGATGACAGAGGAAGAAGATAAAGAAGAGATAGATAGCTAATTACATATGTATATGTGATCTGAGATTTTCTCGAAGTGTTAATTCCAAAAACTTAATCAATCAGTGTCGTATAGAAATAACCCTACCGGGATAGAAGACATGGAAATGAGGTTTGTATATTTGTTCGGGCAAGCCAATACCCGAGTTCAAGGTGACAAACGTGAACGAGCTACTTAGGTGTGTAAGGACAAGTGAGCGCAACACGAACTCCGGTTTGGTGTTTTTATGTCTTTTTATGTTTTTTTTTAAATTTTCATGTGATTTGGGAATATACCATGAGAGAGATGACAAAATCTAGTGGTCCAGATTCACCGCTCCCGTGCTCTCACAGGTTTCGGCTCTCATAGAGTTGATCCTGTGAGAGCCAAAACCTGTGAGAGCATGAGATCAGTGAAATATATATATATATAGGATTTATTTCAAATAGGACGCAGTCCTTCCATTCCTAAGGAAGGCCGCCCCTTTTTTGTATAAAACATGACACTTTAGTAGAATACGTATATAGTTTGTATTATAGGCGCACATTATAAACAGTTTTGTATTATAATGTGTAGTTTTAATGTTTGTATTATAATGCGCAGTTTTGTATGCGGCTTTGTATTTATAACGTGCACCTATAATACAAACTATATACGTATTCTACTAAAGTGCCATGTTTTATACAAAAAGGGGGCGGCCTTCCTTAGGAATGGAAGGACTGCGTCCTATTTGAAAGGCCCCCTATATATATATATATATATATATATATAGAGAGAGAGAGAGAGAGAGAGAGAGAGAGAGGGCCCTTCCAATGAGGTGCACCTTTCCTGGGTGCTAGGAAAGCCACTCATAAGGACCGTATGATGAAGATCAAATGGACGAGATTAAAACCACTAACGAAAAGCTAAGAGTGGTATTCGAAATAACTAATTACCTAAGTTTTAGGAGGAGATTGAGCGCTTAACAAAAGAAGGAAATATTTTAAAATTATTCGAAAATTCAAAAAATTTCTATGATTACTTCAAATTAGTATTAAAAAACTTTCCTATAATAAATTTTAAACTTATCGAAAAACATTCCTATAATATTTTAAAACATTCAATGTCGGTGTGTTACCTAAAATTACTGTCAGTTACAATATTAAATAGTACAATACAATACGGTGCAAAGGAATACAAAATAAATGATGACATTCGTAAAAAATTGTTTTCTGTAACACAATTGATATCATTATAATGACAAATCTCTTTAGAATATAATATATTTTATTGTACGACACAATATCTGAAAAATTAAAATATATAACATGTTGGAACAAATGAGTCAATCTAGAATATAGCATACATATTTGAAACTGAAGTTGTCGGTTTACGTATATTACATTACTATGATTTACAATTTAATAGCACACAATACAATAAAATGCATAATAATACAAAAGAAAGCCACGTCATTTTGAAATTTTTACCATCTATATCGAAATGTTTAAAATTTATATGAAATATAACTCTTTGACTTACTACATTATACATTATAACACAATATGGTCGCACTAATTTTTTAAGTTGTACACCCATATCGAAAGGGAAAATTTCATTTGAGAGAACATTACACTATAAGTCAAAATTTACCTTAAACGTAAAATGTTAATATGTAGGTGTTTCTTTATATTACTAATATTTACAAAAATAAGGACTACAATACCAAAAAACAATATGGAATACAATATTAACTCTTCCATATTTTCAATAATTGTGGATTGGATTACGTTGTCTAGCAGACAAATGATATATATCGTCGTAATCTACTATACTTTGCAGTATAAAAAAATACATAGAAAACGTATCTATTGGATCAAATGTTGGTAATATAGTAAAACATCGAAAATAACATGCTTTTTGGGAAATGCTATTGTCGGTATGTTTATATTAAATAGGTCAAATTTACTAAAGATTAACATACAATACAATAAAATGCAAAAGAATACAAAAAACTTGCTGTTTTTAAGATATTGTTGCAATTTGTAATGCAATAGTAATCATTTAAATGAAATATGTCTCTCATATTTACAATATGTCAACGTAAAGCACTATATATGCATACCAGAACTGAAATTTTTTCTACCAGTAGCAAAAAGAAATATTTCTAAAAAATTACTTAACACTGTAAATAAAAATATAACTAAAGATTGAAACATCAACTAATACGAGCGTTATTTTTTCTATAATTATCGTAGATTTACAATTTAAAATATTAAAATACAATATATATCTTAAAATTTTTTATTAATGCTCAACTAACATGTATATTATATCACTATAATACAATACATACCTATAAAATAATATATTAATCAATTAGATAAATGATTTAACGTAACAAATAATATATCCAATTAACTGATAAAAGTGTGGATCTTCAAATATTAGATGATGAATAATTCTATATAATAGATGGTGGGCTTGATAAAGAATTGTATATTGGTTATAGATTTTCATTATTTAGTATATAGATTACATTATCTATTAAACAAAAAAAAACACTTACCAAATATTCAATTTTGAGAAACGAGAATTCTTTGAATAGATTCAATTAGCATGACATACTACAAAATTTTTCATTCGAATTTTAAATAATTTTTTTTTAATATATCACTGTATACTGTGTATTAACAACGATGAACATAAGAATGATCATCTAATACTTTTAAAAAGATAGCATTGGAAAGGATGAAAATGACGAAAGAAAAAATACCTGGAACCGTGAAGAGACTGCAGACGTTGTCGAATGAACAATGGCGGAAAAAAATTTGAAATTTGACAGAATATGATTATTTGGGAATAACATGTTTCTATTTTTAGCTAATGTAATTAACTATTAATTATTTCTTATACAGCTTCATAAATATATTAACTTAAATAACTCTGAGTAATAAATAGGTGGACTTTAACACCGTGAATTCCGCCATCGGTTAGAAGGACACCGAAACAGAGTTCCCTCCCGCCGCGAAAGGGAAAGCAACTCAAGAACCCTAGGGTGTTTCTCATCTTCGAGCGACGACGGCAAAGGCAAGAAGACCACGATACTGAGAAGGCGACATCCAGGTCAGATATCCCTCTATCATGCTATATTGATTAGATATCCTACTATTTGGTTTCAAAAAAAAAACTTTGCCTACGTATAAAATGAAACTGAAGAATTTAGATTTTAATACAATTTGTTTATCTTTTGTTTGCAACTGATGGATTTTTAAAAGTACGATTTATTAATTGACGTATACAATTTACTTTGTTAAACTAGGACAGTAACAAAATCAGGTAAACAAGAAGACCTACCTATACTGATGGTCGAAAGAAAAAAAAAGTTAACAATAAGATCATTGTCTGATATATAAATATATGGTTAAACATGCATACAATAAATGTTAGTTATGCTGTGTTAATGTATAATAAATCTTAATGGAAAAAATGTAGAGATGAGCAGCAGTGAATCAGATTTCGAAGAAATTAGGAGGTCAAGAAATATGAATGAAGACTTAACAGGGAATTCTACCGATGAGGACAGACTAAATGAAGAAGCTGATTCAAACCGAACAACTTCATTGGTGATGAAAGGTATTTGAATGTATTTTAAAATAATATCATTACACATTTTCTATTAATATGATGTATTTGTTATTTATGAGTTACAGAGATGGGGAAAGGCATGAGAAAAACAATTGACAAAGAAGATGAGCATATTGAAGAATGCATGACAGAGAAATATGGCAGTAAGATAAAAATTATATATCCCTTTATATATTTTTGTATTTTCTAGTTGTTACATCTGTTTTGTGTGTTATATGTAACATTAATAGAATTATATGTTTAATTCTTTAAAGGCAAGGGCTATATCCAGCACCGATGCTTTATAGAGCATTTTGTTCAATACATAGATGCACATAGACCATCACCGAAGCAACAAAGCCTTCTTAATAAGACAGCATTCTCTAAATTGATAAACATTGGAAAGGTCGATATCCAAAGGAGGAATCTTCAATGGATTGTAGAACAATATCAAGGAAGACGACAATTCAAATTTGGGAACAGGGTTCTTAACTTCACAGACGAAGACATAGGAGCAATATTAGGAATTCCAAGCACGGGATTTGCTGTGACTGTGAAAGGCAGACACCTACAGTGGAAGAGCTATATCTCAGAAGAGATATTTGATTCTGGGATGATTTTCAATCGGAAGAAATTAGTCAATATTTTGATTGATTTCTACGATAGAGATGATGATGACTCGGTAGCTCTATGCGTGACTTGCTTGATATTGTTCATGTTTTCGACGTTCTTGTTCCCGGACTGTGGGTACTCTTTCCCACGAGACTTACTCCATTACGTAGAATCTTTGGAAGACACCCGTTTTTTCAACTGGTCAGATGCTGTAGCAAAGATGCTTTTGTTCAACATGGAAGATGTGAGGCATAGAATAAATCAAAGGCGGCTGGGATCGTCGAGAACAACACTTGGGTATCTAACAGGATGTGTAGCATGCCTATACGTAAGTATACATGTTTTTTTATAGTTATTAATATAGTTTGAATCTAATCAAATTTTTTTTAATTTTATACCAGGTCTGGATGTTAGAATACTGCTGCAAGGACCTTGTCGTCAACAGGGATCTACGTCCAAGAATACGGAAATGGGCAGGTTTGATTAAAGGTTTATCGAGAAGGATAGCTTCACTCACCAATGAACAGGTATGCAATAGTATATGCCTCTAAATAATACTATATATTGCATATTGTTGTAAATATTAGAAGTTTAAAGTATAGAAAGTTAACTTAGTAAACTTAAACCATATCAGATTGTAGGAGGTTTAAACCCACAAAAGAATGAGATATTCAAAATAGGATCAGATGAATATGTTTTCCCGTATGAAAGGTTCATTCTGTACGGGTTCTCCGTTAGAAGACCACAGATAAACCTCTGCGCCCGAATAAAAGTTCCTGAAGATGGACCTGCAAGGAGAGGGAGATACAAGAGGGGAGAATTTCAAATTGTAAAAAGTCCGGATCAAGAGACTACCATTCGTGCTGGAAAAGGGTCGGAGAAACAATGCATGTGTGACGAATTTTCAAAAGAAATTGACAGGTTGCAGAAGCTAGTCGAAGAACTGAGAGATATGCACAATGATAAGGATGCCAAAATTAAATCCTACGAGAATCAATTAAGAATGTTGGAAGAAGAGAATGATGAGCTGAAAGGCAAACTGGGGAAAGAGACACCAGCTGTAGCTAACAGAGAATTCAATGACATTATGACAATGGAAGGAGAGAAGAATATGACTGAAGCTGATGCTCAACAAAATACACCTGTAGTGGAAAACATATCTGAAATTGATCAAAAGATGGATGCAGAACAAGAAGCTGAAATCAATTTAACCAAGAAAGATTCAATTCCATGTTTTGATCTTGGTATTGGTGAGCATGAGTCCATTGTAACAGAGAAAAATAAGATAGCACCGAGGAAGAAAAGGAAGGAGAGATCGGAAGTGCATCCTAGCTCATTGACAAAGAGAGTTAAAGAGAGGAATGCAGCAAAAAGAGATGCTCGGGATACAAGAGAAATTGTTCCAAGTGAAACAGACCACGAGGTGTGTACTGTGACTTAATTCTTTATCATGCAATGATTTATAGATCTTCTTAAGAATAAATATGACATACTTATAGATATATTGATTACTTGTTTAAATCTTATGTGTAACTACATATTTCAGTATCTATGTGATCCGGCAACTGACTTTATCGGATACGAAAACATAAGCGAGGATCAAAGAAGATTGATTCAGGACTTTCTAAGAGACCCGGCGGACAAGTAAGTTAGAATTTAAGATAGAATCTTATGTTTTAAATAAATATGTAATTACATTTTAATCTTTTCTTGATGGAACCTGCAGATTTAACGCCACATACTTCACACCTCTTGGAGTCTTTTGCAAAGGAAAAGAAATACATCATTTTTTATATGAAAAAATGATTGAAGATAGCGTAATCAAATAATTTTATTTCATATTTTCTTATTAAAAATAATACTGAGATGATAAATTTACTTTGAATACAGATTTTGGAGATGTTCATGGATGTTCTGCGACATAGATATTGTACCGGAGATACGATGCCTTTCCTATTCACACCTATTTACAAGATGGTTAGTCATTATAATCTCATATAGTTCTCATAATATATCATAATACTTACATCTTCATCATGCAGCAATATTTTGTAAATACGGTTGATAGAGCTACAAAGGAAGAGTTGAACCATCTGGACAACCTTCATGAATTGGACGATGAAAGGCTGATTGGATTATCTAAGGTTTTCACAGTTATACACACCAAGAATCACTGGCATCTCCTGTTCACTGACTTCACGGCGAGGAAATTCTATGCATATAACTCAATTAGGGGATCAAAATTACACAAAAAGGATGCACAAAAATGGGTATGTGAAGTTTCAACATTGTTACATTGAAATAATCTTTTGGTTATAAAGGAATTTAACATTATTTTTTTTAGCATGGCTGGATGTGCGAATGCTTTGGAATGAACTTGGTGGACGAAACAATGAATGACTGGGATATAATATATGTGGTTGACAGCCCGCAACAACCTCCTCACAGCTTGGATTGCGGTGTCTACGTGATGAAGACCATGGAATACTTGTGTGAAGGAAGGGCTTTAGACTTCAGCTTTGAAGACGTTCCAAGATTCAGGGCTGAAATAGCATGTACTCTTTTGACATGCGGACACGTTGATAATGAAGCTGGAAACTAATTGAGAGATGATGATGAAAGTTGTTTTGATGACAACAGCAAGACATATTTCGTATATGTTCAATAGTGTTGTAATTTACTTCCCTGAAACAATATTTAGTTTTTTCTGTTTAGAAGTATTTCCTGGAACGATGACTTTGGTTTGTATTTATAAGTATTTCATGGAATGCTGAACAATGTTGGTTAGTTCAATTCATTTACCTTACATATATCAGCCATGTAACGTCTTTTTTTAAGTATTTTGTGCATGAATTGTATTGTGTGATGTACTTCTGATTGTAGTATGCATATAACTGAAACATTACTTAAAATTTGATATTGATTGTTTAACACATCAATGTAAAAAAATAATATTTGATAGTTATCCATTATATGTAAATCATTATACATATCAAATATACAAAACAATGAAAGCATCATAGTGGTCTTAAATATATTGATATCTGTATAATCCTCTGACTTCGAATCTTATGGATTTGTGTAACCTCATATAAATTAAGTGTATAATACAATAACTTTATTACCGTGTACAATAATGAATCTTATTATACAATATGTCCATTTATTTTACATTAACTCGGGAACATTGTTTCATTAGATAATATTTTATACATGGAGGACAATCGTTTTTATATATTTAACATCCTTGTGTTATCATGTAAAAAAATGCTTTTGTTTAAAATGGAGTATCAAATATACAGATCAATGAATGCATTATTAGTGGTATTAAATATATTGATTTCTGTATAATCTTTTGTCTTGCAATCTTATGGATATATGGATCTGGTATGTCGAATTAACTTAATAAGAATGTAGAACTTTTAGATAATAATATATTCCTTTAAATTTGAAAATAACATCAAATAATCAGATAGCATTAAAATCTGAAGAAAATAAATCCACATAAATCACACATCACATATAAATTAACTACATATTACAATAAATATTTTGCTGCGTACAATAATGTATCGTAGTATACAATAAATTAACTTATTTTACATTAATTTATGAACGTTGTGTCGCTTAGAAAATCGTTTTCAAGTAACCTGGTAACTTACTCATTACCAACAAATAATTCGCAGAGTTATATATATTTTGATATAGGTTCCTATTTTGATAATATTTTTTCAGAACAAACGTTGTGTCATTAGACAACCACAAAACTTTTTGTGAGATAATAATACTAAACAATACCCAATATGGGACATACAATGTCTGACTAATTCAATCATATATATTACATTCAAATGTTTCCAGAAAAACCCATCACAAGAAAACAATAATAACTACCAATCTTTTAAGTTACATCAGATCATACAATAAATATATAACAGTGAACACACTGTTATATGAAAAAATAGAAATAGAAAGTGACTTTTAACATCGTTCTATATTTTAAAATGTCCGCAACTATGACCTCTTCCAGCTTGATGAATAAGATCCTGCAAATGAAAAGACAATACATCAGTGAATTTAACCAATTGTATAAAAACAACTGTGTATGTGATATCTGAATATGCTGTACTGGTTAAACTATGTAATAACAAAATATTAAAGCTAAATCACACATCACATATTAATTAACTACATATTACAATAAATATTTTGCTGCGTACAATAATGTATCGTAGTATACAATAAATTAACTTATTTTACATTAATTTATGAACGTTGTGTCGCTTATAAAATCTTTTTCAAGTAACCTGGTAACTTACTCATTACCAACAAATAATTCGCAGAGTTATATATATTTTGTAAGAGGTTCCTATTTTGATAATATTTTTTCAGAACAAACGTTGAGTCATTAGACAATCACAAAACTTTTTGTGAGATAATAATACTAAACAATACCAAATATGGGACATACAATGTCTGACTAATTCAATCATATATATTACATTCAAATGTTTCCAGAAAAACCCATCACAAGAAAACATTAATAACTACCAATCTTTTGAGTTACATCAGATCATACAATAAATATATAACAGTGAACACACTGTTATATGGAAAAATAGAAATAGAAAGTAACTTTTAACATCGTTCTATATTTTAAAATGTCTGCAACTATGACCTCTTCCAGCTTGATCAATAAGATCCTGCAAATGAAAAGCACAATACATCAGTGAATTTAACCAATTGTATAAAAACAACTGTGTATGTGATATCTGAATATGCTGTACTGGTTAAACTATGTAATAACAAAATATTAAAGCTAAATAGAGGAACAGAATTTTATTAAGTAAGCAAAAATAGCACCTCTCATTTTAAAATGTCTGCAACTATGACCTCTGCAAGCTTGATCAATAAGATCCTGCAAATGAAAAGCACAATACATCAGTGAATTTAACCAATTGTATAAAAACAACTGTGTATGTGATATCTAAATGTGTTGTACTGGTTAATCTCTGTGGTAACAAAATATTAAAGCTAAATATAGGAATAAAATTTTATAAATTAAGCAACATTTCAGTAGAACAAATAGCACCTCTCATTTAAGTAATTTGCAATATATTTATTGTGAATCTGCCTGTCCTGAATCATCGCTGTAGAGAAAATTTTATGTTATATCAACAATAAATAAAAAATAAAGAAATAATAAACTGAATAACACTGCATACCAGTCTGAAGTTGCTTGAACCTTGTTTGAAGGACAATTTCTAGAATCATGACCAACATTATACTTCATGCAAGCTTTGCATTGTCTGCCTCTATTCCTTTTTAATTCTTGTTGAGATATCCGGCAACTGCCCGAACCTTTGGGTCTTCCTCCCCTTCCACTACCTTTTGTTTTTGCAGTAACCGGGACAAGTACATGGTTGTTATTATCATGATTTTCCAAATGAGATTGATCCTGTGATACGTTTGATAATCTTCTTTTTGAATTTAAACTTTGAACTTCTTCGAGCAATTTCAGAAGCTTTGCTTTTACGTGAAAGAAAATATCATCATACTCTACGCTACTCTCAGCAACAATCTGAGAGCATATATCATTTAACTGCCCAGACCTTTCATGTTGGGGATTTTGGTTGTAGATTGGATAATTACCAGACCTCTTAATATTCGTGGTCCATCTGGGCATGATAAAGGAACTTGAAAGAAATGAATCTCCTCTGAACTTGATAACAACAAGTAAATGCCTGCATGGTATTCCTTGAAATTTCATTTTTTTGCATTCACAAGATAGATAATCAGTCTGATGAATTTCAGTAACTATTCTATCTCTAACTGACTTATCAATTGATGAGACATTGTAACATGTCAATCCATCTTTAATTTCAGAAACACGAACATTTAACATCATTAACTCCTTCAACTCTTTTTGAAACTTGTAAAAAATCCTTTTCGGATAAACATCAACCATTTGTTCTTCCAATGTCCATTTGGTTCTTAACTTAGGCCTTCTAGTCTTTGAATCATGGTCCATATCATTCTCACGTTCTCTTAACCTCTGGATGGCTGTCTGGAATCTGGAAACAAACTCTAAAAGAGTGTTCTGTTTAGTAATAGAATTTTGTAAGAATGAGTTCATACTTTCACTCCTTTGAGTGCTACGCATCCCAGCAAAGAACATGTCATTTGTATATACATCTATCCATTTCTGTCTTATTTCATACTTCTCTGCTAACCATTTATTCTCAAGCAAACCAAACTCAGAAATGGCTTCTGACCAACCAACTTCAAATTGCTCAATAGACTCACTCCGCCAAACAAGCCTGCTAAATGTTTTAAGAGCCTTGACAATTTCCTTCAATCTACCCAGTTTAAGTTTCAGCTTTGTCATAATATGCCATGTACAAAACTTGTGAACAGTGTTGGGAAATGAAATACGGATTGCAGCACCTATTGCTGGATCTTCATCAGTGATTATAGAAATAGGATGTTTTCTAACGGCATCAAGGAATTGATTAAATAACCAAGTAAAACTTTCTGTTGTTTCTCTGTTGATAAATGCATTCCCAAAAAAAATTGAACAACCATGGTGGTTAACTCCACAGAAAGATGCAAATATTAATTTGTATTCATTGGTTCTATATGTCGTATCAAAAGAAATTGTATCTCCAAAAACCTTGTAATCTTCGATGGATACACTGTCAGTCCAGAATAAATGTGTGAGCCTATTGTCCTCATCAGTTTGATAAGAGTAAAAAAAATCAGGCGTCAACTTTTTGCAGTTATCAAAGAGATCTAACACAAGTTTTGCATCCAAACCATCACGACGTCTTCTCTCATCCCGGTTAAGGTTGTATATATCACGAACAATGCCACCAACTTTGTTGTTTGTAATGAAACCATTATCCAAAAATGCCGATTGTTTTGAGGCGGGAATATTAACATCAGTCATGGACTTGATAAGCATTTTAGCAGCCTTAGAGAACTTTCTATTGGCACGGAGATATAGACGTTTGCTGGGGGATACAAGGTTATGATTGTGCTCTTCGTTGAAACAAACCACTATCCAGTCATGATCAACAAACCTATATTTTACCGACATCATTGCCTTACAACCAGTTCGAACAACACCAACAGCTCTCTCCGATCTTTCAAACATACTTTCATCGCTGCAGTCACTGTCAGCTAAGAAACCATCTCTTCTTGATGATGAAGCTCTTGATTTTCCTTCTTTCCAACATACAAAACTCTTAAACACCAGTGTCTTGTTTCTAGTTACTCTATCAACTCTATGTCTTGTGCTACTTTTGCGTACATTGAAACCTTCTTTTGTAGCATAAGCTTCATAAAAATTATATGCGTGTTCAACGGAACCAAAAACCATACCAACAGTGGGTATATGCTGATAACTAGAACAGTTTGCGATTGGGGAACTTGGATCAACTGCATTATTTTATATAAATATGAAAAACATGTTAAAATCTAATGATGTTTTTCCCAGCTATATCGAAAAAGATTGTAAAATATTATCAATACTAAATTTATGAACTATGAAGATATATTGTTTGTATAATTATTAAATTTACACACTAATAATAATACATGCAAATGAAGCATCAGTTTCTAGGCACTCTGTATATGTGATTTTTGCTCCAGAATCCTAATATGAAAATAACACAATTATAAATTTACTTTAAAAAACAAAAAGTAAAAGATTAAGTGGTATCTCATTACCCCAATATTTGGAAGACATTCTTGTGGAAAATCTCCGGAACGTATGGGACCCGTTAGAGTTCCTGTTAATATACAAAGAAGGTGAAATTGCGTAAACTAAACAAAGCAATATTAATATAAAGCAAAAAAATGTACAATTCAGATAAATATTTTACAATAGAATATGATATTATTTGTGGTGTAATATATTTAGAATATATTGTATGCGAAAGTTGTCCAGTTAAGAGAAAAAAATGAGAAATTGTGTAAAATATACTATGAAATATTACCCCCAATAAATGAAATTTAAAATAAATATAAATATTGTATAATGGATTATGAAATTAATTCCAGTGAAATATATTTGTAGTATATGTCACACAAAATTGGTCCTGACAAAATACAACGAACGAAAAATTGTGTAAATTATATTAGGAAATAATAGAAACTGGTAAGTAAATGTAAAATACAATCAAATATTGTACAATGAATCATGTAATTGTCTATATTATACAGAATTCATATATTGTAAATTATATTATTAAATAGTAAGAAAAGGTAAGATAATGTAAAATACAATCAAATAATGTAAAATGAATCATGTAATTGTATATATTATACAGAATTCATATATTGTAAATTATATTAGTAAATAGTAAGAAAAGGTAAGATAATATAAAATACAATCAAATAATGTAATATGAATCATGTAATTATCTATATTATACAGAATGCATATATCGGACAATATGAAGAATGATAATATAGTATAGACATGTATTTGTATAATAATAACAACACCTGTGGAGAGAGAACCGATATCAGAATTGGCATGACCTGTATCTTCAATGCTATTTTCCTGTTACAAAAAAGTACTATATACATCAAATCGAAATATTTTTTGAAGAACAACAAACAAAATAATGTATTAACCTGTAATCTTTCTTCGTAAAAGTTAGACATAAACTCCGATGCAGAATCATCGCTTGATGAAGAATAGGAATCGTCCATGGTGAAGATCGAATGCGGATGCAAAAGAAAAATCTTGGTGAAGATCGAATGCGGATGCAAAAGAAAAATCCTTAGCAAAATGAATTAAAATTAGTACACAACCAATTACCGTCATTTAAGGGATAATTAATTAAAATAATTGCCGGATGGATAATCCAAATATAGGAAGTATAATAGTAATTGAAAAAAGAGCGAATTGATTGAGTCATAAAGCCTCTAATTTACTATATATAGAAAACCGGGAGTGGTATATTGGGATGGTTTCACATGGATTCGCGGGTGTTTTTATAGTGAGATGATGGCCGTAGATGCAAATCAGACGGACCATATGCGTGGCTTTCCATATAGCAAGGAAAGGTGCACCTCATCTGAAATATTTCCTATATATATATATATATACACACACATATATATATATAGAGAGAGAGAGGATGGGGAGCTTGCACCAAGGTGCATATAACTTTACATGCACCGGCGCTTATATCTTCCACATTTTTTTACTTTTTTGAAAAATACCACCATGTATATTCATCCATACATCTCTCCAATATGTGTAAGTATGAGATGGTGAGATAGGGAATCTCAGCCATTGATCTCTGGTAAAATGAAAGGTAGGGATGGAATTTGGTTACTTTTAACATCCTCCACCTAATTCACATCTTGGAAACCCATCACATTTAATGATCACCTCTCATCGGGAAACCTTCCCTCCTCGTTCCCTCTCTCTCTCTCTCTCTTCACCTCGATATCGTCCATCTCTTCGGCTCCGAATTAAAAAACCAACGGCAACAACTCATGTCCTTCAGTCTGCATTCCGATGATATTCACGACATCTGACCACAACGACAACAGATCTTTTTCTTGAAGTCATCTTTGTCGTCAATCGGACTGATCCTTTTGTGCTCTAGCAACATCCAATCCTTCCACTCGGCGCGCGTCATTGTCGTTGTCGACGAAGATGACTTGAGGAAAAAGATTCGTTGTCGTTGTAGTCAGATGTCGTGAATATCATCGAAATGCAGACTGAAGGACATGAGTTGTTGCCGTTGGTTTTTTAATTTGGAGTCGAAGAGATGGACGATATCGGGGTGAAGAGAGAGGGAACAGGTGACGAGTCGCTAAATACGTGTTTTAATTTGGGCACGTTGTAGTACGTGTACTTAGCAATTCAATCAGAACCGAGAAAAATCTCCGTGAAGAGTGTTTCGGCTTAATTTATATCCCGGGCAAGTCCGGGGTCGAACACAGGGAGGCAAAGGAACAACTTTGGGGGTAATTCGAAAATTTAGATCTTGATTTCTAAGCGTTTTTTTAGATTTTTTTAATGCAAAATGAATGTCAAAAAAAATGCGAGTGAATTACGACACTAAGAAAACACACAACAAGGCCAAATTAATTTTAATGTCAAATTAGCCCAATTTAGCCAAATTATATTTTTTTCTATAATCCTAATTTAATGATGAACACAAAACATATTTTTTTGTGTTTTTAAGAATTAAAATGCAACAAATAAAAATACACACTTTTTATGGGCTTTTTCGTAATTTATCACACAAACAGTAATAAAAAATGATGAAAAATTTACTGAAACGAAAACATGATGCAAGGAGACTACAGTAATTTTTTTTGGAATTTTTTTACAATATATAAATTTTTTATGGATTTTTTAGTAAAAACAGAGTGATAGTGAGTAAATAATTTCTAATAAATCCACAATGACAAATTAATCAGAATGCGAATTATCTCAAATAGGTATTTTCATGTGGCATACAGGAGACTTGAAATTTCATGAAAACAACATATGTGGATTTAATTAAAAATCAAATACTAAAAACACTCTATAATTTATTTCAGACATAAGACAACTCCACTTTGGATGAAATTTGGATAGTAAGTTAAACACTCTTCAAGGCATCATTCCTAATTTTTGTGGAATTTTTAAAGCAACTATGTGTTAGATATTAATTTAAGATTCCAGATTGGGTAAAATAGGCAATATTTTCAGTTAAACAATTTTAATTAATTACCCAAAGACCACACAAATATAAATAAATGTTCAGAAGGTAGAGAATTAGTTGGTCAACATCAAAATATTTTTCATTAAATAAAAGGATGCCAAAATGAGGTCCAAATTAAAAGACAAACACAGGGGTATCAGTGCAAATCAGAAATTGAAAATGAACATCACACATATGTACAAGGACTTGTTTGTAGTTACAGAAACTTTCAGGAAAATGTATGCAATTTTTACAAAATAAAAAAAATAAAAGGAAATGGACCTTCTTCTTCCTTGGTGCACGGTGGAGATGAACCCAATGGGATGGAGGTCGGCGGTGGTCGGCGCGGAGGGCGGCGCGGCAGCGGAGGCGAGGGCGGAAACCCGCGGGTGGCCGGCGGCGGTGGAGTGGCGGAGCAGTAGCCGCGGTGGGCGGAGGTGGAGCCGCGCGTGGGCCTAGCAAAAGCGAAGGAGAACGGAGGGGGCGACGATGTTGTTGGAGGGCTGCTAGCGGAAGCAGAGCCGCGCTCGGCAGCGGCTGGTCGGCGGAGTTGGAGAGGGCGGTGGTGGCCGACCCTGGTGGGTGGCCTCGTTGGCTGCGGCGATGGGTTACTTCCCACTGCTGCTGCCGTGATTTTTTTTATTTTATTGATTTTTTTTGTAATGATTTTGTTGTTTTAGATTTATTTTTTAAATTTTTTTTAAAACAGGAAACAAAATATATACAACATGGAAAGGGGACAACTTGATGGTGATGATGATATGGAAAAAGAAAAAAAAACTATTGTGGTGATGGTGATGATATGGTGAATAAAATTTTTTTGATAAATTAACAACGATGATGAAATGAAGAAAAAAATTACCTACAATGGAAGACGGTAGCCTATGTTGTGCTCACGAGAGCACGGTCTTCGCTTGAATCGTCGGCGAGCGATGAGCTCGAGCAGCGCACGGAGGCGGCTGCGATGTTGGCCAAAAAGCCAACGGATCTCACCGTAGAGAGGGCCGTCGTCGCTCGACTGCGGTTGCGTCGCTTTCACCGATTCAACTATGGAAACTAGGCTCTCCTCACATAAAGATGGATCAAAGGTAAAAATGAGGAGAATGAGATGTATATAAAGAGGAAAGAATGAGAAGTTACTAAGGTGGTGGAGTTGAATGCGAGGTTGTATTATTAATGGAGTTGAATAGGAAGTTGGAAAAAATGGTGGAATAATGGAGTCGAATTGGTGGTTATTGTAGAGAATGGAAATAAATAATAAAAAATAAATTAGGCTACTTTAAATACAATAAAATAAAAAGAGAAGAGAAGTAGTGGAGAATTTACAAAAGAATACATACAACATGTAGATTTTTTGTTTACTTTTCTAATATGTAATTTTTTTTTGTCTTTTAATAAGAGATATTTACAATGAAAAAAATACAATAAAATAATATAAATAAAATACAACACAAGCATGATTTTTTTGGTATTTTTAGTAATTAAGAAAGATACAATAAAAATTGAAGAAAGAATGAATATATACATGATATACAATGTACATCTAGGTCCCAAAACTCAACTTTTGCAAATGAGTTCTGATTTTAATGAAACCACTTCCGTTGGATAGATAATTTTCTAACTTAAACTTTAAAAGTGAGTTTGATGAATTTGGAGTTCATACGGAGCGGGAATTTGGCTTGGAAGTTAGACTTTACGGCATTTTCTCTTTGGGATCTAAGAGCATTTATTCGAGGTAAATTTTGTTTTGTATTTTTGTATTTTTATATACATTTTTATGAACAAGTTGGAGAAAGAATTAGCCAAAAAGAAGTTGAAATGAAATTATTAAAAATCCATGAAGTTTTGGGCTATTTACAGGTGAAAAACTCCTTTAATTTGCGTTTTTTTATTGTTAATTTATTTTGTACAATATAATATACAATAATTAGTGTGTTTTATTTACAAGAGTTATTTTATTAGTTTATTGATTTTATATACATTTATTAGGGAATTTACTCGTGGATTTTGCTAGGATCAAGATATTGAGATGATGAATCGTGGATTCATCACCCCCTATACTTAAACTTTGCTAGTCCTCGAGCAAATAAAGAATGAATAAGTTAGGTTAACCCTTGACTGTGCATGCGAATACAAGACTTGATCTGTTCAAGAACTCTCGGTTTTAGATATCCTAAAATTCTAAGCTGAACCAAGCTCTAGTCAAAAGGTATCCAATTTCCCTAATCATCGGACTCTCTTTGTATACATATATAGTAGGGATATGACTTTAAGTGTTGGCCGCAGTTACAAGAGTAGAGTTACAACATCACACAAGGTTTCAGTCCAAGAGACTCTCCTAAGGACCCGATCCTCAACACTAGGAATAAACCATTTCTTGCATCCATTCCACCGTCTCTTTAGTTGTCAGACTTAAAAGTGTAGATGGAAGGCCAGTTGATGGAGGGTATATGATTGTGTCATTTCTTCTCTCCCTCTCATTAGAACAAGGATTCTCTCTAGTGCCTTATTACTCAACGCATTTTTTGGTGTTGATCAGTGCGTCTGTCAAGAGAAGTTGGAGTCGTCTGCACTTGTTTTCCTGGGAGTACACCGAGGTGTGCCTTTTTTGAGTACCTATCGTACCTTCTACACCCAGACTTGTAGCATTTACGATGCAGAGCCCTTTTTTGGTACAAGCCCGACTCATGGTCCTAATAGCGGTGGTCCAAGTGGACACTTTGAAATGGTTGGGAGCGCTCGCCTTTGGTGGAAGCTCTTTTGATAATTGACTTTGTGGAATGAGAGATTTTCTTTGACCTTTCATTGCTTTGTAATATTTGTAGCTAGCTCCACTGCTTTTACCACTGATCAACATTTTTTTATTTTATTACACCCTGGCACATACGTAAATGTCAAGAGATAGTACAAAAACCATGTTCTCATACTGGCTAAAGATGCTGACACTCAGATTTCATGAAGCCTTCATTGATTTTATCCCATCATCGAGCATCATCAAATCAAGTCCAAACTCAAATCCCTCATCCCAGATCCTCAAGTGAAATTTCAACCCATCTCATCATAACTGCAGTCATGTATGTGAGGTGCTGATTATATTCTTAAGGTAGAGACTAAGCATGCAATATAGCACACAAATTTTTCAAACTAGGGAAATGTGAATATTTAAGTCCAAGACCCTAATGACCAAGGCTGGTTAACTCAAAGTATCAAGACCTCATGAACCAAGTGTTCTTGAACATCACTAGTCTTGTGTGAAAGTGAATTGTGTCAGGGATTAAACCAACTTATTAGTTAGTTTTTTTTAGTTTTCTTATTTTTTATGATTGATTTTTTTTAAGTTTTAGAAAAAGTTTTTTTTCAAAAGTTTTTTTAGAAAAGTTTTGCTTTTTTTTCAAGAGTTTTTTTTTTGAAAAAAGATAGGTAAATAAGAAAAGACTTTTTTGTGAAGAAGTTTTTTAAAAGAGGATTTTTTTGAAAATTTTTTTAGCAAATAAGGAAAACGAGTTTTTTTAGAAAAAATTTTTTTTGAAAAGGTTTTTTTAAGAGATTTTTTTGAATTTTTTTACCCACCCCATAATTATTGTATAATATATACAAAAATACGTGAAAGTATGAGCTATGGGTAAAGTATATATGTAATATATACACGCCCCCTATACTTAGCATGTGCTATGTCCTCATGGCACAAGAAGCGAGAAAAAGATATAGCTCGTGCTAAGCGTAGGATGGCTAAAATAATAAAAAGTATAGAAGTCGATCTGCCCCCCTATACTTAGGCTCTGGCCAGCCTAAGTGTAGAAGAAGAGCAAAAATGGGGCGGACGAGGTCAAGAGGAGAAATGGATGAGTATATACACATGGCGGGCATCAGCTCCCCCTATACTTAGGCTCTTGGTAAGCCTATGTATAGGATAAGAGTAAGTGTAGAAGAACCGATGTGATCTGGAGAATATACAAGGAAGGGAGAATGTACAAGAGTGATTAAATCTTCTAAGATGTTGAATCTTGATGCTGCATCTTCATGAAGAGTAATAAGATGTATCTGCTTTGTGCTCACTCTGTATGAAGTTGATGACCTCGACTTGGACTAACTGCTCTTTCGAATCAACAAAATGCTTCAACAGTTGTCCATTCACCACATGAGATTGTGCACCATCTGTGAGATCAGCTATCTCTACACTTCCATTCTCGTGCATTTTCTTAACCACAGAGGGACCCGTCCATTTAGATTTGAGCTTCCCATAGAACATCTTCAACCTGGCATTGAACAACCATACCTTTTGCCCAGGGACAAAGTCTTTGCACCTAATGTGCTGATCATGCCATCTCTTTACTTTGTCCTTATAAATCAAACTGTTGTCATATGCTCTGTTTCGAATTTCCACGAGCTCGTTCAAGTTCAACTCTCGACAAAGCTTCCCTAGGTGACAACTCCAATTAATCTTCTTAATTGTCCATTCGGATTTATGAATCAATTCTGCGGGCAAATGGCATGGCTTGTCATAGATCATTCCAAATGGTGAAGTACCCAATGGTGTCTTGTAAGCTGTCCAATAGGCCCACAGAACTTGGTCCAAAAGCTGAGACCAGTTCTTCCTATCGGGACGAACCAACTTCTGCAAAATACTCTTCACCTCTATGTTCGAAACCTCTGCCTGCCGTTGGACTGTGGGTGGTAAGGACTAGTAATTCTATGCTCAAATCCATAGTCCTTAGCTAAAGATCTCATATCTCAGTTCACAAAATGGTTACCCCCATCAGATATCAAAACTTTTGGCACCCCGAACCTAGCAATAATATGATCTCTCACAAACTTACAAACAATCTTGATATCTGTGGTTAGGGTTGGGATAGCCTCCACCCACCTAGATAGATAATCAACCGCCAACAATATGTACTCATGTCCTTGGCTGTTGGGAAAGGGACCCATAAAATCTATGCCCCATGCATCAAAAACATCACAAATAATCATCGGTTGCATAGGCATCTCATCTCTCTGTCCAACTGTCGCTCCCATCCTTTGACAAATCGGACACGACCGTACAAAATCAATGGCATCTCTAAACAAGGTCGGCCAATACAATCCACATTGAAGTACTTTGTGAGCGGTTCTCTTTCCCGAATGGTGTCCTCCAGCCTCAAGTGAATGACAATATGTGAGGACACTCTGGTATTCCTCCTGAGGAATACACCTTCTCCAAACACAATCCGGACCTTCGCAGAAAAGGAAAGGCTCGTCCCAGTGGTATCTCCTCGAATCCGACTTCGATCGATCAATGCTGCTCCTAGTCCAACCATGGGGAACCTGCTTGGAGACAAGATAGTTCACCATGTTGGCATACCACGGGAGAGAGTCAATAACACAAATTGACTCATCTGGGAAGGTCTCTCTAATCCGCTCATGATCAGGAGAATCCTTAAGTTCAATCCGAGAAAGGTGATCAACCACAACATTCTTCA
Source organism: Ottelia alismoides (assembly GCA_037367405.1). Classification (NCBI taxonomy): domain Eukaryota; kingdom Viridiplantae; phylum Streptophyta; class Magnoliopsida; order Alismatales; family Hydrocharitaceae; genus Ottelia; species Ottelia alismoides. The sequence goes on along the minus strand of JAZKJV010008112.1, from coordinate 79,354 downwards.
CTCCAGATTTATCTTTAATCTCCAAATCAAATTCCTGGAGGAGTAAAATCCACCTAAGAAGACGCGCCTTCGCGTCCTTCTTTTTCATTAAGTATCGAATGGTTGTGTGATCTGTGTAAATTGTCACCTTAGAGCCCAAAATATATGATCTGAACTTTTCGAGGGCCCATACCACCGCGAGCATTTCCTTTTCAGTCACTGTATAATTTTTCTGTGTAGGATCTAATACTTTGCTCGCGTAGTGGATCGCAAACGGGATCCCCTCTCACCGTTGTCCTAACACAACTCCTATAAAAGCGTCAGTCATGATCTCAAAGGGGAGAGACCATTCAAGAGCTTGTAGGATAGGCGAGGTACAAATCTTTCTCTTCAAGAGCTCAAAGGCCTCCAGACACCTGTGATCTACAACGAACTCTGTGTCTTTCCCTAAGAGCTCAGTCAGTGGGCAGGCGATCTTTGAAAAATCTTGAATGAATCTCCTATAGAATCCAACATGCCCTAAGAATGACCGCACCGACTCCACATTGGTAGGTGGATCGAGTTTCTTGATCACCTCCACCTTGGCAGGGTTAACCTCCATTCCCCTTTTGGAGATGACATGCCCCAATACGATACCCTCCGTCACCATAAAGTGACTCTTCTCCCAGGAGAGTACCAGATTCACCTCTCTACACCTCGTGAGGACTCGATTCAAGTGCGCTAAACATGTATCAAAAGAATCACCATGGACCGAGAAGTCGTCCATGAACACTTCCAGGAAATCTCCCACCATCTCGGTAAATATGGCTATCATGCATCGCTGAAATGTGCCCGGGGCATTGCAGACCCCGAATGGCATGCGCCTGAAAGCATAAGTGCCGAATGGACATGTGAATGTGATCTTTTCCTGATCCTCAGGGGCTATGGCCACCTGGTTGTAGCCTGAGTACCTGTCAAGAAAACAGAAAAACTCTTTCCCTATGAGTCTCTCCAAGATCTGATCAATAAACGATAAGGGAAAGTGATCTTTCTTGGTCGCAGCATTCAGGCGCATGTAGTCAACACAGACACGCCACGACGTAGGTACTCGTGTCACGATCTCTACCCCCTCCTCGTTGGTGACCATCTGAATTCCCGACTTCTTCAGGACAACATGAAGCGGGGCCACCCACTTGGAGTCAGAAATAGGGTATATAAACCATATTTTGCACCATTTCTCAATTTCTTTCTTCACCACTTCCCGTAGATTGGGGTTAAATGTCCTCTGAAACTCACGGGAAGGCCTCACGTTATCCTCAGCAAAAATGTGGTGCGAGCAGAGAGCGGGGTTGATGCCCACGAGATCTGACATTGTTCAGCCTATTGCTTTGCGGTTCCTCTCTAAGACCTCTAACAACCTAGACTCCTATTCTAAAGTCAAGTCTGAGCTAATGATGACATGATATCTCTCTTTGGGTCCCGCAAGAAAGGCATACTTGAGTGTAGGAGGTAGTGATTTCAGTTATGGCAATGTGGTATCATCAAGCAGATCTGGCTGAACTGAATCTGAATCTGGTTCCATGCTGCATGAAGGTGGGCTAAGCTGAGTAGTACTCGCCACCAAATCGGAAGTATCGGGAGTCGTATCGTCAAAAATATCCAAACAATCGGCAAAAGCCTCGTCCGACTCGTCATCTATGTCCCATGATTGTTCCGAAGAGGATGGAACTGACATATCTGGATGGATCTCTATGTCATCATGAGAATATGTTGATGCATCTCTAGCAAGATCAGACAACACCTAGCAAACTGCATCATGCACTATATCCTCTCCAGATGAAAGGGTCTCGCTCTATCCTGAAGGAATCTGTCCCCAAATCCTAATTGTGCTAATCATACTGCAATCTACCTCTGAAGATGAGTACTCTGTGCTACTCTCTGAATCGGGTCGCTGACACTTGGTTTACTTCATCTCAAGGTTCACTTCTCCGCCTGGAGAACGGAACTTCATCATTCCTGTAACATAATCGAAAGCTGCGCCTGCGGTCCTAAGGAAGGGCCGCCCAAGAATGATATGAGATTCTCTCCAATGATTGGGGGTCACCATATCCAAGACTGTGAAGTCCACCTGATAGTTTTGCCCCTCAATCGAGATAACGACGTTCTTCACTTCTCCCTTAGGTCTCTTCACTGAACGATCTGCAAATTGGAGTAAAGCTCTAGATTTGCGAAGTGGTCCCAACTATAGTTTCTGATATAAGGCTAAGGGAAGTAAGTTGATCGAAGAACCGTTATCCAAGAGTGTGCGTGCAAACGCAATGTCGTCAATACGACTCTCCACATACGAGCACCCATGTCTCTCTTTTTCTTTGACAAAGTCTGATTCTTGAGACAATAGGTTGTGGCTACTGACAAGACATGTGTCTTTATATTTCGGTTATCTTTCTTCCTGCTAACCCTTGTAGATGTGCATCTCACCTTAAGGTATTTTTGGAATGCAGGATGGTTAGCCACATATTCATTAAATGGCACCTTTACAGTGATGTTCTCTTTACAAAACCGTGCCATATCGGGGTCATCTTTTTGAATCTTTTTGATGTGCTTTCCTACCGTAAGAGCACGGGGGAAAGGGATTGAAGCTAGGGAAACAGAAGATGAAGAGTCTGAATCATGAACTGAAATATCATTCGTGGCCTTAACTGAAACAGAGTTCTTCATACATGAATCTTTTTGATGCAACATGGAATCATAATCAAATCTATCCACTACAGAATGTGGAATAGAAGCTGGAGTGGTATCCGCCACAACCGAAGATACAAGGTCCTCCGTAGACTCGGAAGAATATCCATGTTGACGATGCTCCATACACGCTCTCCTCCTCCTCTCGGCTCCCTGAGTGGAAATCCTCGAATGATGCTGATGGGGCTCTGAAATATGATGTGTCTCCTCCTCGTCCTCTGAAGACTCCTCAGGTAGAGCTCCAAAGATGCCCTTCCTCGTGTCCCTCGCCCGGTCAGGTACGGCCACGGTCCTTCCGCTCCTGAGTGACATGTGGTTAGCCTCATCACACGAAAGAATCTCATGTTCAGATTTAGGAGATGCTGAATAGTATACCTGACCAAAGTGCTGCTGAGAACTAGAACGGTTCAGGCTATTGGGGTTAGCCTAAATTTGGGCTGGGATAGAGGTAGAGGGTGCAGTCTGCTCGTCTCGCCATTGATGAGCGTGAAATCCACCTCTTTAATAATCTTAAATTGTAGTATAGGAGGCAGATTTCGGTCGATCAAAATACCACAATCTTTGAATGTTGTGGAATATTTTTACTTGGCAAGTTTACCAAGGTCAAACTCAGGGAACGGTGATTTTTAGTTGCGCGGTCTTAAATCAAATTTAATAATTGATTAATGCTCGGTTAATTTCTGTGTTGAGAAAAATATACAATGCAATGATGGAGAATGCGATGCAAGAAAATAGACAGAATTTATGCTCCTGATTTGTGATCTGAAACGTAACTAATTCTCAAATATTATGATCAATAGTTTCATCAAAGTTAATCACAAATCAAAATACAACTGAATCAATGCTTCAGGTAATAAGTTGATACTCAGAATAATTGAAGCAAGATATCCATCCTCCGACAGTCTTTGATCTAATTCCTAGAAAATTTGACCATAATCTTAGAGGAATTAATCTGAGATAATCCCCTGCGAAATCCAAATTATTAAGAATAATCAATGAAGGCTTAATCAGATAAAGATACTCGTCCGAATTCCTGCAAATAATATCATCAAGATCCAAAGTCTTAATATGTCAAAAAGTAGCCTGCAAAAGTCTATGATGATCCTCAAATAATAATTGATAACAAACACCTCTAGATCTGATCACAAACTATGCTAAGTGATAGAGCACGAAATTAGCTTCGAAACGACATATTATATGCTAAAATCGGAGTCCGTATGACAAAGATATGATGAAATGAAATTCCAGGGACTAAAATGTAAATAAAACAAAGTTTTCTTTGCAAAAAGGTCCCTGGGAGGACTTATCTGTAATTAACAAAACTCGGAGGGGCCAGGACGTAATTTACCCCTGGCGGGGGTATTTCTGTAATTTCTGAAAGTGCCAGGGGTATGGCTGCAATTTACCCCAAAAGCATGTGCACCACACGTGCGTGCGGAGGCTCGGGGACGACGCTGGAGGCTCGGGTGGTGAGCCTAGAGATTCGGGCCGGACCTGAGGCTCGGATCCGGACCTGAGGCTCGGGTGGAGAACCTCAGGCTCGGATGAGGGGGCGGTGGTTCGGGAGCCCCGAGCCTCGAAGCTCGGCTGGGGCCACGTGGAAGGATCACAGCCGTTGGATCTAGGGCCTCGCCCGATCCAACGACGGCAGGCGCAGCGGCTGAGCGTCGATGGGCGCGGCGGAGGAGGGCGGTCGAGGCGGCGCCGCCGATGGCGGTGCTCAGCCGAGCGGTGGAGGCGACGCGGAGGAGCTCAACCTTAGGCGACACACGCCCAAGGCGGAGCTTCGGCGGTCGGAGGCGAACGGCTGTGAGGCGGTGGAACGGCGGAGGGCGGAGCAGCTTGGCGGTCGTGGCAACAGCGAAGGCGAGGAGGAGGTGCGGCGTTGGCGTTGGCGGCACCCCCGCGCGGTAGTGCGGTGCTGGGAGGTGAAGGTCGGTGGCCGAGCAAGGAGGGGCTTCGGCCGGTCGAGGGTGACGGAGGTTGTTCCTGCAAGGAGGGTTAGAAAAACACAGGGGGTGGGGTCGAGTTCGCCTGTAGGGGGAGGAGCAGGGCTCTCTTCCGATGCTCGCCTCAATGGAGCCGGCGAGCTCCAGAAGCTGGGCTGCTCACGGAGGAGCAGGCGCACAGGGACAACCCTGTGGATCACGCCGGAGGGCCGTCACCTACTGCTGTCACCAGTAGGGCCGTAACCTTGGAAAGATGGCGGATGAATCGAGGAGCTGAGGGTCGCGACACTTTTATAGGAGGAGGAAGGGGAGCGTTATGGCGAGGAGGAGGTGAACGGCTGGAGGTGGTGGCCGTTACAAGGAGGAAGAAGGGGAGGTAACGGCAGGGGGGGCGGCTTTGGCAACGGCTGGAGGAAGGGGAAGATGGGGTCACGTGCTAGGCACGTGACTTGGTGTGACCAGGAGAGAGAGAGTGAGGCGGGGTGCCACGTGGCACGCCCTGGAGCTGCCACGTGGCACCAAAAAAATTTCAGATTTTAAAGTGGGAAAAAGAGATAGAAGATGACCTCGGATTGAAAAATTTTCTTCACGAAAGTTGTTCGTCTCATCGAGATCTACAACTTTCATGAAGGGCCCGGGAGCAAAAGAGGTCACCTGTGCGAAGTGCTATTTTTGGTGGCTTTCCTTGTGTACGAAAAGCCGATTTTTGGAGTTTTGTAATTTTTTGGTGGTTTTAGAGGGGATAAAAAAATCTAGAAAAAATACGATAAAATATAAGAAAATTAATTACACACTAATCTTATTTTTTTTGGATTTTTAAAGGATAAGAAATTAGGAAAATAAAATAAAAATAAGAAACGCTCAACTTTTGCACAGACCGACAACGGACACTTGGACTTGGTCAATTTCTTTGATCTCCGTTTTAATCTGGATTTGAATTTTTGCATTTCTTATTAAAACTTTCATCAAATAACACAAATGAAAAAGAAATAAAATTAAAAGAGTTAATTAATGACATAAAATCTCAGATTAAAATTAGCAAAAGGTTAAAATGCGCAAAAGAGGCCCAAAACCCAACTTTCACATATGAGCTCCGAATTTTATGAAATTGGTCTTGTTTTGAAGGTATTTGAAAATGGAGTACTTTAAAAGTGAGTATACCAAAATCGGACACTGTATGTGAGAGATATACTCGTTTTAGTCCGTCAGATGTGAAATTTGACTTTGGGATTATTTGACACTTATTGGAGTTAGTAATTTTTTTTGTATTTTTTATTTAATAAGGTTAGTAATATCTACACAATGGAGGTGGTTTTAGGTCAATTGGAGTTAGGATGAATTAACTAAAAGTGTGAGAAGTTAGCGGCTTTTTGGGCTAATTTACACAGGGGATTTTTAATGCAATTTATGCATGATGAAATGCAGATATTATTTACACAAGTATGAATGCTAATAATGCTCTATTAATGATTAATTGAAAGTGAATGATGAGGGACAGAGCCTAAATGACCAATTTTAGCATGATGAATACGGGATTCATCATACCCCTATACTTAGACCATGCTCGTCCCCGAGCATGAATGAATGAATAACTTAGTTAAATACATCCCTGACTGTGTAAGTGAATTTACAAGGCTCAATTCATAGAAGAACCTTAATTTGAGTGATCCTAAACTTCCGTGCTCAACCAAGCTTTAATCAAAAGGAATCCAACTTCTCTAATTTTCAGACTCTCTGTTTGTACATATAATATAAGGATATGAACTTAAGTGTACTGCATTTCATGAGAGTCAAGTCGAGACATCACCCAAAGTTCCAATCCAAGAGACTCTCCTCTAGACCTGATCCTCAACCCTAGGGAATAAGTCTATTCTTGCTTCAGTCAACCGTCTCATTAGTTTGTCAGACTTGAAAGTGTAGATGGACGGCCAGTTGATGGAGGGCATAGGATTGTGTCTGATTTTCTCTCCCTTTCATTGGAACAAGGTGCCTCTCGAGTGCCTTATTACTCAACACAAATATATTTTATTTTGTTGATCAATGTGTCCGTCAAGAGAATTTGGAGTCGTCTGCACTTGTTTTTCTTGGAGTACACCGGGGTGTGTCTCTTTTGAGTATCTAAGATACCTTCGACACCCAGACTTGTATCGCTTACGATGCAGAGCCCTTTTATGGTGTCAGCCCGACTCCTTGGTCCTAATTAGCGCTTGGTCCAAGTGGACACTTTGAAAATGTTTGGGAGCGCTCGCCATTGGTGGAAGCTCATTTAGAATTTGACTTTGGATGATAGAGCTTTTCTTTGACATTTCTTTTTTTTGTTGGCTAGCTCCACTGCTTTTACCAAAAGTTGGCGCACACTGATCAACAATTTTCATTAAGTTTCATCATACCCTGGCACTTAGGTCAATATCAAAAAGATAGCATATGAACTTGTTCACATACTGGCTGGGTTTTTGCTGACACTCAGGTTTTCTGCAGCCTTCATTAACTTTATCCCATCCTCGAATATCATCAGATCGGGTCTAAACTCAAATCCCTAGTCCTAGTTCCTCAAGTGATATCTCAACTCATCTCATCAATAATGCAGTTGTGGAAGTGATTTGTGCTGATCATATTCTTTGAAGGTAGAGATGAAGAGTGCAATATAGCGCTCAAATCTTTCAAACTAGGGAAGTGTGGATTTATTAAGTTCAAAACCCTAATGACTAAGGCAGGCTAACTCAGAATCTCAAGATCTCAGAAATCAAGTATCCTCAAAAATCCTCAAGCCTTGAGTGATAGTGAATGTGTCAGGAATATATCGATCAAGGGATGCATGAAATGCTTGATGAAATGCAAGACCATGAGTTTTTTTTATGCAAAAAGGATTTTTTTTGATCTGTTTTGTTTTTTTTAAACAGGTATTATACACACTACTTGTACCCATCCCCGATGTTAGATAAAAAAGATTAAAGTACGAGCTATGGATAAAGTAGATAAAGTATATACAAATACACCCCCCTATACTTAGCTTGGGCTATGTCCTCATGGCACAAAGTGAAATGTTGACATAGCTCGTACCAAATATAGAAGGATTAAAAACAAAAGAAGAGAAGTGATGTAAAAACAATGGATGCGGTCCCCCTATACTTAGGCTCAGGTCAGCCTAAGTATAGTCGGTTAATTACAGATGGAGAACCGGGTAGATTTGCGGATGTACAAGATCAAGGAGGTTTGCAACGGACCTTCTTGCAGGAGTGTGGAGGGAGATAGTATGGAGATGATGAGTGTGATGAAGAGGGGGCCGAAGAAGAAGAAGACCAGCCATCGTCGGAGTCGTCCTCAGGAGAATAGTAGTCGTCTGCAGAGGATCTCCAACTTTTATCGATCAGAGGTAAGTGCCCTTGGATCAGAGCTGTACCTATTGCACTTATCTGATGAACCTCATCAGGACCGGACGAGGACTCGTCAGAAATCACCTGATGTCTAAGGTCAAAGGTGACTTTCTTGGTCGGTTTGTTTCCTTGGAAAGTATTGGGAGGAATTTGGACAGTCTTCATCTCCCTATCTTGAGTAACCGGTGTGGCATTTGTGAGTTCCTCATCAGATGAATCTCCATAAAAGTCGACCAATTCTTGATGGGTCATGCACTGCTTTGGTCGAGGGAGAGTGTTCCTGCGGATCTTGTGGTTTATGGCTGGGGGTGTTGATGTCACTTCGGAATGATCATGAGTTTTGGTGACATCAGATGTTTCTGGAGTCGGTTCCTTATATGGTTCAAGTATCTCATGAATTACTGCCGACTCAAAGATTGGACCACTCAAATAATCGTGGTGATCTTCAAAAATATGGTCCAATTCTTCAGAAGCTCCAAAATCTTGAATTTTCCTAGGAGTAGTGATAGGGTGGTGAGAATCCGAAGTTTGTCCAACAGTCAGTTCCTTAGGTGACTCTCCTAGGGTATGTATCAGTGTGTCATGTGGATATGTCTGATAATGTGAATTATTTATCTCCTGATCATAACTGTTGGTTTCAAGTTGATTTTCCTCAGAGCATGATGTGTCATTGGGGTCGTGTTCATTGTGGTCCGAGTTCGGGAACTTGATTTCCTGAGTCTCGCAATCGACAATCGCCTTAGCGGAGGCTAAGAACGGCTTTCCTAAAATAATAGGAGACTCAGACATCCTTCCGGGGTGCTCAATGTCAAGGACCGTAAAGTCCACCTTATGTTCTTTTCCTCGGAAATTTACGACGACAGAAACGATTCCCCGCGGTCTTTTGATAGATCGATCAGGTAATTGAACGATCACCCTAGTCTTTTTGAGTTGTCCGAATTTAAGTTGATTAAAGACGGACTTCGGGAGGATATTTAATGTGGAGTCATCGTCCAACCGAACATGAGTGAATATAGAATCCTCAATTTCACATGTGACCCGAGTCAATTGCTTGACTTTGCGGCTTTTGAGTTTATGATTCATCACCAAAGAACTAGCCATAGATATGACATGATATTCAGTCCTGGATCGTTTCTTGCCCGTCTTTTTGGGTATCAGTCGACTCTTCACAAATCTCTTAAGATCGGGCACATATTCTATGGCTTTGATTAATGGAAGCTCTAAGATCAGACTCTTGCAAAATGCTTCCATTTCAGAATTGTCCAATATTTTTGAATTTTCAAATTTTTCAAATTTTTTGGTATTTTCTGTAATATGGTCAGTCGGGGGGTCAGAGGTCAGTGGTTGTGTTTGATTGTGATGATCCAGTGGTTCGCATGGTGGTGGCCTCACTTCTTCTGAATTTTGCATTGACTGGATGAGATCATATATTCTCATAGTTAAAGTGTCTGCTCTATGATTAATTCGAGCAATCTCATCCTCAAACATCTCATGACTAGTGATGGAATAATCAGTCTCTATGTGTCGTGAATATGGCATGTAACCTCGAGTAGAGTGTTGATTGTTCATAAACATTATGGTCTGGTCATGAGTTGTATTTCCTTGACTTTGGTTTTCTCGTGGATTGTCGAAGGAAAATTGATTATACTCAAGAAAACAGATTAAAAAAAAGGAAAATTGTCGAAGAGAATGATGGCTGAGAAGAATATCGGGCCATGGTCGTGGAGATCGGGAAAGAAGACCACTGTGCCGACATCTTGTCAAGAGGGATGGAATGATCAGCGAACCACGATTTGCTTGCAATTGCAAGGTCTTTGACGTACACAAATAAAACACAAAACAAACACGTTGATTTATCCACTCAACTCTGGTGAAGGCACGTTAGGGTTCGGCCGCTTATCTTTTCAATTTTAATTTAATGACAAAACAATCTTGCAGATTAAGCAGAGCTGTTAGGTGCCGAAATATTTCACAAAGACTGTCCCGAGTTCATACAACTAGTTGCACCTACTCTCAGCCAGTATAGGTGTAAGTACGGACCGTAAACGGCTACCCGTGTTACTTGAGGACGGTGCCTTCCGCGGTGTCCTCTAAACCACCTACTCTGCTAAGGGAAGTCGGACCGTAAACGGCTACCCGAGACCCTCACTGAAAAGTAGCTAATTGTTTTAAAATCAGTAGTCTAAATGAAGTATTTCGGTTTTTGGCTCTACCCTAAGGTGTGCGATCTTGTCCTTAAACAAACAATGAGTGGGTTTCTCTCCACCAAACAAGAGTTAATTTTAGGTCAGTTTATTTGCAGTCACCTTGATTAGCAGTCCCAATTTTAGATTAAGGTTATCACTGTAGTTTATGTGAGCACAGAAATTCACGCCTAACGAGCAGTCCCAATTCCGTTAATTCCTAAGTTGTAAAACTTGAGGAGGGAGAATCGAAAAAGCCAATGCAAGCGTAAATCAATGATGCATGCTTAAGAGAAGGACTTATAGTGAATCCTCGCGTTCTTCATGCGGGATGCAAGATAAGTAATTTTAAATTTACACTAAATGATATGCACAGATGAAAAACGCCCTAAACAGATAGTTCTATTAGCGGGAAGAATTGATTAAAATTTTTGGCTAATGTTGAACGATCTATAGTGCGTTTAATTAGTGAAAAAGTGTGGCCTAAAGATTACGAGCACAATCAAAGACAAACAGGCAAGCGTATATGTGCCTAAGTCCTACGCCACTCAAGTCAGGTCCCAACCACACAGAAGGGGTTGAAACAGACCCGACACACCACAGGAATGTTCAGTCTTAATTATTACAAGGGTTCAAAGAGAGGGACCCTGAGAATATTGCAAAAAAATTAAACCTATGCTAAGCTCTCTCTCACAAAATTAAAATTCGGTCTTCTTAGCAGATCCTTGAATTAATATCGAATTCCAGCTCCCAGAAGTCTGCAAAGAGAGAATTTGCGGTTAGTAGCAGAAGTAAGAGAGAAATGCAAAAATGCAAAAAAAAAATACAAAAACCAATTACCAAAATGATTTAAAACCCTAAAAATTCGTCGTTCCCCGGCAACGGCGCCATTTGATGAGCGCGAAATCCACCTCTTTAATAATCGTAAATTGTAGTATAGAAGGCAGATTTCGGTCGATCAAAATAGCACAATCTTTGAATGTTGTGGAATATTTTTACTTGGCAAGTTTACCAAGGTCGAACTCAGGGAACGGTGATTTTTAGTTGCGCGGTCTTAAATCAAATTTAATAATTGATTAATGCTCGGTTAATTTCTGTGTTGAGAAAAATATACAATGCAATGATAGAGAATGCGATGCAAGAAAATAGACAGAATTTATGCTCCTGATTTGTGATCTGAAACGTAACTAATTCTCAAATATTATGATCAATAGTTTCATCAAAGTTAATCACAAATCAAAATACAACTGAATCAATGCTTCAGGTAATAAGTTGATACTCAGAATAATTGAAGCAAGATATCCATCCTCCGACAGTCTTTGATCTAATTCCTAGAAAATTTGACCGTAATCTTAGAGGAATTAATCTGAGATAATCCCCTGCGAAATCCAAATTATTAAGAATAATCAATGAAGGCTTAATCAGATAAAGATACTCGTCCGAATTCCTGCAAATAATATCATCAAGATCCAAAGCCTTAATATGTCAAAAAGTAGCCTGCAAAAGTCTATGATGATCCTCAAATAATAATTGATAACAAACACCTCTAGATCTGATCACAAACTATGCTAAGTGATAGAGCACGAAATTAGCTTCGAAACGACATATTATAAAATCGGAGTCCGTATGACAAAGATATGATGAAATGAAATTCCAGGGACTAAAATGTAAATAAAACAAAGTTTTCTTTGCAAAAAGGTCCCTGGGAGGACTTATCTGTAATTAACAAAACTCGGAGGGGCCTGGACGTAATTTACCCCTGGCGGGGGTATTTCTGTAATTTCTGAAAGTGCCAGGGGTATGGCTGCAATTTACCCCAAAAGCACGTGCACCACACGTGCGTGCGGAGGCTTGGGGACGACGCTGGAGGCTCGGGTGGTGAGCCTAGAGGTTCGGGCCGGACCTGAGGCTCGGATCCGGACCTGAGGCTCGGGTGGAGAACCTCAGGCTCGGATGAGGGGGCGGTGGTTCGGGAGCCCCGAGCCTCGAAGCTCGGCTGGGGCCACGTGGAAGGATCACAGCCGTTGGATCTAGGGCCTCGCCCGATCCAACGGCGGCAGGCGCAGCGGCTGAGCGTCGATGGGTGCGGCGGAGGAGGGCGGTCGAGGCAGCGCCGCCGATGGCGGTGCTCAGCCGAGCGGTGGAGGCGACGCGGAGGAGCTCAACCTTAGGCGACACACGCCCAAGGCGGAGCTTCGGCGGTCGGAGGCGAACGGCTGCGAGGCGGTGGAACGGCGGAGGGCGGAGCAGCCTGGCGGTCGTGGCAACAACGAAGGCGAGGAGGAGGTGCGGCGTTGGCGTTGGCGGCACCCCCGCGCGGTAGTGCGGTGCTTGGAGGTGAAGGTCGGTGGCCGAGCAAGGAGGGGCTTCGGCCGGTCGAGGGTGACGGAGGTTGTTCCTGCAAGGAGGGTTAGAAAAACACAGGGGGTGGGGTCGAGTTCGCCTGTAGGGGGAGGAGCAGGGCTCTCTTCCGATGCTCGCTTCAATGGAGCCGGCGAGCTCCAGAAGCTGGGCTGCTCACGGAGGAGCAGGCGCACAGGGACAACCCTGTGGATCACGCCGGAGGGCCGTCGCCTACTGCTGTCACCAGTAGGGCCTTAACCTTGGATAGATGGCGGATGAATCGAGGAGCTGAGGGTCGCGGCACTTTTATAGGAGGAGGAAGGGGAGCGTTATGGCGAGGAGGAGGTGAACGGCTGGAGGTGGTGGCCGTTACAAGGAGGAAGAAGGGGAGGTAACGGCAGGGGGGGCGGCTTTGGCAACGGCTGGAGGAAGGGGAAGATGGGGTCACGTGCTAGGCACGTGACTTGGTGTGACCAGGAGAGAGAGAGAGTGAGGCGGGGTGCCACGTGGCACGCCCTGGAGCTGCCACGTGGCACCAAAAAATTTCATATTTTAAAGTGGGAAAAAGAGATAGAAGATGACCTCGGATCGAAAAATTTTCTTCACGAAAGTTGTTCGTCTCGTCGAGATCTACAACTTTCATGAAGGGCCCGGGAGCAAAAGAGGTCACCTGTGCGAAGTGGTATTTTTGGTGGCTTTCCTTATGTACGAAAAGCCGATTTTTGGAGTTTTGTAATTTTTTGGTGGTTTTAGAGGGGATAAAAAAATCTAGGATAAAATATAAGAAAATTAATTACACACTAATCTAATTTTTTTTTGATTTTTAAAGGATAAGAAATTAGGAAAATAAAATAAAAGTAAGAAACGCTCAACTTTTGCACAGACCGACAACGGATCTTGGACTTGGTCAATTTCTTTGATCTCCGTTTTAATCTGGATTTGAATTTTTGCATTTCTTATTAAAACTTTCATCAATGAACACAAATGAAAAAGAAATAAAATTAAAAGAGTTAATTAAGGACATAAAATCTCAGGTCAAAATTAGCAAAAGGTTAAAATGCGCAAAAGAGGCCCAAAACCCAACTTTCACATATGAGCTCCGAATTTTATGAAATTGATCTTGTTTTGAAGGTATTTGAAAATGGAGTACTTTAAAAGTGAGTAGACCAAAATCGGACACTGTATGTGAGAGATATGCTCGTTTTAGTCCGTCAGATGTGAAATTTGACTTTGGGATTATTTGATACTTATTGGAGTCAGTAATTTTTTTGTATTTTTTATTTAATAAGGTTAGTAATATATACACAATGGAGGTGGTTTTAGGTCAATTGGAGTTAGGATGAATTAACTAAAAGTGTGAGAAGTTAGCGGCTTTTTGGGCTAATTTACACAGGGGATTTTTAATGCAATTTATGCATGATGAAATGCAGATATTATTTACACAAGTATGAATGGTAATAATGCTCTATTAATGATTAATTGAAAGTGAATGATGAGGGACAGAGCCTAAATGACCAATTTTAGCATGATGAATACAGGATTCATCAGCCATCTGGACAGGTGGTTGACATCCACCCGTAAGTCATGAATCTTGTTCCTATAGGAACGTAGCTCATCGAGTATCTGCTGCTGTATATCCACGGGATTAGACGAAGAAGGAAGTGGATAAGACTCGGAAGAAGAACGAGAAGACTGGCCCTGCTGACCAGTGTACTGCCTCTGCTGCTGCTGGGGTTGCGAGCCCTGCTGGCCTGCATGGTAATGGCCCTGTCGGCCATACTGCTGGTAGTGTTGCCGCTGCTGCTGGGTGGCTGGAATCCAGGGCTCTGTTGTGAAGGAGGTGGTGCAGAGGTGAATGCGGTGTTGTGAAAGGTCAGGAGACACTGATAGGTCTGTCGGTCTCCCGTACTTCCCTGCCTGGCAGAGTCCTGAGTATACCATATCCCATTCACCTCCCAAACTGGTGGAGGCTCCTCCTGGACTGTCTCTTCTACTGGAGGTGGCTGTTGGAGAGAGTGGGTGTAGGATTGGTCCTGCTCCCACGGCTGGGGTTCCCTGACACCAACTGCTCCTGAACATGGTGAACTCAGTATACAGGAGCAGAGGGTGCAGTCACGACAGGTATCTTTATCTTAGATACCCTATCAGTCAACTCCTCCATTTGTTTTGGAATCTTGGAGACGCTACGGTCTAATTCATCAATTCTCCTGTCAATCCTCTCGACTACAGTAAGCTTGTCAGCAAGAAGTCCCATGCTAGGAATCACGTCCTGAGAGAGATCGACTACATCTGACTTTCCCCTTCCAGATGAGAGTGAACTGGAGGAAGGTGTATAGGCCAAACTGGCCATCTGTGAGCGGCTAGTTTCAACCATCTACTCGAATACCATCCAGACGGTATCCGCTCCTCGTAATGTATAGCTGCCTCCACAGGCAACGCTCACTAAACCCTGCATCTCAGGGTTGAGACCAGTGAAGAATGACTGGACCAAGATGTTGTCATTTAGTCCATGACAGGGACACTTCTGTAGGATATCCTTGAATCTTTCCCAAGCATCACAAAAGGCTTCATGGGGTAATTGGGAAAAACTCATAGTACGCGTCCTCATCATGTTAGATCTACTCAGCGGGTAAAACTTCTTTAGAAACAGGTCCTTGAAATGGGCATAAGTTGTGACGGTGATTCCAATATTCTTCACCCAGTAATCGGCTTTTCCACCCAAGGCAAATGGAAGGGCTTTGAGCGTAATATAATCCTGGCTAACATTATTATGTTTGAGGTTAACACAGATGAGCTCAAAGTCCCTTAGGAATGCATATGGCTCCTCAGATGCATTCCCATCAAAATGTGGCAGCAGGTTCAGAAAGTGTGGCTTCAACTCAAAATCAACATTGGGTTCGATCGGACTCAAGTAGTTATGAATTTGATATTGTCTGGGGTTGTACGCCGCATCCATTGATGGTTCGACCCCAACATTAAGATGTCCCAACTGAGCTCTCAGTAATGCATGTTGTTGCTCAGATGCAACTAATCGGGCTAGTACCATTCTCAATGTGTCTTCATGGTTCTCTTCTTCCTCTTCTTTCTTCTTTGGAGGCATTTTACTTGTGTCTTCTTTATGGCCTGAATCAGCAAGGTGTTCTGGATTAGAAGAGGATTTATGAATCAAGATATTCTCACCGAGGCGATGGTCTTCCTCGGTGAGGTGGGAAGAGAGAAATGGAATGGTTTGAGAGTACCATCCCGAGAGTGAGTGATCCTGGACTCAAGAGGGTCATGAGTCCAGGTTGGTCCAAGTTGCGCATGGACCTGTGAAGACGTACTTCTTGAAGGGTTCAACGAGAGATTCGCAAAGTCCGAATAAATATCCCCCCAATCGACCATCTTCGATGTCAAAAGAATCGATTAGATCACGATAGTCAATGAGGCACTAGTTCTACGGTGCATGCTCACACAATACAAACACAATTCAAACCCTCAATTTCACCAACTCAACACGTGATGGCCGTAAGAGTTCGGCTGAATTATCTGGTCAATTTTAGTTGGTGAGAATACAATCTTGGAAAGATTAACGAGCTGTTAGGTCCCCGTATTTTCCTACAGACTTGCCCGATTCTTATGACTGGTTTGACCTACTTTCAGCCAGTATAGGAGTAAGTACGGACCGTATAAATACGACTACCCGTTCCTTGAGGACTAACGCGTCCTCTAAACCTCCCACTCTGCTAAGGAAGTCCGGACCGTTTACCGGCTACCCGTATTCCTCGTTGAAAAGTAGCTAATCGCCTAAAAAGAAAGAACCAGTAGTAAGTAAGAAATCCAAACGTGGCTCTATCCCAGGGTCGTCTCTCTCTCACTTGCAATTAAAACAAACAATGAGGGCTTTATGCACCCGAGAACAAGGGTTCTTTTTATTCCAATTGATTAAATCGACCTGCTCAATTCAGTCCCAATTTTAGAGTTAGGTTATCACTTGAAATTTATCTGAACTCACAAGCACGTCTACCGTTCAGTCCCAATTTCCTTTTGACCTTAAGTTGTAAAACAAGAGGGGAATCGGAAATCAGAATGCAAACGAGAAACTATGATGCATGCTTAGAAGGAGGTATACTTACAGTGAATCCCAACACTCTTCATGCGTTATGCAAAACTGAATTTGTAAATATTATACTAAATGCATGCAGATCGAGAAAACCTCACCTAAACAATATACTATTAGCGGGGAAGAATTGATTGAATTTGAGCTAAGTAGTACGTGTCTGTGTGCGTCTCATTATGAATCTTATAAGATATGTGAATCTTCTAAGATACGTGTGGCTTAATTTACGATGGGCACAAAAAAATTTGATGCTGAACTACCGTGTGCCTAATCCTTAAGTTCGACACTCAAGTCGAGCCCCACCCTCACCGGAGAGTGAAACAGGTCTCGACACATCACAAATAAAGTCCAAGTCTTTTTTTACACGCGTGAACTCTCAAACAAGAGCCGCTATAAAGAAGCAAGCTAAATAATTACAAATTTTTTTACAAAAATTCCCTCGAAGATAAAAGAATTATCCTCGCACTTCAACAGTCGGTGCGCGTCGCGTCCGTCGACCTCCGATGCACTCCAAGTCCACCAGGCCCTCGCAAGGAAAATGAGATTTATATTAGAGAGATGGAAACAAAATATATACAAAAATATGAAGAGAAATAATTGAAAGAAAAATGGAATAAATACAAGGTGGCTCGGGGGTCAGGCTACTCGAGTAAGAGAAATCTAAATGCAAAATTTTAAATTAGTCTCTAAGCCGTTTGCCTCCCCGGCAACGGCGCCATCTGACGAATCGCTAAATACGTGTTTTAATTTGGGCACGTTGTAGTACGTGTACTTAGCGATTCAATCAGAACTGAGAAAAATCTCCGTGAAGAGTGTCTCGGCTTAAATTATATCTCGGGCAAGTCCGGGGTCCAACACAGGGAGGCAAAGGAATAACTTTGGGGGTAATTCGAAAATTTAGATCTTGATTTCCAAGCGTTTTTTAGATTTTTTTTAATGCAAAATGAATGCCAAAAAAAATACGAGTGAATTACGACACTAAGAAAACACACAACAAGGTCAAATTAATTTTAGTGTCAAATTAGCCCAATTTAGCCAAATTATATTTTTTCTATAATCCTAATTCAGTGATGAACATAGAACATATTTTTTGTGTTTTAGGAATTAAAATGCAGCAAATAAAAATACACACTTTTTATGGGTCTTTTCGTAATTTATCACACAAACAGTAATAAAAAATGATGAAAAATTTACTGAAATGAAAACATGATGCAAGGAGACTACATTATTTTTTAGGATTTTTTTGACAATATATGAATTTTTTATCGATTTTTTAGTAAAAACAGAATGATAGTGAGTAAATAATTTCTAATAAATCCACAATGACAAATTAATCAGAATGCGGATTATCTCAAATAGGTATTTTCATGTGGCATACAGGAGACTTGAAATTTCATAAAAACGACGTATGTGGATTTAATTAAAAATCAAATACTAAAAACACTCTACAATTTATTTCAGGCACAAGACAACTCCACTTTGGATGAAATTTGGACAGTAAGTTAAACACTCTTCAAGGCATCATTTTTAATTTTTGTGGAATTTTTAAAGCAACCGTGTGTTAGATATTAATTTAAGATTCCAGATTGGGTAAAATAGGCAATATTTTCAGTTAAATAATTTTAGTTAATTACCCAAAAACCAAAAAATATAAATAAATGTTCAGAAGGTAGAGAATTAGTTGGTCAACATCAAAATATTTTTCATTAAATAAAATGATGCCAAAATGAGGTCCAAATTAAAAGACAAACACAGGGGTATCAATGCAAAATAGAAATTAAAAATGAACAACACACATATGTACAAGGACTTGTTCGTAGTTATAGAAACTTTCAGGAAAATATATGCAATTTTTACAAAATAAAAAATAAAAGAAAATGAACCTTCTTCTTCCTTGATGCACGGTGGAGATGAACCCAATGGGATGGAGGTCGACAGTAGTAGCCGCGGTGGGCGGAGGTGGAGCCACGAGTGGGTTAGCGGCGGAGGAGAACGGAGGGGGGCGGCGGCGTTGTTGGAGGGCTGCTGGCGGAGGCGGAGCCGCGCTCGGCAACGATTGGTCGGCGGAGTTGGAGAGGGCGGCGGTGGCTGACCCTGGTGGGTGGCCTCGTTGGCGGCGGCGGTGGGTTACTTCCCACTGCTGCTGCCGTGATTTTTTTTGATTTTTTTGATTTTTTTTGTAATGATTTTTTTTGTTTTAGATTTATTTTTTAATTTTTTTAAAACAGGAAATAAAATATATACAAAATGGAAAGGGGACAACTTGATGGTGATGATGATATGAAAAGAAAAAAAAACTATTGTGGTGATGGTGATGATATGGTGAATAATTTTTTTTGATAAATTAACAACGATGATGAAATGAAGAAAAAAATTACCTACAATGGAAGACTGTTGCCTATGTTGTGCTCACGAGAGCACGATCTTCGCTCGAATCGCCGGCGAGCGATGAGCTCGAGCAGCGTGCGGAGGTGGCTACGATGTTGGCCAAAAAGCCAACAGATCTCACCGGAGAGAGGGTCGTCGTCGCTCGACCGCGGTTGCGTCGCTGTCACCGATTCAACTCTGGGAACTTGGCTCTCCTCACATAAAGATGGATCAAAGGTAAAAATGAGGAGAATGAGATGTATATAAAGAAGAAAGAATGAGAAGTTATTAATGTGGTGGAGTTGAATGTGAGGTTGTATTATTAATGGAGTTGAATGGGAAGTTGGAAAAAATAGTGGAATAATGGAGTTGAATTGGTGGTTATTGTAGAGAATAGAAATTAAATAATAAATAAATAAGTAAATAAAGTAGGCTACTTTAAATACAATAAAGTAAAAAGAGAAGAGAAATAGTGGAGAATTTACAAAAGAATACATACAACATGTACATTTTTTGTTTACTTTTCTAATATGTAATTTTTTTGTCTTTTTAATAAGAGATATTTACAACGAAAAAAATACAATAAAATTATATAAATAAAATACAACACAAGCATGATTTTTTTGTATTTTTAGTAATTAAGAAAGATACAATAAAAATTGAAGAAAGAATGAATATATACATGATATACAATGTACATCTAGGTCCCAAAATCCAACTTTTGCAAATGAGCTCCGATTTTAATGAAATCACTTCCGTTGGATAGATAATTTTCTAACTTGAACTTTAAAAGTGAGTTTGATGAATTTGGAGTTCATACGGAGCAGGAATTTGGCTTGGAAGTTGGACTTTACGGCCTTTTCTCTTTGGGATCTAGGAGCATTTATTCGAGGTAAAATTTGTTTTGTATTTTTGTATTTTTATATACATTTTTTATGAACAAGTTGGAGAAAGAATTAGCCAAAAAGGAGTTGAAATGAAATTATTAAAAATCCATGAAGTTTTGGGCTATTTACAGGTGAAAAACTCCTTTAATTTGCGGCTTTTTTATTGTTAATTTATTTTGTACAATATAATATACAATAATTAGTGTGTTTTACTTACAAGAGTTATTTTGTTAGTTTATTGATTTTATATACATCCATTAGGGAATTTACTCATGGATTTTGCTAGGATCAAGATATTGAGATGATGAATCATGGATTCATCACCAGGGAGGGAAGGTTTCCCTGCAGATGAGAGGTGATCATTAAATGTGATGGGTTTCCAAGATGGGAATTAGGTGGAGGATATTAAAAGTAACCAAATTCCATCCCTACCTTTCATTTTACCAGAGATCAATGGCTGAGATTCCCTATCTCACCATCTCATACTTACTCCATCTCATAGGATCACCACTATATATATATATATATATATATGTATATATATATATATATATATATATATATGTATATATATATGGGGGGGAGGGATCCTGTGAGAGTCAAAACATGTAAGAGCACGAAAACAATCATTCTGGACCACTAGATTCAACCATGAGAGAGAAGACAAAATCTAGTGGCTCATAATCACTGCTCTCATGCTCTCACAGTTTTTGCCTCTCACATAATCACTCCTATCTCTCTCCCTCCCTCCCCCCCCTCTCTCTCTATATATATATATATAAAAAGAGAGAGGGGGGGGTTGATCCTGTGAGAGCTAAAATCTGTGAGAGCACGAAAGGAGTGAATCTGGACCACTAGATTATACTCTTCTCTCTCCTCCTGCAATCAATTAGGAGAGAGATGGCATAATCTAATGGTCCAGAATCAATTTTCTCATGCTCTCACAGATTTTGGCTCTCACAGATCAACCTCTATGTGTGTATGTGTGTATGTTTGTGTGTGTGAGGAAAGGGATCCTAGTTCATGAAGTAGGTAGCTTAGCTACCCCATGTTCATTTTTTGTCATTTATATTTTTAAAAAATGCTTTTGTTTATTTTCATCACTATATCCCTATAATATGTCATTCCAATTAATCAGAAATGGAGACTTATGTGCCTTCTATCGAAAACATGTAATTTTAACGGTCTTAGAACTACCGTAATCGTTCTGCTCTGGATGGATGGCATAAGAGTCTCTATTTCTGATAAAATTAGACCGACATATTAGAGGGATATAGTTATGAATCCTTACAGAATCATTTTTCAAAAAATAAAAAGAAGCGACAAAAAATGAGCATGGAGTAGGTAAGTTACCTACTACATGAAGTATGATCCATTTCCTCTGTCTCTACATGCACACACACAGGAGTGATCATGTGAGAGCAAAAAACTGTGAGAGCATGAGAGCGGTGATTCTAAACCACTGGATTCTGTCATTAATCTAGTGGGTTGATCATGTGAGATATAAAAAACTGTGAGAGCATGAGAGCAATGATTCTGGACCACCAGATTCTGTCATCTCTCTCCTGATTGATTAGAGGAGGAGAGAGATGAGCAGAATCTAGTGGTACAGATTCACCGCTCTCATGCTCTCAGAGTTTTGGCTCTCACAGGATCATCCTTATATATATAGTTGACCCTGTGAGAGCCAAAAACTGAGAGCATGAGAGCAGTGAATATGGACAATTAGATTATGCCATCTCTCTCCTGGTTGATTGGGGGAGAAGAGAGATGAGAAGAATCTGGTGGTCCAAATTCACTGCTCTCACAGTTTTTGGCTCTCACAGGATCAACCATATATATATATGAGTTCGATGGGGCCGTCCCCACCTCATTTTTGCGTTTTTTTTTAAATTTTTTTCAAAACTATCACCATATATATTCATCTATATATCCCTCTTATATGTCGTTTGAATTTCGTTAGAAACAGAGACTCATATAGCCTTCATCTAGAACAGGTCGATTACATCAATGTTTAGACCGTTAAAATTGCATATTCTTTATGGAGGGCTATGAGTCTATGTTTCTGACAAAAATCGAATGGTATATTGGAGGGATATATAGATGAATATACATGGAGATATTTTGCAAAAAATAAAATAAATTACGGGAAAAAATGTTGCAGAGGTAGCCATATCAATCACCTATATATATATAGGAAAAAAGGGGATTGGTCCACCATTTTCCGTTTTTTTGCAAATGTATATTCATATATATATATATATATATCCGATATGCCATTCGAATTTTGTCTCAAATGGAGACTCATATACCCTCCATCTAGAACATGTAATTTTAACGGTCTAAATATTATTGTAATTGACCTGTTCTAGATAGAGGGCATATGAGTCTCTGTTTCTTACGAATTTCGAATGGTATATTGGAGGGATATATAGGTGAATATCATGATGATATTTTGCAAAAAATATATATAAAATTAGGGGAAAATGGTGAAGGGACAACCCGTCAATCTCATATGTGTGTGTGTGTGTGCAAGGAAAGAGATCCTACTCCATGGAGTATGTAACTTACCTACTCCACTTTTATTTTTTTCAAATTTTTTTATTTTTTTTGAAAAATACTTTCATGGATTTTCATGAATATATCCCTCTAATATGTCATTCAAATTTCGTCAGAAACAGAGACTCCTACGACCTCCATTCGGAACAGGTAAAATACAACAAATCTGTGACCGTTAAAAATGACTGTCCAGATGGAGGCCGTAGGAGTCTCTGTTTTTGACGAAATTTTAATGACACATTAGAGGGATATAGTTGTGAAAATCCATGGAAGCATTTTTCAAAAGAATAAAAAAATTGAAAAAATGAAAGCGGAGTAGGTAAGTTACCTGCTCCATGGAGTAGGACCCCTTTCCTCTTTACATCCATAACCCTGAGTAGTTCTATAATTACGCCAGGTACCCACAATAGTCACGAATTACATGAGAAACCCTGAATAATGTTTAACTCTTACACTCATACCCATGTGTTAACTTCCCTCCAATTTTCCGTTAACTATGACGATATGTCAAGAATTTTACATTTTACCCCCAAATTCCTCTTTTTTATGAATAGCCCCTCCCCTTTCTGCCCCAACCTCCTCCTCCGAGGCAACCTCCATCCCCCCGTCGCCGTCCTCCCACCGGAAGGCCAACATCCCCTTCCCCGACATCCCAACCCCCACCAGGCAACACCCCCGCGAACCCCCTCCTCATGAAAGAACCCCCGGTCGCCTCCCCATCGCACCTGCAACCTCCATCATCAAAGAGACCCCCCTGGGTCACCTCCCTCCGACCTGCTTGCCGCCTCCTTTTCACCCCCAACCACCTACTTCGCCCTCGTCAAAGCACCCACCCCATTCGCCTCCCTTCCACCCCTCCTGCATGGCCCCCCGACCGCCTCCTCCTCCCTCGTCAGAAACATCCAAGATCAGAAATTGAGCCAAAAGTCTCCCACATGGGGGTGAACCGGAACTCTGGAACCCGATTGAGAGTAATCGACAGTAAGTACGAAGAAAAAGGAATCAAACAAAGATGGAGTGTGATGATCAATATAATATGCATAAAAAAGGGGGAAAGGAGCAAAAGCAGGGGATGGGGACGCTCGTGAAGGGAGCAGAGCAGCAACCACAACCCGCGGCGGAGGAGCGACGAGGTTGAGCAGGATTTGAGTGCGATAGGCAACATGTCCCCCACTCACCACCTTTCTGCCACCCTCCTCGTCAAAGCCATGCCACCGGCTGCCCATTCGACCACCGCCCTCCCCGTCAAAGCCACCCCTACCCCCCAAAACCAACCCACCGCCTTTCGCATCTTGACCCAGGTGCCTGCAAGAAAAAACCTATATTTTATTTTTGGTGATGGATTCGATCATGTGAAGGCGTCCATAAGGCTGAAAGCCACTTGCGACGAAAGAAGGGGAGGGGGAGGTGGTCGGCGGGGGGTGGGGGTGCTGGAGGAGGAAGGGGAGATGGTCAGAGGCGGAGGGGTGCGATGTTGCTAGAGAAGGACGGGGGAGCTGTTGGAGGAGGAAAGTGGAGGGTTTTTTTTCCTTTTTACTTCTCATTTATTTTATCCATTGGAATGATGTTAGGTTAGATTAACTCGATGGTGTGGTTGGAGTTAACGGTTAAAACCAACAAAAGGTTATAGGTGTGAGACGGAGTAACTATTCGGGGTTCCTCATGTAATTCGTGACTATCGTGGGTACCTGGGGTAATTATGGAACTACTCAGGGTTATGGGTGTAAATATGCCATATATATAGGGAAAAAATGAGTCTACATCGGCGGGTGCAGGTAGTTCCCTACACCCGACCTATTTTTTCATTATTTTTTGATTTTTTTGAGATGAAACCTTGAGGGAATTAGACAACTATATATCATCATGTTGTCATTCAAAATTTAACTTAATTTGAGATGTCTATCATTTCCATCAAGACTACCCAATTTTAACGGTCTCAGAATTGCTGAAAATGACCTCTTTTAGATGAACGCGTTAGGAATGCTTGTTTTGCATGAAATGTGAAACACATATTCTACTCAAAATATTAAGTAAATCTCCCTAAGTTTTCGTTCAAAAGAAGTAAAAAATAATAATGGAAAAATAGATCAGATGCGGGGAGTTACCTACACCCCTAGGGTGCAGGCTCCCCCACCCACCCACCCACACACATGGGTTAAATGGATTTTCCCTTGAGGGGGAGCTAAGTTAGCTCCCTTCGCCCTATTTTCCTCATTTTTTATTTTTTATTTTTTTGAAAATTTCTTTTGTGGATATTCAGCATTATATCCATATATTATGTCATTCAAATTCGTGCAAAATAGAGACTTATACGGTCTCCATTCAGACATGGTCGATTTCAATAATTCTGCGACTGTTAAAAAATGACACTGGAACATAGAGTCATGTTGTGAAATTATTTAATTTCTTTTGCAAGTATACCCTTATTAATGTTGCAATAATGGAACTCTTGGTTGAATTGGAACTTATGGATCATTTTGAGAATGATTTTTGTATGTTCATTGATTACCATGCATGAATCGGTAACGGCTCGAACGCATGATCTTTTATCACATGCTTCCGTCGGGCATAGGTCCGTTCCGTTACAGTTAGTAGAAAACGTCAACGGTCCTTCTCTAAACCAAAATAAATGGCTTTGTAAAGTTGAAATCAATAGTTTTGACGAAACCAAAATTTATAAAGTAGGTATCAAAAAATATTAATGCGCTAACTATTATAACTTTATAATATATATTGTCAAATTTCATCCCTATATCCTTGGGGGCAGCCAACATGGCTGCCCCGTCTCATTTTTTGACAAATTTTTTTATTTTTTGAAAAAATATCGCATGTATATTCATCCTCATATCCCTTCTATATGTCATTCGAATTTCGTTAGAAACAGAGACTCATATGGCCTCCATCCAGATAGGGTCGATTTGAAAAATCATGCGACCGTTAAAAAATGACTGCCTGGATGGAGGCCGTACGAGCCTTTATTTCTGACGAAATTCGAATGGCATATAAGAGGAATATAGGGATGAATATACATGGTGATATTTTTTTCAAAAAAATAAATTTGCGAAAAATGGAGTGGGGGAAGCTATGTTGGCTGCCCCAAGGTGGCAACCCCTCTCTCTCTCTCTCTCTCTCTCTCTCTCTCTATATATATATATATATGGGTAAAATGGGGCTGCCCCCAGGGAGTAGCCAACTTGGCTACTCCCACCCCTATTTTCCCCTCATTTTTTTATTGCTTTGGAAAATAAAAATTTGTATATTCATCACCATATCCCTCTAATATTCTATTAAAATTTCGTCAGAAATAGAGAATCCTAGGCCCTCCATCCAGATGTCATTTTTTTAATGATCGTAGGATATTTTAAATCGACCCTGTTTGGATGGAGGCCGTAGGAGTCTCTGTTTCTGACGAAATTTTAATATAATGTTAGAGGGATATAATGATGAATTTACAAATTTTTATTTTCCAAAGAAATAAAAAAATGAAGGAAAATAGGGGTGGGAGTAGCCAAGTTGGCCACTCCAAGGGGCAGCCCCATTTAATCATATATATATATATATGAGTTAATGGGGTTGCCCCTTACGGGCAGCCAACATGGCTGCTGTTACAGGGTCAAAATCCCGCTATCGATTTCGACCGATCTTGTGCGGCGTTAGCTAACCCGTCGCTAACCAGCCTTCCCGAGTAGAACGGTCACGGACGCGCTCCAACTCTTCTCGATACTCCTGCTTGCTAACGCACCGACGCTCAGACACAAGCACGAGCTCGAGTCTATAGATCGCTCAAGAACACGCTCAAGAACGCTCAAGAACACGACCACACGATCACACAAACACGGGCACAAAGCTCTTCTCTTTATTAGAAGGGGAACTCTCTCTACGAGTGGGGTGACACACTCTACCTTGTGTGTTTACAAATAAGCCATCACCCCTCCTTATATACAAGACTCAAGGCAATCCAAGGGATACTCATTATTACATCTACAATAATGATACATAAAGACACAAGAGACCCTTCGAGTTCTTCGGCAACCCTTCGCGTTCCTCAGCAACTCTTCGTCTGCTCGTCTCTTCGACTCCCTTGTTGTCCTTTCGTCTTCCCGCGCGGTTGACGTTCAGTCAACCGCCCAGTCATCAGCAAACACGCGCACTAATGCCATGCTGATGTAGCTTTGCCATAATTCACCAAGTGCCACCAAACACTTGGTCTTGTGCCATAAGGGAACCCGTGGCCTCCAGACCCTCGTGCGGTAAACCCTTCCTTAGCGTTATGCATGCTAAGAGGAAGTCCTCCAGAACTTCGCTATCGTGGCCTCCAGACCACTCTCGTACGCGTACTACCGAGCATGCTCGACAATTCTTGTACTCAGCACCTGCAACGCTCCATGCCTCCTTGGATCGCCACGCCTCGATACCGATACCGTGCGCCTTCGTGCGCACGCCTATGTGATCGTACCGCATTGCTCCCTGATGTGTACTGCTTCACTACATATCGCCCGTCTGCGCTCGCATACGTACCCGTTGCGTGCATCCACTGTCATGTCTTGCACTGTTGTCTGTACTCGCTGCTCGCACTGCTACTAGCACCACGACACTCTACTACCAAGCCAGTGTCCTGTGACGCTTCTCCATCACGTACGGTAGAGCCTCCAGACTCTCGTGAATAACCTCCTTGATATCCACGTATTTTGGACTCCTCCTGAAGTCCTAGCTCCATCGATCATTCTCGAGCATCCGCTACCGAGTCTGCACGATCATTCTCGATCACGAAATTTGGGGGTGTGACAGCTGCCCTCGCGCTATTTTCGGTGTTTTTTTTAATTTTTTTTGAAAAATATTGTCATATAGATATATTCATCCCTATATCCCTTCTATATGTCATCCGAATTTCGTCAGAAACAGAAACTCCTACGGCCTCCATCAAGACAGTCATTTTTTAACGGTAACGGGATCTTTTAAATCGACATCATCTCGATGGAGGCTGGAGGAGTCTCTGTTTCTGACGAAATTCGAATGGCATATAGGAGGGATATATAGATGAATATACATGACGATATTTTTCAAAAAAAATAAAAAAACACCGAAAACGGTGCGGGGGTAGCCATTGTTGGCTGCCCGCAAGGGGCAGCCCCATTAAACTCTCTCTCTCTTTCTCTCTCTCTCTCCCTCTCTCTCTCTCTCTATATATATATGGGAAAAAGGAGTACGCTCCCTGGGTGTAGCTAACTTACATGCTCCCACCCTTTTTCCCATGTATTTTTTTTTATTTTTTCTGAAATGAAACTTATTGTAATTTAGATCACAATATGTCACCATGATGTCATTCAAAATTCGATTTAATTCAATACTTTTATCCCCTCCATCAAGACTGTTGAATTTTAACGGTCTCAGAATTGCTGAAAATGACCACCTTCAGACGGAGGGCATAGGACTCTCTGTTTCTGACGAAATTTGAATGATATGTTAGAGGGATATAATGATGAATATACATATTTTTATTTTCCAAAAAATAACAAAATGAGGGAAAATGAGGGTGGGAGTAGCCAATTGGCTACACCCTGGGTGTAGCCTCATTTAACCCTATATATATATATACATATATACATATATATATACATATATACATATATATAGGGAGCTGGGAGCCTACACCCACCCGGGCTTTTTTCTTCATGATTTTTGAATTTTTTTTTGAAGGAAACCTTAGGGGGATTTTCTTAATATCTCCAGGGGAATATGTGTTTCAAGTTTCATGCAAAAAAAACATTCCTAACACGTTCATCTAGAAGGGGTCAATTTCAATAATTCTGAGACCGTTAAATTTGGATAGTCTTGATGAAGATGATAACAGTCTCAAATTAAGTTGAATTTTGAATGACACCATGGTGATATATAGTGATCTAATTCCTCCAAGGTTTCATTTCAAAAAAAAACAAAAAGTTATGAAAAATTGAGCTGGGTGTAGGTAGTTACCTACACCCCAGGGTGTAGGCTTCTTTTTCCCATATATATATATATATATATATATATATATATGGGGGCAGGGAGCCTGCACCCTGGGGTGTAGGAAACCCCCTGCACCCACCCCCATTTTTCGATTATTTTTTTATTTTTTGGGATTAAAAGTTGAGGGGATTTACTTAGTATGTTAAGGGGAATATGTGTTTCAAGCTTCATGCAAAACAAACAATTCTAACACGTTCATTTAGATAGGGCCGATTTCAGCAATTCTTAGACCGTTAAAATTTGGTAGTCTTGATGGAGATGATAGAAGTCTCGAATTAAGTTGGATTTGGAATGACAATATGGTGATACATAGTGATCTAAATCCCTCAAGGTTTCATTTCAAAAAAATCAAAAAATAATGAAAAAATAGGCCGGGTGTAGGGAGTTACCTGCACCCGCCGAGGTAGGGTCCTTTTTTCCTATATATATATATATATATATATATATATATATATATATATATATATATATGGGATGGATTTGGTTATATGAGATGCGAATGAGGATGATCGAATGTCTATGAGCTGAGTTAATTTATAGGGAGATGTATAAAGAGGAGGAGTCGATTGCGTGTTGAGACCTTTTTGTGAAACTTTACCGTATGAATTCGTGAGAATCATTCGATCAAAATAGAGCGACTCACATCTCTACTGGAAAGTCTACTGCAGACTCTACAATAGAGGACCCATCTCAGCATGAAATTGCATGTTGATGTGGTTTTGTTAGGAGTCTAGACACGAAGACTTTGACTGCAATGAAATTCCATGTTGCTTTGGTTTTATTAGGAGTCTAGCATGCGAATACTTTGATTGCAATGACCACCGCCGAAGTTTCTATTGTTTTGCGTGACCACAATAAATGCTTAAGATGAAATCTTTTGGTAACTGAACGTTGATCCCATAGAAATAAGTATCAACTAATCCTAATTAAAAAAAACACCTATAAAGCTATTTTTAAAATTATTGATTAGAGGGATGTTTGTAATAATAACTATTTGAAAAGTTATAGTCTATATATGCAAAATATTTAGGTTTAGATCCTCCCTCCAAAAATCTGCATATTAGTGTAGTTTTAGGTTTTCTCATCAATTCAGCACCTCTAATGTCGATATATAACTACAATTTCAAAATTTTCCTTTTTCATACTTATTTAGTTAATTGGGATGTAATCAGTAATTATTTTTTTAAATTTCTTTGTTATATCATTTGCCCATGCATTGAATAACACTTATCCATGGCTAATTTTCAATATCTTAGTTAATTATCATTAGTTTTTTAGCTCAAAAATTATCATTTATTAATTAAAATTTTGAAAAATAGCAACAGATAAATGCTGCTTTTAGAACCTTCACGACTTATAATATATCAATAGATATGACTTTTGTTGCTAATTTCAAGTAAAAAATATTTTTGCACCAAATAATGCCATTGTTACATATTTAATTAGCAGTGAATGATGTTGTGACGGATTTAAAAAAAATCATTGTAGATCCATTTTACTCTGATTATATATATACTTCAATAAAAACACATTGTGGCAGCAAGCGCTAGCAATAGAAATTTAGCTTGTGGCAACAAATTCAAATATTAACCGTACCAGTTGTCAAATGTTCAATAATTTTATTACAACTGAGTATCATATCATTTTACTATCACTGTTAATTTTAGTGTGAACATTTGATCTGACAGAATGTTCATTGGTAAAGAAATATTTGGTTGCTATAGATTTGTGTCGCCCTAACTTAGCTGCCACAAGAGTGCTTTGTTGAAGCCATATGTATTACCATATCCTTATCTATTTTAAATATAATTATAGATGCTGATAATGATATAAAAGATATAATGTTACCATCCTTAAAAATAGTTATGGTTGTAAATCTGATACGAATTAGATATGAATAGTATTAAAAATACAATAGCTTATATATGCATGTATGTATGAGTGTATTGGATGGATTTCATGTGAATAGATGTAGTAGATGTATTTTTTGCATAATAATTTTCTCATGAATGGTTAAAGAAAATGTAAAATAATTTTACAAACTGATTAAATCGTGTTTTATGCAACTAAGAGCTGAAAATTGAAGTAAAATCCTCATCAAATACATGCATTTACATTTTTTATTTGCATTCTTAATATTCATGCATCTGTATAATAATAAATACATGTGAAAAAATAAATATTAAAAATATAAAAAGTCTAAAAATAAGAATAAAGAGAAAGATAGAAAGTACACATATACACAACAAAAGGCTTATATATAAAAATAAGTATTTTATTTTTTTTCCTTTTGTAAATATTACATATATACTAAGTAGAAAATTATAAAAAAATTGAAGAAATCAAAAAATGCAAAGAAAAAGACAAAAAGAAAAAGGTATCTCGTTTATATATGTAGATATATATAAAGCCATTTAAGCTAGTAACTCGCATATTATAAATAATAAATATATATAGT
Source organism: Ottelia alismoides (assembly GCA_037367405.1). Taxonomy (NCBI): domain Eukaryota; kingdom Viridiplantae; phylum Streptophyta; class Magnoliopsida; order Alismatales; family Hydrocharitaceae; genus Ottelia; species Ottelia alismoides. The sequence goes on along the minus strand of JAZKJV010008112.1, from coordinate 48,432 downwards.
AATATATTAGTGTATTACATTCTAATATGTATGTACACGGTATATTAATAAAACAAAAAAAATAGAAAATATAAGTATTTTATACTTGTGAAATACTCACAACAAAATCAACCATATGTAAATGACCTATTCTTACGAATTTTCTTTATGAGATTTGCAACTTCCATGTTTAGCACCTTTTAATTTAAGTTCATACACTATTATATCGTTGATTTTCTTTTATTTTTGTATTTGGGATCTTTGATATGAGGACACATGTCCTGACAAAATTTTGACCCACTATTCTACGTTGGTGATGAATAGAAATCCACCTCTTTTAATGATGTAAAATTATAATAAAGGAGGTAGAAAATGATTTATCAAAAATCACAGGATTTGAATATTGTGGAGTATTTTTACTCGGTAAGTGTACCAAGATCGAATTCAGGGAACAATGATTTTTAGTTGTGTGGTTTTAAATTAATTTAACTAATTAATTTACTACAATAAGAATCTCTAAGTCATAAAATAAAGCATGAAAAGTGTGAAAATAGATAAAATTAAACAGAGAATCAAATAAAAAGAAAGAGGAAAAGATAGTTATGTGATGAATTTGGATCCCAATGAAAATAATCAGTAATATCCTTAAAATAATTCACATATCTAGAGAAGAATCCAGGAAATAATTCAATTTTCTTCCAATATGCAGGACAATAATAATTTATACTCAATTTAAGCTTGGCACAAAAATGATCAAGATTTTATCTGAATAGCTCCTTAAGTTCCCTAGAATAATGGTAGTTCTCAATAAGATCGTATCTCAATTTTCCTATGATTTTAATCCTCAAATAAATAGTTTTAAAATACAAAGAAGTCTCGAGATAAATTCTAATCCTCCTAAGTGTAGCTTTTGTAAAATAGATCATTTTCTCAAATAAAAATAGAAGAAATTATGTCAAACAAAATCTGCATGTATCTACGTGTCCTCAAATAATATTTCAACTTAATCAAGCTCTGATCTGTTCAACAAATATATAATTTGAAAGAGCACCAAATAAGCTTCAAAATGACATAAAATACGTAATAAATGGATTAAAGATGAGAAAGTTATGCAAAGATTAAGTTTTAGGGACTAAATTGCAACTAAAATAAAGTTTTTAGCTCATAATGGTCCTTTAGGGGGCTTATCTATAATTATTAGTAGCTGGAGGATGCCTCTGATATTTGCCCAGGTGGGGGGCATAAATGTAATATCTGAAAATTATAGGGATGCCACTGCAAAATTACCAAGTCACGTGAGAAATACATGCGACTGATCTTGAGTGTATTCTTTTGAAAGCATGTGGGCTTCAATGTAAAATTCCCCCACTACACGTGCATAGTGTGTGGGGGTGAGGAGGTTTGGGCAGAGGCTAGGATCTAGAGCTCCACGTGGCATGCTCTAGTGGCAATAGTGGAGGCTCGAATATCTGATCCTGTAGGTACGATGTAGAGGTTGGGTGTATCTCTTGGGTTGTCTGATCGTGAGATAAATAGCCCATATCCATGCATGGGTGAATGACAGTGAGATCTGCAGGGATTGATCTAAAGACGGGAGCTGCTCGTGCGCATGCACCGTTGGATCAGAATCTAATAACGCATATCCGCCTTGCTCCTCTGCGAGCGGTGATGTGGAGATAGGGGCTCCAACGACTCATCTCGAGATCTGTCGATGTTCTGCTGGTGATTTGAAGGTGGAAGGAGCTCAAGGGAGTCCATGAGCAGTTCCTAAAAGAGATATAGAGGTCTAGCGATGGTTGGAAGGCGAAGGCGGTGCTCTAAAGTCGACGGTGGAGCTGCAGATCGGAACCTTGTTTGCTTGTCTGATCAGTGATGTTATGGAGGTTATGCAAGGTTAGCTAACAAGGGTGAAGCAAGGAGGATGGAATGAAAGTCTGCGATCGAGCTAAGGGGAGATGGATGCCTGAAGCGTCCAGGACTATGAGAGACCTAGAGGCAGAGCAAGACAGAGGGAGATGTTGAGAAGGGAAGGTGAGGCGTGGATATGCGGGTAAAGATTGTGGTTGTGTGACGAAGCTAGAGGGACCCTCGGGGGGGGCAGAGGTGCATGTGGGTTTGAGGTATTAATCGAAGAAATCAAAGAGGGGCGAGATGGCATGAGTACCTGAAGAATGGGTGATGAATCCATGCTGGGTCATCATTATTCTCTATTTTTATCCTCGATTAATAAGAACCTCATGAGAAATCTTCATTAATTCATCACCTTTGGCAAATAAAACCAACACCTTTAATTAACATATTTTCTGTATATATTCTGACCCTAATTTATTGTATTTAATACTAACACCTTTTCCTCATTTTCTTATTATTAAAAAACCTTAAAAAAATTAGGCTAATTATCATATATATTTATTTTGACTTTAAAAATAATTAAAAATACAAAAAAATCAAAATCGCAAAACACAATGTTTTTACCCATTAAAAATACTCCCAAAATTAACCTATGTACAAATGACCTCTTTTGACTTCTTGTTCAACACAAAACTTGTTTCTTTTTTAATTTTCTTTAGTTTCTTCATTTCTGAATTTTCTGACTGGGCACGTGGCGTCCTTTGGGCCGCCCACAGGGCCCCGTCCTCTTCCCTCCACCCAGCCTCCTTCTTGGTCGTTGGATCATCCCTAGCCCACCTCCATCTCGATTGTTGATCCCTGCTTGATCTTCAGCCGTCTGATCTCACTCCCAAATCTTATCCTCACCACTCACTCCCTCTCTCTTCTACACCATCAGCTTGATCCTAAACTCCATCCAAGTCCTCACCTTCCGCACAGTGCACACCGCTCGATCTAATTACATGATCAAATCCATTCCACCCATCTGTGCCCCAATCTGGGTCGTTGGATCGCGATATCCAATGGTCCAACATCCTTCTTCTTCCTCTAGTAACACCCTCCTCACATTCCTCGCCACGCAGCACCTGCTCCCCCTTCAATTTTTGGAGCTCACCTCAGCCGCTCTCTCCATGACGTAACCCACTCCCTACGTAGCCTTCACTCCCCTCACCCTTGCCCAGCCATTAAATCCTTACGCCCGACCTTCTAGGTCTTCACTCTAGCCGTTACATCTTCATCACCGCCACCATAACTGATGACCCTCTCTGCCTATATTAAGACTCCTTTGTCACCGATACTCTCCATCCACCACTCATGGGGTTGTGGCCCAACTTCCTCCACCCTCCGGGGATAGCGGAGGGCGGTTGCCGAGGCGACGACGTCCGCACAACTGCTGGTGTGATCCTTGGTCGATTGGTCAAGTGACGGTAGCCCCTCTACTATCGTGAGCCCCATGCTCATGCCAAGAATTTGGATTGAAAACCCGAGGTCCCTTGGACATCAGCACATGCTGCCTCCTACGCCAATTCCTTCATCTCCGTCCAGGTAAAACTCTCCATCTTTTTTTCTCCAATTTCTTCTATTTTTCTCTGAGCACACACTCATCTTCTCCGATCACGTCTCGTTCCATCACCTTCATCAGATGCCTCCCACCTTCGCCAACACTCCTGACCACCCTTTCCATTCTCTATGATGCCCTCCACTTCCGCTTCCTTTCCTCTTTGCCTCGTCGGAGAGGAACCCACCAGGGCCATCGCCTTCTTCGCCCCATAGCCCTACGATCCACCTCACTTCACTCCTCTTGTACCACAGACGCTTCAGCTACGCAACTAACCCCTTTTGCAGGTCAATGACCGGATTCTACCTCACCTCTCCAATCTCAAGCCCCGCCTCCGGTGATGAGCCATCGACAACCATCTACAGCTCCCTTGGAAGCTTCTTCGACCACCGGCCATCCTCGCCAGGTGGCCACGAAGTTCTTGGAGCTTTCGTGAAGACAGGGAAACTCGGAGGAGCTCTGGCGGTCTCGCCAGAGCTTCACGTCGTCGCTCCTCCGACGAAGATCAAGTACAGTCGTCGTTGGATGGTGCCTCGCGGTGGCCATCCAACGGCTCAAATAGTGCCACATCTTCCACATCGAAGCTCCAGGCTCGGGGCATTCGAGCCACCTGCCCGAATCCACCAGCAGCCACCGCGTGTCACCCGAAGCTGCATCGCCACCGAGCCTAGCATGATCATGTGCCATGCGCGTGTGGGCTGGGATATTTACAGGAGGACCTTGCTAGCTTCTCCAATTTGCATCCAGGTCCAAGAACCAGAGCGCGTGCCTCACGTGCGTGTTTGGGGTAAATTACATACAAGGCCTAGATGAGTTTCTATAATCGCAAAGATACCCCTGTGCGCTAAGGGAAATTTATTAAGGGACCCCTACGGCTTTCATTTATTGTGAAAATGCCCCTCCATGTGACATTTTTGTGATTATTTATCTTTTATTTTAATGCATTTTCATTACATTTATGCCCTTGCATTCCATTTAGCATATCTTGAGTATGTGAACTCCAAATCGCATGATTTAAGTTTCATTTTGAAACTCATTTCATTGTCTATCTAATGGATTATTTAATTTCATGATTTAACATTGAATTATTTATGCTATATTATGTGATCCACAGTGTCTCCTGCTCTTTAATTTAAATACCATTAATGCTCAATTCGACTCTGAAATTAATCTTCATTTATTGCTCATTGATAAGATTAATTCAGGGCATATTTGTATATTTTTGTCTTACATACATTCTTTTGCATCTCATCGTATATTCGGTTGCATCTCATCTTTTAATTGCATAAAAAGAAAATAAAAAATGGCATGCATCATTTATTTTGGAATTATCTAATTTTGTGCATCACATATGCATGAAGATTTAGGTTTTAAAAATACTCACTCATTAATTAAACAATGAAATTTGATAAATAGACGAATAGGCTCGTGTCCATGTGTTCGACCTTGGTAGACTTACCAAGAAAAATGACTTCAGCATATTTGAAAGTATGATTTTTGATTAATCATTTTTACGACATATACTACGATAAAATACGATTATTAATGTGGTAAAAAATTAATTCATCAATGGGCGACATATGAGATCAGAGTCAGAGCAGAAAAGGAGGACCTGGAGTGGATTGCGAGTATGAAGTGAGAGAGTGGATCGCCTAAGGAGGAGCTGGGGCTCATGATGTCCTCGCTCAAGAGTGTCTTGGTAAGAGGAAGAAACTCGAGCTCGACAGCTTGGTCTAGTCGTTGCTTATCCTGGAGATGGTCGAGGGTTTCACCGTGCTCCTCCTTTCATTCTCGTCGGTGAAGAGGACCTTAGTTGTTGTCACCTACAAGGGGTATCAAGCTAGAGAGAGGATTTCTTGTAATAGCGAATAGGTTTGACCGAAGGAGGAGGAGGAGGTTTTATAGAGGAGATGTGGTAACAGTTGGAGAAGAATGAGGGATGGAGGTATTTTGCTAAGGATGAATGAAGAAGGTGTGATGAGGGAGGAGGTTACATGCATGGGCGATGAAGGCAATCAAATCCGAGGGGAATGATTCGTAATGGTCGAAGGAGATCGAGCATAGGTTTAGGGTTTTGTTGAACGATAGTGACAAGATGGAGATGAAGACGAGGGAGGTGATGGTCAAGGAGGAGTAGGAGGTGGGGTGTTGTCAGAGGAGGCAGGGAGAGGATAGATGTTCGATGGATTGGTGAGTGGTGGGGAGTTGATAACACGGATAATCCACGAGGGTCACCATGAATGATATAAAAATGTTATCGCTGAGGCGACCACTCGCAGAGGACCGATGTTAGTCAGCAATTAACCCACAATAAAAGAATAAAACAATTGAGTCCCAAAAATGTGAATTAATATTTATTACTCTACCACAAAATGTACAGTGACTAAGCATGTAGAGGTCGAACCACAGAGAGCAATACAAAATGCAATAGCCTAAAATGTGCATGAATCGCATAGTCATCCATGTGTTAAGCCTATTTTTGTGGGTTTTTAATATTTCTCTTTTTTTTTTCTTTTTTATTATTTATTTTATTTTTTATTATTTTTATTTTAATAATAGAATTAGATAATATATATAATTTATAGAATATAAATATATATATATACACCCCTAGAGAGTGAGTATATAGCCTATAATACATACAATATAGATATAGTGATTTTTTTTAATCTTATATATGAATAAATATGCACATATACATATATAAATAGTTAGATATATATTTTTTTCTCTTTTTTTTGGGAGTACATATATATATATATAAAGGGGTACTATAATATTTATAAAAATATACAAAAATAGTCAAAAATCCGGAGATAAAGTCTTTTTTGTATTTTTATGTTTTTTTACTATTTTTGTGATTTTTGGGCATTTTTCAGAATATTTTTAGTATTTTTTAAATAGCAAAATAAGGGCAAACAGGGAATTAGGGACTGGCTGTAAGAAAAATATGAGTTAAAAATAGCAAACAGCCTCAAAATTCTTCCACACTATTTTTCTAATAAAGATAATAGAATATAGCAGAAATAGGAATTGAGGTCATATTTTTCTGATTTTTCTTTGATTTTATTTTTTTTTGAAGTTTTCGGGTATTTTTGAGTTTTTAAGGTTTTTCTTTTGAGATTTTTAGGGATTTTTGGATTGACACAAAATAGGTCAAAATACACACTAGGGAATTTTTTTGGATTTTTTAGAGGTCCTTTAATATTTTTTTTGGTATTTTATAAGCTAGACAATAAATAAAAGACATGTTTTTGATTTTTAATAAATACAAAAATACAACAAAATTAACATCCAAAAATATGGCGTATGAGAGCATGTTAATAGAAGCTTATATCCATTTTTACAAGATTTTTCGAATCAATATGAGGCACAAGATAAATGGACAGAGCATACAAAAATAAATGGCCTGGTAGGGGCATTTTTGCAATTAAAATATTTATCAGGGGCATCCATGCAAAAATTACAACAGAAATAGTCATTTATTTATTTTCTGGGCCATTTTACAAATACTAAAACCCGGCGGGGTTTAAATGCAAAAATTACGCGCCTCACGTGGTTGCTGCACGTGAGGCGCGGAGGGACTAAACTGTAAATCTAAAAACATCTGGGGTCCTTCTGCAAATTATACAATTTATTTACAACGTGACTTTTTATTTTTGGTATTAAACTATAAATACAAAAAGGCGGGGGAGGTGTTTGAAGTTTACCCCCTAAGACGCTTCATCCTGCGGCGTTGGGTGCGCCGCTTATCCACGTGTCGCCCATCTGACGACGGATACCGGTTCGTTGATGAAGGGTTCGGATTAGAAGCTCCTTGCGGATCTGACGGTTGGCGCGTGTCTTCATCGGACGGTTGTCGTTCAATCTAGGCCTCGCCTCCTGATCCGACGGCGCTGGAGGTGTCTGGAAGAACAGGGAAGAAGCTCGCCCCCGGCGAGCTTCGATCGAGCAACTCAGGCTCCTCCGGGCACCTCCCTCGCATCTGAAGTGCTCTGGACGTAGCTGGGAGGCTTCCGCGTCGTCTGATGGTCCTCTCATGGCTCCTGGAGGTCCGAGACGCTCGGACGAGGTCGATGAAGCACAAGACCTCCAGGAACCTCTTCCTGGTTCGATGCGAGCCCAGATGGGCTCCATTCCTCGTTGTACCTACATAGGAAGAACCGGGGGAGCGAGGGCTACCTCCTCGACCCGGGGTTTTGAAGCTTCGCAGTAAAATGGAGTGAGGCGGAGGGGCTCCGGCGTACGGCGGAGGTGGAGCCCCGATTCGCCAAGACCAGGGGTCCTGGGTTGAGCAAATGGGTGCGATCGATGGAGAATACGATGAGGAACGAGATGGGGTGCACAAGGCGGTCGGACACGGTCGGGTTCACAGTGAAGAAGTCGCCGGAGCGGAGCTCCGACGAACTTCGAATTTTTGATTTTACGCTAAGCCGATCAACTAAGGACTAAACGAACTACTGGAATTAAAAACTAACATTAAAAGCTAACTAAAATGCATAAAAAGGACAGCTCTTATACCTGGGGGCCACCAGGGAGCAGGGCGGACGCCGGAGCTCCGCCGTGACAAAACTACCCTTACCCCGGCCGATTCGAGACGCTGGAGCACTCCCCCTGTCACGAGGAACGTCCCAGGAATGGAATCAAGGCTTAAGGTTGGATTAAAATTGGCCAAATTCGAGGAAGGAGGCGGAGCTACTTATTTATAGACATTGGCATGGAGCCTTATTGACCGGCAATTATTGATTAATCCAATGAGTATCGGGTCGATCCAAGTTATTGGCGGGTATCATGGATGATCAGAGATCATTTCTTGTGAAGGAAGCGAGCTCGATCGATGGACGGGATGGCCGTAAAAAAGGGATGAAAATCGGGGAAAAGATGGTTCAGAGACGCCAGAGCTGGGATGGGACAATTGATCAGGGGGTCAACGAAGGCCGGCGCCCCATTGGTCCACGTCAGCCGCTAAAAGACGAAACAGGAAATTTGAGTCTAAATTGATTTATTTACCATAGTAAATGATTTTATTAGAAATTTCTTAAAACATAAAAAATGTGTATTTTTTCATGTAGTATTTATTTGTGATTTTTATTGAATTTTTCAGAGTGTTTTATTATGGTTTTAATTTGATAATGTGTATATGCATGTATTTACATGTATTTTTGTGTATTTTATTGTTAATTTGTTTATTTTCTTTTATTGGCTTATTTTATAAATTTATAATTTATTTTTGTGAGTATGGGGGTATTTTTATTTAATTTTTATGAGTTTATTTTATTTTAAATAAATAGGTATATGTGTATATATATATAGGTAGCATTATAGGTCTTTTACCTATGTATTTTTGTATACTTAATTTATTTAGTGTATTTTCTTGATTTTTATTTTGGATTTACATTTTTAATGGGTTATATGTATTATTTATATTGTTATAAAAATATAAAAGAAGAGAAAAATTAAAGAGTGTTTTCCCTCTTTATTTATATACATTCTTGGTCATAGGTATTTTGCCTACTAACTTACATTAGCTTATTTTATTTTATTGATCCTTTTTAGTTTTAGTCTAATTTTAGTATGTACATATATTATATACATTATTCACAAAATTCTAAAAATAAAATGGGATAAAGATAATGGATCTTGAATATATTGAATATTTTAATCAGGCAGGTTGCCCAATGGGGGCCAAAAACATAACTTTTGCATATGGACTCCAAAAATTATGAAACCAATTTTATTAAATAGTTCTTGGAAAGCTATATACAATTAAAGGTGAGTTTGGGTGATTTGGAGTTTTTATTTGCAAGATATGGGTCTGTGAAGTTGAGATTTTTGCTTTTTATTTTGTGTATAAAATGTACACTGAGTATTATTTTTACACAAACTCAATTTTGTAATTTTATTTAAATTATTATCTACAACTTTCATGAACAAGGTTTCTTTATTTGAGGAATAAATAATTATGTACAAAATAGGTGTCAAAAATGCATAAATAAATGCATGAATAAATGAGGTATTTATTGTACACTGGCCCTTATCTCCCCCTACTTTATTCCTTGTCGACCAATACCATGCTGGCCTTAATCTCGGGGTTTGGGTCATAAAATATCTTCAATATTTTATTCCTTTTTCTTTTCTTCTCTTTATTCTATAATTTTGGCATTAAAAACCTTATTTAATGTGTAATTAATACAATGAATCATGAATGCTATTATGTACAATTTGATGCTATTTACATGCATTTGCTAGGGTTTTTGAGGCCAAAATGATAGAATAAAGGTGATGAAATGGAGATTCATCACCCCCCTATACTTGCCTTTGCTAGTCCCTAGCAAACACTTATGCAATGAGTACAAAAAGAATAAAGAAAAGAAAAAGGAGCATCAAAGAAAGATAGAGTGAATAAGGATGCTTTCAGTGTAATGCATATCTTTACAAAATCTGAATTTGGAGCTCCTGTCGGACCTTTGGTGTAGATGTGTGTGGAACCTAGTCGGGAACCATCTCTAAAATACAACAACCTTCGATAGTCACAGAACTCGGTTCAACCCACCTCAATAGCCTGGTCAGAACTAGTCTACATCATACGCAAACCCTTATAACTATGAAGCTAACTTGTACAGTGTAAGTGATAGCGGCTCTCCCCAACTGAAATGATAAAGGAACTGACTTCTCCAGAATGACAACCCAATGGTTCCCCGATCCAACAACTCTTTCCTCGAGGAGCAGGGTATTCCCTTCTAAGTTCAAGTGGCAACCAGCTCAAGAGGAGGGGGGTGAAGAGAAGAATGGGTGGTAGCCAGTGTAGCTACCTATCCCGGGATGCAAGATCAGTGTAGTCAAGTCATCCAGCTGCAGGCTCACATTTTTGACTTTGGAACTCAAGCTTGCTTATTGGCTTTACAACATATGTACATACTTCACAGGCATTTTATTTTTGTACAGGCCTGACCTTTTTTTTTCAACATACTATTCACAGCATCATTTACATAAGGAGTTTTTCCTCTTGAGCCAATAGACTATCCCTCTTTTGAAGCTTTATCGCAACCCACAATCTCTTGTCTTTAGACCTCGTGGCTATTGGACCAGGTTGGGGTGCACTTCCCTCCCTAGACGAGGATGAATGTTTCCACCCGTGTGCGTCTCAGACTGGTAAATCCAACCCCCTCACCACTCTAACTGAGTTGAGCCAAGTGAAAGGTGCAAGTGTCCAAGTTAGGTCATGGTCGGCAAGAGTCGTACGTGTGTCTCGAAAAGTTCTAGTTAGTCCACTGAGGTGACTTGAACCCAGCCCTGATTTCTCAAAGAATTAAGTCTGTATAGACCTGAAGTACCTTAGATCTAGTTCCCATAAGGTTCCAGTGTAGTTAGGTGCGGTAAGGTCTATCCAAGCTCCAATTTGAGACTTTATTAGACTGATTCAATCATCAAGCTCACTCAAAAAGAATATGAATGATATGCTTATGCTATGCACAATGAATGATGCAAATTTTCACAAAGAATTTAAAAGAATCAAAGAATCTTTTACACAAAGAATTTTTGCAAATAAAATGAAAAGGTACATATAATTATTTACACAGCTCGCCACTTTATTTACAAAAGGTATGAATTTATAAAAACTTTACAGGTTTGAGTGAAGTAGTTTATTTAGAATTGTACAGAAAGAATTGTATGTGTCTTATTTATGATTTACAAGTATTTATAATGGTGTTCTTCTTTCTAAGATTTAGTTTTTGAAAATAATTTGGCAAACTCTAGTTCACGATAATTTTTGCAATCATTTACACACATTTGAAAACTATTTTTGCAAAGATTTTTCACACACTATATATATACAATTTTCACAATAGTTTTGACAAGCATTTTTCAAGATATTTGCACATAGGTTTTTCAAATCCTTTCTTTCACACAAAGAAAAAGTTTTTCAATTAAAACAGTTTCACACAGGTTGAAATCATTTCACATCAACTTTTTCAAAACTGGTCACACTATTTTTCAAATCATACTGTATAGGTATCTGATTTATTAATCAGTATGTACAAAAGAAGAGAAACTGTATTTGGTGTACAATATGGTTTTGGTTCTTATAAACTTTATTTGGCTTATTCCTTATTTACAAATGAGAGATTTTTGTGCAGACTCCTCAGGCCTAATTCGAGAATCCTTTTCACAAGAATTTTGAGAACTCTAGTCCAAAATAATTTTGCAAATATGTACACGTCTTTGAAAATGATTTTACCAAGGTTTTACAAAGCATAGATAGGTTTTTCAAAATAATTTTGACAATCAAATTTTTACAATCATTTGCACACTGATTTTCACACATTTTGATTTCACTCAAAGAAAATAAATTTTACACACAAAACTGATTTTTCAAAGGTTGAATACTTGTACACACTATTTTCAAACTATTTTCACAAGATTTTTCAAAGAAAACTTTTTGCACAAAACGCTTTTCTGACTTAATAATCAGTATAAGTACAAAGAGTCTGAGGAACTCACAATCATCTTTCATTATTATAGAGCTGCTTTTTACATTCTATTTTATGTTGAGGTGATCTTTTATTTGTCAGTATGAGTTATGGCTTATAGTATATACACAGTATATACGACCCCCCTATACTTAGCTTGAGCTATGTCCTCATAGATCGAAAAGAAAAACAGAGACATAACTTGTACTGAGTATAGACAAGTCTAAAGAATAAATATGAAAGAAATGAATGAATGAGAAGTTGACCGTCCCCCCTATACTTAGGATCAAGTAATCCTAAGTATAGCAGACTGTACAAAAAGCAGGGAGGGTCAAGGGTGGGAATACACAGATCATACTCAGATTGTCTCCCCCTATACTTAGGGTAAGATACTCCTAAGTATAGACAAGAATAAGAGACAATGGAGAGGATCGGAATGATGAAAAACTCGGGGTGCACATCCCCCCTATACTTAGGACAAAGTACGCCCTAAGTATAGAAAACTGTCTACAAGGGCGGCACCTTTTAGATAGAAAAAGAAAATAGAAAAGGAAAAGAAGAAAAGAAGAAAAGAAGAAAATTAGATAAACAGTGGTTAGAGTACATCGTCTGAATCTTCTGATGCTGCAGGTGCTGAGGGGATGTCATCATGGTGCATGAGCTGAACGGAGTCAACAACAGCCAGGAATGTGTCTGGTTCGAGGTACGACTTCAGGAGTTGACCGTTGACGACGAATGGCTGTGCGTCAGGAGACAGTTCTGATATAGCAATGCTTCCATTGTCACGCACTTCACAAACTCGAAAGGGCCCTGTCCACTTACTCTTTAATTTGCCTGGGAATATCCGCAACTTTGCATCAAATAACCACACTTTCTGTCCAACGTTAAAGGTCTTTCGTCTGATGTGCCGGTCGTGCCAGTGATAAACACGAATTTCACGAGGGTCTAAATTGGTATCTCACACAAGGCGGAGATAACCGTCGCTGTTGCGACTCTCAAATGAAATCCGTATTCGATCAACAATTAACCCACACTAAGATCAACAAATTAGAAACAATGTGGAGTTAAAATTTATTTTTAACTCTGCACAAATGATGTATAGTGTCAAGTATGCAGAGAGTTCGAACACAGGGAGCAAGCAGTGTAGCTCAAGCAAATGAATGCAAGTGTGTGAGTGTGTGAAGTGTCTACACTAAGCAAGCAAGCAACTACAATTTTTGTGGGTTTTTAATTTTTTAATAATTTTTTTATTTAATTTTTAATTTTGTATTTTGATTTTTTGAATTTTCTGATTTTTATATTTTATATTTTATATTTTTTTTATTTCTTTTTTCAATATTGGAAAGTAAAGGCAATATAATAAAAGGCAAGCTAAAAGATTTATAAAAAGGTGCAAAAATACTCAAAAATTCAGAAATAAAATGTTTTTGGCATTTTTAAGGTTTTCTACTGTTTTTATGATTTTTGAGGGTTTTTCAAAATGTTTTTGATATTTTTAAATACTGAAATAAGGCTAAACAGTGAAAAAGAGGCTGGCTGTGAATAAAATGAGATTTAAAAATACCAACCAGTAGCTAAAAGTTTTCACACTATTTTTTTAATAAAAAGAACAAAATAAGCGATAAACAGAAGCTGAGTTTATATTTTTTTGAATTTTCTACTATTTTATATATTTTTTTGAAGTTTTTGAGTGTTTTTAGAGTTTTAGTGTTTTTCTTTTGAAATTTTTAATGATTTTTGGACTGACACTGAAATAGGATAAAATAGACACTAGGTGAATTTTTGGGAATTTTTGGAGGTGTTTTGATATTTTTTTTGTATTTTCTAAGGTAGACAGTACACAAAAAGGAAGTTTTTGATTTTTAATAAATATGAAAATAAAATAAAATCAAAAACTAAATAGCTGGCGTTAAAGTATAGGTGCACAGGAGCTTAAGTCTATTTTTGTGGAATTTTTGGGTTAAAATGATATTTCAACTAAATACAACAAGCATCCAAATAATAATCAGGCCTGGCAGGGGCATATGTGCGATATCCTAAACATCCAGGGGTACACATGCAATTTCCACAAAAATATAAAGCTGGATATTTAATTTAAAGCACCAAAAAGCAATTACAATAACCGCCTGGGCACTCTTACAAATTACCCACCAGGGCACGTGACTTGCACGCGCCTGGGAGGGACTGGAATGCAATATCAGAAAACCCTGGGGGTCTACTTGCAATTTATCCAATAAGTTTACACTTAATACAAAAGTTTACGGACTGAAACGAAATACCCAAAGATTCGAGGGGCCCTCTGCAAAATGCCCCCACCTCACGTGTACAGGTCACGTGAGGTGACGTGGCTGAGGACTCAGATGCAAATAAGAGAAGTTCGGGGGTCTCTATGCAAATATTACAAACTTTTTACGCTACAGACGAAAGTTTAAAAACTAAATATTAAATACAAAAATGGCGAGGGTTGAGATGCAAAATACCCTCGCCCGGGCGCTCTGATGAAGACGCGTGGCACGCATCCAACGGCTGGGCGACGGGGCGTGATCCAGCGGCTGGAGGCGATCCACTTATCCACGTGGCGTGTCCTGGGCGCGCGATGACGGTTGGGTCGTGCGGCTGCGATTAGAACTCCTTCGACGATCGGACGGTGGGCACTTGGGAAGATCTAACGGCTGCAGCACGATCTGGGCGTTCCTCGTTGATCCGACGGCGCCGGAGGCAGAGGGAAGAACACGGAGGAGCTCCGGTTGGGCGAGCTTCTCCGAGCTCCTCCGTCCGGCCACGGCGACGAATGAGCTTGCAAAGTGGTCGAGGATGCTCCTGCAGGTGTCGGCTGTCGTCTGGAAGCTTCAAAATCCACCGGCGGACGCCGGTGCTCTCGCACGGAGGTGGCGGAGCTGCAAGGCCCCAGGTGCTCCGGCGAGAGAGCAAAATAGCTCCAGAAGCGTCGATATGCTCCAGAACCTGCACCAAAAAGTTAGGGAGGTCGAGGGCAAAATGCCTCGACCTTGGGTGGCTCTCGAGATGGACAGGGAGGCGAGATAGGGACTCGCCGGAGTTGCGCTCCGGCGAGGTGATCGATTTGGTGAAGATGCGATCGATTCGACTCAGAAAGATGGGGGAAATGATCCTATGACTAACAGGAATGAAATGGGGATAAGTATGAAACGAATGGCAGCCTCGATGGCCAATGGCCAGAGGGAGAAGACCTCACGGGGGTGACCGCCGGAGGTGATGGTGGAACACGCCCAGCTCGCGTGCCTCCGCCTCTTCGAAGGTGCAGACGAAGAGCTGTCACCTCCACGTTGCTGAGCGACTCCAAAGAGGGGGAAAACTGGATGAAATGCGGTTCAAAATCAAAGGGAAGTCAAGGAGGACCTTAAGTATGGTTGACGATGGAGGTTGAAAGAACGAGGCGGCTGGCTCGATTCAGAGGCTCTCAGCCCAAGACGATCCTTGGGCGAGCAAGAGGGATGGTAGGTGAACAAGTTTGCAGAAAGACTCGAGCTCAAAGGGTGAAAGAACACGTCTCGAAAAAATGGAGAAGATGGGTCAAAGATAGGTCTGTCAGAGGCTGCAGGGTGTAGGTCAGACTGTTGACCGAGGTCAACAGTCCTGGCCTCCTGGTTGGTCCACGTGGACCAACCAGGAAAAACCCTAAAAAAAGTCTTATTAAATCAATTTAAAATATTAAATGGCTGAATTAAATAAAAGTTATAAAATAAAAAATGTTCAAAATTTTATATAGTATTTAATTCTGATTTTTAATTATTTTTAGGAGTTTTATTTTTACAAGTTGCCTTTTTAACCCTATATAGGTATAATACCTATGGATTTTAGTATTTTATTTTTATTTTTGGTATTTTATTTTTATTATTTTTATTTAGTATTTTATAAAATTATAACATACTTCTATATACATAAGTATATTTTTATTTTATTTTTCTGAGATGTTTTGTATATTTAATAAAATACAAGTGTATTGTATATATGTATAAGTATATGCAGTATACCTATGCAGTCTTTATACAAGTATTTTCATTTTTATTTTTCTTTGCATTTTATTTCAATTTTAATGCACATAATTATTATAAGTATTATTTACAACATTATAAAAATATAAAATTATAAAAATAATAAATAAATAATAAATTGAATATTTTATTCAGTATAGCTATACAACAGGGGTCCAAAACTCAACTTTTAAACCGTAGCTCCGCCAAATGCGAAACCACCGCCATTGGATAGATTATTTTATTCTATATACAATTAAAGGTGAGTTTGATGCATTTGGAGTTGTCGTTTGTGAGATACGGGTCTGGGAAGTTGGGATTTTGGATTCTTATTCAGACCAGAACTTTAAGTCTGTACATTCTTTTTCTGTGAAATCAATTTTGTCTTTTTCTTTATGAAATTATCTACAACTTTCATGTACAAAGTTTCTTTATTTGATGTACAAAAAGTGGAACCAAAAATAGGTCCCAAAATGAGTAAAGAATGAATAACAAGTATATGTATTATGACTGTGTTTTTGGCCTTATCTCCCCCTACTTTATTCCTTGTCGACCTATTCATCAAGATGCCTAGGTCTCGGGGGTTTTGGGTCATAAAATATTTACAATATTTTATTCTTTTTCTTTTCTTTATTTATTCTATAATTTTGGCCTTAATTACAGTAATTTACACACTGTTGAGATGCACATGCATGAATGCTAAGATGCTTGATTTAAGGCTATTTACAGGCATTTGCTAGGGTTTTAGGTACCAAAATGATAGAATAAAGATGATGAAATGTGGATTCATCATCCCCCTATACTTTACCTTTGCTAGTCCCTAGCAAACACTTATGCAATAAGTGCAAAAAGAAACGAAAGAAAAGAAAAAGAAGAACTTGGATTTTATTTGATTATCAAACTTGTCTTCGCAAAATCAAAGTTTGGAGCTTAAGTCGGACCTTTAGAAATTTAGTGCGGGCGGAACCTTATTGAAAACCGTGTTTGACATTCAACAGTCCTTGAGGATCCCAAAACTCTGCTCAAGTCTCCTCAATAGCCAGGTCAGAAATATCTCAACTCATACGCAAATTCTTACGACTATGAATCTGACTTGTACAGTGTAAGTGATGGTGGCTCTCCCCAACTAGAATGACAAAGAAACTGACTTCTCCAGTACGACAACCCAATGATTCCCCAATCCAGCAACTCCATCCTCGAGGAGCGGGGTATTCCCTTCTAAGTTCAAGTGGCAACCTGCTCAAGAGGAGGGGGTGAAGAGAAGAATGGACGGTAGCCAGTGTAGCTACCTATCCTTGGATGCAAGACCAGTGTAGTCAAGTCATCCTACTGCAGGCTCACATGATATGACTTTGGAACTCAAGCTTGCTTATTGACTTTGTACATGCTTGCAGGCTTTTTATTTTTGTACATGCCTGAACACATTTTTTTTTCGAATACTATATACAGCAGCATTTACATAAGGAGTTTTTCCTCTTGAGCCAGTAGACTATCCCTCTTTTGAAGCTTTATCGCAACCCACAGCCTCCTGTCTTTAGACTTCCTAATCACTGGACGGGTTGGGGTGCACTTCCCTCCCTAGAGGAGGACAAATGTTTCCACTTGTGTGCGTCTCATACCGGCAAATCCAATCCCCTCACCACTCCAACTGAGTTGAGCCATGTGAAAGGTGCAGGTGTCCAAGTTAGGTCATTATCAACAAGAGTCGTGCGTGTGCTTCGAAATACTCTACTTATGCAGTCAAGAATCCATTGAACCAAGTCCCGTGATCCTCAAAGAATTAAGTCAACTAGACCTGAAGTACCTCAAACCCAGTTCCTATAAGGTTCCTGTTATTAGGTAGATTTTAAGGTCCAATCAAGCTCCAATCTCCAGATTTTACTTAGACTTGTTCAACTATCAAACTCAATCCGAAAAATGCGAATGCTATGCAATGCAATGCAGAAAATATTTTTGTGATGCAATTTTCAAGATTTTGAACTTTTTATGGGTTTTTGAAAAGATGATGCATGCATATGCAGATGCTTTTTTTGTATTTTTCAAGGATTTTTCAGATGTTTTTGGATTTTAATTTTGCAAATGTTTTTGGGAATTTTTGAAAACAAAAAGTTTTGGCTACAAACTAGGTGAAAATATGTACACGGGAGTGCTTCTTCATATATACAAGAAGTGGATTTTAGAATTTACAAGGGTAAGTGGTCAATTTTATACAGATATACATATAGTGGATTTTGGTGTGATGTGTATATTCCTCAAACTTATTTGACACAAGCTTTTCACATAATTTTTGAAAACTATAGTCCAAAATAGTTTTTACAAACATTTGACACACATTTGAAAATCATTTTACAAAGGCTTTCAAAACAGTATATATAGGTTTTTCAAATCATTTTTGCAACCATTTTTCAAACCATTTGCAAATCATTTTTCAAACATTTTATTTCACACAAAGAAAAGAAATTTTTCAATCCACACAGGTTGAAAACACGAAACAAAATATTTTCAAAATAGTTTTCAATAAATGTTCACAACGATTTTCAAACTATTTTTCAAACATTTTGCAAAAAACATTTTCACCTGATTTATTAATCAGTAACTACAAAAAGAATTTGAGGAATAACCACATCTTTTTATTAAGAATTTTTAATGAATTTTAAAGAATTTTTAGCCGTATTTATTAAGAAAAAACGAAAGTACGAGTTATGGCTAAAGTATATACGTAGTATATACGACCCCCCTATACTTAGCTTGAGCTATGTCCTCATAGATCGGAGATAAAAGAGAAGACATAACTCGTACTAAGTATAGATAAGTCTAAATAATAAAGAATAAGTGGATCAAACAATGAATGAGAAGTTGGCCGTCCCCCCTATACTTAGGATCAAATAATCCTAAGTATAGCAGACTGTACACAACGCAGGGAGGGTCAAGGGTGGGAATGAACAGATCGTACTCAGATTGTCTCCCCCTATACTTAGGGTAAAATATCCCTAAGTATAGACAAGAAGAGGAGACAATAGAGAGGATCGAAAGGAATAGATGAACTCGGGGTGCCAACCCCCCTATACTTAGGACAAAGTACGTCCTAAGTATGGAAAACTGTCTACAAGGGCGGCACCTTTTTGATAGATAAAGAGGATAGAAAAGGAAAAGAAGAAAAGAAGAAAAGAAGAAAATAAATCAACAGACAACAGAGTGATATAAACAGATGGATCTGTACAGCGGAAGATAGATTTGATCACCATGTATGAGATGTAGATGATGAGAGTCAAGTGACACATCTCATACCAGAAGAATGGGGGCAACGTCAATGGTCGGCGGATCATGATCAAGATATAATTTCAAGCGCTGACCATTGACGCGGAAGGTAGAGGAAGATGACGGTTCGGATATGTCGATGCTGCCATTGTCATGTACCTTCCTGACCACATACGGTCCTTTCCACTTGCTCTGTAACTTCCCTGGAAATAACTTTAGCCTTGAATCAAACAACCATACTCTCTGATCTGGCTCAAACTGTTTATGGCTGATATGCGAATCGTGCCATGTCTTCACTTTCTCTTTGTATTGTAGGCTGTTAGAGAAGGCTGTATCTCTCAATTCCTCCAGGGCTGCCAATTCAGCTCTTCTTTGGTCTCCTATACTCTCGGGATCTAAAAGCAACTCAGTAACTGCCCAAAAAGATTTATGCTTGATTTCCACTGGCAAATGGCACGGCTTGCCATAGACGAGACGAAAGGGAGATGTTCCCAATGGATTCTTGAAAGAAGTCCGATAAGCCCACAAGACCGAGTCCAAAAGCTGTGACCAATCCTTTCGGTCTGGGCGGACAACTTTCTGCAAGATTGTCTTTATCTCCCTATTCGATACTTCGGCAAGACCATTAGTCTGAGGGTGATAAGGAGTGGCAACCCGATGGTCAATGCCGAACTCGTCTGCAAGGGCCCTGACTTTGTCATTGATGAAGTGAGACCCCCCGTTTGAAATCAAGACTCTAGGTACCCCGAACCGTGAAATGATATTTTTCCTCAAAAATTTGCATACGGTTTTAGCATCTGCGGCTCGAGCGGGGATGGCCTCAACCCATCGGCTGACATAATCCACAGTGAGCAAAATGTGCTCGAATCCCTGACTCTTAGGAAATGGGCCCATGAAATCAATTCCCCATGCATCAAAAACCTCACAGAAGTGAATGGGTTGCATGGGCATCATGTCTCTCTGTCCGCAGGTTCCCATTTTCTGACAGTCAGTACATCTCTTCACGAACTCATCAGAATCCTTGAAGAGAGTAGGCCACCATAGGCCGGATTGAAGCACCTTCTGTGCTGTCCTTTTTCCAGAATGATGTCCTCCTGCCTCAAGCTTGTGGCAGTATGTGAGGACGCTATGCTGCTCTTCCTGAGGAATGCACCTCCTCCAGATACTATCCCCTCCTTCATGATAAAGGACGGGATCCTCCCAATGGTAAAACTTGGCCTTAGCTAGGAAGGTCTCAAGTTTCTGCCTGGGCCAACCTTGAGGGACTGTCTTGGCAACAAGATAGTTTACAAAGTCAGCATACCATGGGAGTGAGGTGACAGCTAAGATCGCCTCATCTGGAAATGTCTCTGTTATAGGCGCGCTGGGCTCAGATTCCTCAAGATTCTCCAATCTGGAGAGATGATCCGCCACCACATTCTTGACTCCAGGCTTGTCCTTAATCTCAATATCAAATTCCTGGAGTAGAAGGATCCATCTGGTAAGACGTGCTTTGGCATCCTTCTTCGCCATTAAGTACCGGATGGCGGTATGATCAGTGTAAATGGTAACTCTAGATCCGAGAATATACGATCGATACTTATCAAGAGCGAAGACTACAACCAGCATTTCTTTCTCAGTCACAGTGTAATTCCGCTGCGCGGCATCCAAAGTCCGGCTGGCGTAGTGAATGGCAAACGGTAAACCATCCCTCCTCTGTCCAAGCACAGCCCCAACGGCAAAATCTGAAGCATCCGTCATGATCTCGAATGGGAGAGACCAATCGGGTGGCTGAAGGACAGGAGCTGAAACAACCATGTTTTTGAGAGTCTCAAAAGATTCAAGACACTTATCATTAACAATAAACTCGGTGTCTTTGGTGAGCAAGTCAGTAAGCGGTCGGGCAAGTCGACTGAAGTCTTGAATGAACCGTCGGTAGAAACCGACATGCCCCAGAAAAGACCGTAACTGACGCAAATTGGACGGCGGATTGAGTTTTCTGATGATATCCACCTTAGCCGGATCGACCTCCATGCCCCTGTTGGAGACGATATGACCAAGGACCGTCCCTTGAGTCATCATGAAATGACTCTTCTCCCAGGATAAGACAAGGTTGACCTCAATGCAGCGCTTCAGCACACGGTCTAGGCAGTCAAGACAAGCGTCGAACCCGTCGCCATAGACCGAGAAGTCATCCATGAAGACCTCTAAACAGTCACCCACCATGTCCGAGAAGATGGACAACATGCACCTTTGGAATGTCGCCGGAGCGTTACATAGACCGAAGGGCATCCGTCTGAAAGCATAAGTCCCAAACGGACAGGTGAATGTCGTTTTCTCCTGGTCTTCGGGCGCAATGGCCACTTGATTATATCCAGAGTACCCATCAAGAAAACAGTAATGGCTCTTCCCAGCTAACCGCTCGATAATCTGATCAATAAATGGTAGCGGGAAGTGATCCTTCTTGGTGGCCTCATTCAATCGTCTGTAGTCCACACAGACCCTCCAAGAAGTTGGTACTCTGGTAGCGATCTCCTCTCCGGACTCATTAACAACTGTAGTGATACCCGTCTTCTTGGGTACCACATGTAACGGACTTACCCATTTGGAGTCGGAGATGGGATAGATGAAATCAGCGCTCCACCACTTGGAAATTTCTTTCATGACTACGTCTCGAAGATTCGGGTTCAGCCGTCGTTGGAACTCACGCGACGGCTTAGCGTTATCCTCAAGATAAATGTGGTGAGAGCAAAGATTTGGGCTCAGCCCCTGGAGATCAGCTATACTCCAACCGATTGCCTTGCGGTTTCTTTCAAGAACCTCCATCAGACGAGATTCTTGTTCTCCAGTCAAATCTGCTGAGATAATGACTGGGTGCATTTCTGGCTCTCCAGCAAGGAATCTGTACTTCATTGACTGCGGCAGAGGTTTCCGTTCTGGGCAACTGGGAGGTGGCAGATCTGGCTTCTGATATGTCTGTGTAAACGCGACCAGGTCTGCATGGAGAACTCTCGCTCTGCTTGAATTGCTGACGAAGGGCGGCCTAATGGATCATCAATAAACTGCGCTGGCTCGCACTCTGTCGTGGCTGTCAGCTCAGTAGGAATCAGACAAGGTAAATAGTCATCAAAGTCATCCCAATCAATGTCTGAATCCGAGGGATCAGAAGACGATGAGCAAGATTGAAATTCCTCAGCACCACTCATCACAACACTGTCAGCCTCAGAGATATCCTCATCCAGGAATGTGCTCTCCCGGCTCTCGACTGCCATGAGCTTGAGATACAGTGAATCTGTCGGCAAGGCGAGGGTCGGTGCTACGGGATCCTTCCAGTTGGATTCATCATCAGTCATCTCGAAATCACAAACCTGGTGGATGTCTAGCTCCTCCTCTGTCATCTGCTCGGCTTCGCTGGATTGCTCTGAGCATTCTGCCTCTCTGGCTCTGATCTCTTCGATCGTCTCTATTTGTATGGTTTCGCCCTCTACGCGAAAGCATACCTTCCCACTATCATGATCGGTCACCGCCTTGGCTGTGGCCAAGAATGGACGTCCGAGAATGATGGGGGCATCGGTTACCGACTCAGGGATCTCCATGTCCAACACGACGAAGTCCACGGGGAATTTCAGGCCGTGAATGGTAACGACCACGTCTTTCAATAACCCCTTCGGCCTCTTAATCGACCTATCAGCAAACTGAAGGACGGTTCTGCTTCGAAGAAGAGGGCCAAACTCGAACTGCTTGAGTAAGGCTGCCGGAAGGAGGTTAATTGAAGAGCCGCTGTCTAATAGAGTACGATCAAACTGCTGCTCCTGAATCTCGCATCTGACATAGGGAGCTCCTGCGTCTGGTCGCTTGGCTGGCAATGTGTTCTGAATGGCGCAGCAAGTGTTATGAGTGAGCATATGGATTTGATCTCTATGCCTCTTCCTTCTTCGGACAGTAGTTGTTTCTTTCAGATTCTTCTTGAAGAAGGGGATATGCTCAAACGCTTCTCGTAGAGTCAGCTGAATATGGAATCTGTCAATCATTTCGTTGCCGAACTCTACCTGCTGATTCTTTTTTAGATTTTCTTTTTTATTCCCCTTCGCTCGGCGGAGTGCCTCAGGGAAGGGGATGGTAGGGGCCTCCTCAGATGGAGGTCTAGGAATCGGTCCCTGTGCCTGTGAAGACGGAGAATCCATACAAAAATCATCATTCACCACATATGGATCCGCAATTTGAATAGAAACCTTTCCTTTATTCATATTTTGTTTTTGTTTTTCTTCCCACAGTCTCTAGATACAAAATGTGGTGACATCACAGATGGCTCAACAAAAGTAGATGTGGTGGCCTCAGTACTGATGAATCCACATTTCATCATCTTTATTCTATCATTTTGGCACCAAAAACCCTAGCAAATGCCTGTAAATAGCATTAAAACCATCATCTTAGCATTCATGCATGTGCATCTCAACAGTGTGTAAATTACTGTAATTAAGGCCAAAATTATAGAATAAATAAAGAAAAGAAAAAGAATAAAATATTGTAAATATTTTATGACTCAAAACCCCCGAGACCTAGGCATCTGGATGAATAGGTCGACAAGGAATAAAGTAGGGGGAGATAAGGTCTGAAATACAGTCAAAATACCTATACTTCCTGCTTATTCTTTATTCATTTTGGGACCTATTTTTGGTTCCACTTTTTTTACATCAAATAAAGAAACTTTATACATGAAAGTTGTATATAATTTCATAAAGAAAAAGACAAAATTGATTTCACAGAAAAGTCATGTACAGACAAAAAGATATGGTCTGAATAAGAATCCAAAATCCCAACTTCCCAGACCCGTATCTCACAAACGACAACTCCAAATGCATCAAACTCACCTTTAATTGTATATAGAATAAAATAATCTATCCAATGGCGGTGGTTTCGCATTTGGCGGAGCTACGGTTTGAAAGTTGACTTTTGGACCCTCATTGTATACTTGTACTGAATAAAATATTCAATTTATTCTTTATTCATTATTTATTCATTTTTATATTTTTATAATTTTGTAAATATTACTTATACTGTATATGTGCATTGAAATTGAAATAAAATGCAAAGAAAAATAAAAATAAAAATACTTGTATAAAGAATACATAGGTATACTGCATATACTTGTACCTATATAAAATACACTTGTATTTTATTAAATATACAAAACATCTCAGAAAAAATAAAATAAAAATATATTTATGCATATAAAAGTATGTTATAATTTTACAAAATCATAAATAAAAATAATAAGATTAAAAATACATAAAATAAAATAAAATATTAAAATACATAGGTATTATACCTATATAGGGTTAAAAAGGCAACTTGTAAAAATAAAACTCCTAAAAATAAATAAAAATCAGAATAAAATACTATAAAAAATTTTGAACATTTTTTATTTTATAACTTTTATTTAATTCGGCCATTTACTATTTTAAATAGAATTAACAAATATTTTTTTAGGGTTTTTCCTGGTTGGTCCACGTGGACCAACCAGGTGCAAACCCTAGTTGACTTCGGTCAACTAGCTGACCTACCCCCTGTAGACCCTGTCAGACTTGGTTTTTGAGCCATCTTTGTGGCTTTTTCCCAGTCGATTCTTTCATGTTTTCGTGATGATTCCTTCTGCAATATTGCTCACCAACCATCTATCTCACTCGCCCAAGCTTAATCTTGGTCTTTGGACCCAAGATTTGCAAAATATTTCTTGATCTTTGGAGCATCTCAGTCAGGGGTCAAACCAAATATAATGGCCCCCCACTTTTCAATTTGAATTCGAGTCCCCTTGGTCCACCCCTCTCCGCCTCTCTTGTGCTCCAAGCCTTGCCGGAGGTGACAGCTCCGCCGCGAGCTTCTCAGCAAGGGCGAACGAGGTCGAGGACGACTCCAGCACCTCCGCCAACCGTCGGCGTCGAGGTATACTTCATCCTCTAGTTCCGGCCATCGAGGGCTTCATCCCGCCTATTTCTTTATTGCATTCACTTCCTGTTAGCTTTAGGATCAAAAACCCCCAAAAAAATGAGAGTTCCATTACGCATTTCACCCAATCAAACATCATCGCCGGAGCGCAACTCCGGCCATTGTCGACCAACCCCCCTCGCACTTCGACTAGGTCCTCGCGAGGCCCAGGCAATTTGCCCTGGGCCTTCTCACCTCTTTTTGCAGGTCCAAGAGCATTGAAAGCACCTGGAGGGCGATTTTGCGCCTTCGCCGGAGATACCTGGAGCGTGGAGCTCCGCCGCCTTTGCGCCCGCGCTTCGACGCCTCTCCGGCAAATCCGAGCCGTCAAATCAGAAGAGGGACCTTCCAGGAGTCTGCAGCTCCATTTTGGAGCCCATCCACCGCCGGAGGAGCAAGATCGGAGTCGGGGAAGTTCGCCTTCGCCGGCCTTCTTCCCCGTTCTTCCTCCTTGCGTCTCCACCGCACGATCGAGCCGCAGCTCCAGTTCGCGTGTGGGCCGTTGGATCCTCCTTCGCCTCGACCGTCAGATCAACCAGGGAGGATCTAATCTCAGCCGCACAAGCCCAACCGTCATCGGCCGCTCAGGACACGCCACGTGGATAAGTGGAGCGCATCCAGCCGTTGGATCGCGCCTCGTCGTCCAGCCGTTGGATGCGTGCCACACGTCCTCATCAGAGCGCCCGGGCGAGGGTATTTTGCATTCCACCCCTCGCCATCTTTGTATTTAGTATTTAGTTTTCAAACTTTCGTCTGTAGTTGAAATATTTTGTAATATTTGCAAAAAGACCCTCGAACTTGCTTTATTTGCTTATAGGTCCTCGCCACGTCACCTCACGTGACCAGTTCACGTGAGGGAGTGGGCATTTTGCAGAGGACCCCTCGGACCTTTGCGTATTTATTTTTAGTACCAAAACTTTGGCATTGTGTAATATTTCTGGTTATTTTGCAAGTAGGCCCCCAGGTTTTTGATATATTACATTTTGGTCCCTCCCAGGCGCGTGCAAGTCACGCGCCCTGGTGGGTAAATTGCCAGGAGGCCCAGGCGGTTTCATTAATTATCTTTTAGTTCCAAAAGTTGAATGTAAAGTGTATATTTTTGTGGAAAATTGCATGTATGCCCCTGGATGTTTTGGATATTGCATTTATGCCCCTGCCAGGCCTGATTATTAATTGGATGTTTGTTGTATTTATTTGAGATATCATTTTAACTCCAAAAATTCCACAAAAATAGACTTAAGCTCCTGTGCACCTATACTTTAACGCCAGCTATTTAGTTTTTGATTTTATTTTATTTTTATATTTATTAAAAATCAAAAACTTGCTATTTGTGCACTGTCTAGCTTAGAAAATACCAAAAAAATATCAAAACACCTCTAAAAATTCAAAAAAATTACCTAGTGTCTATTTTATTATCTTTTAGTGTCAGTCCAAAAATCATTAAAAATCTCAAAACAAAAGCACTAAAAAAATTGAAAAACACTTAAAAACTTAAAAAATATATATAAAATCGTAGAAAAATCAAAAAAATATAAATTCAGCTTCTGTTTTTCCCTTGTTTTGTTACTTTTATTAGAAAAATAGTGTGAAACATTTTTGCTACTGGTTGCTATTTTTAATTCACATTTTTGTCACAGCCAGCCCTATTTCCACTGTTTTGCCTTAATTCAATCTTTAAAAAATATCAAAAACATCTTGAAAAATCCCCAAAAATCACAAAAACAGTAGAAAACCCTAAAAATACCAAAAACAATTTATTTCTGAATTTTTGAGCATTTTTGTGCATTTTTTTAGAAATATTTCCCTTTGCCTTTACCTATATTGCCTTTACTTTCCAATATTGAAAAAGAAATAAAAAAATAATATAAAATATAAAATATAAAAATCAGAAAATTAAAAATCAAAATACAAAATTAAAAATTAAATAAAAATAAAAAAAATTAAATTAAAAATTAAAAACCCACAAAAATTGTAGTTGCTTGCTTGCTTAGTGTAGACACCACACACTCACACACTTTAGCATTTGCTTGGACTACACTGTTTTCTCCCTGTGTTCGAACTCTCTGCATACTTGCCCTTTACATCATTTGTGCAGAGTTAAAAATAAATTTTAACTCCACATTTATTTCTAATTATTGATTTTTAGTGTGGGTTAATTGTTGATTAAATACGGATTTCATTTGAGAGTCGCAACAGTGACGGTTATCTCCGCTTTGTGTGAGATACCAATTTAGACCCTAGTGAGATCCGTGTTTATCAAGTACCACCACTAGCACCGGTCTTCGCGGCATCATCACCGCGCTCTGGTTCAGCATCCAAAATGGTGGCATCAGCACCACCGTCTGCATCTGGTATCACGACGGCATCAGCACCGTCGTCCTGGACTCCATCATTGGTGGCATCAGCACCACCGTCTTCAACATCATCTGCAGCGGCATCAGTACCGCTCCTCTGCTCCTCTGGCGCTCCTGGTTCGGCATCGGGTTGTCGCTCAGAAGAGGCGCCGCCGGCTGGCATCCTACCGCTCCTAGTAGTAACAAAATCAGCATCATAATAGGAATAAGACATGTCATTCAAATCATCACTAGGAGAGGTATCCTCTGTGAACTCTACCTGCTCAGATTTTCTTTTTAAATTATTAGGATTTGGTTCGATCTGAGCGGGTATGGCGGCTTTGCCTTTGATGATGTCCCGCATTTCCTGCCGGAACTCATCCATTTCTTGCCTGAAAGATGCTCGCTGTTCAGATAGCAAGCGGGCAAGATCATCAAGGGCTGGGTTCTCATAGGCTGGACCCTGAGAACCGGATGGCTGTCCTTGCTGGAAATGGGGCTGCTGCTGGTGTTGTTGCTGAAATTGAGGGGGAGGCTGGTGATAAGAATGCTGAGGCGGCTGTCGCGGCCTCCACTGCTGTCCCTGATAGGCGGGACGAGGACCACTCTGATACTGCTGGGGCTGGTTGTACTGATGTGGCTGGGGCTGCTGGTTGTGCTGTTGTGTCGGCTGGCTGTTCTGCAGTCCTTGGGCAGGAGAATGCTGTTGGGATGAGGATCCACCATTACCCCAACGGAATCCGGGGTGATCCCTACGAATTGCGGGCTGAGGGTATCGATCATACCAAATCACGTTGACTTCCATCAACGGTTCCTGCTCGAAGGAAGGTGGAGGTAGAACTGCCAGTGGCTGCTCCGGCTGATAAACCACCATCTGAGTCTCCTGAGATGGCGGTTGCTCTAGATGGTACTGCAGCAATGGAACCAGCTCCGCCTGGATATGGTTCACCTGGCGGTATGAGGTGGAGGCCTGGTTGGGATTGCTGCTGCTGGAAGCAACCTGTGACCTGGGAGGCTGTTGGGAATGGGCTTGTGCCTCCTGAATACAGAGAATTTGAGTCTTCAGGTCACTCATGGTTTTTGTGAGAAGGTCCATCTGGGCTAGACCTTGGTTCTGCTTCTTCTCGAGGATCTCCATGCGGTCCAGCTTTTCACTGATAATGCCCATGTCGGTTGCTGCTGATTCGGCTTGTGCTGCGGCGACCGACGTTGTGCTGGGACCGGCATCGATGCGAGCGATCCTCTGAAATGATCCCGCTCCCTGCGGGGGCTTCTGCTGAGTGTAGACTCTGGCCTGGGTCATCACTGTGGAGTTCTCTGCCATTCCTTCATAAATGGCCCAGACGTCTTCTCCCTTGGAGAAATAGGACCCACCGCAAGAGGCGTTCACAAGCCCCTGCAGCTCCGGTGTCAGCCCACAGAAGAAACTCTGCACCAGGTGGGGCTTGGAGATATCGTGATGTGGACACCGGTCTATGAGCTCTCTGAATCGATCCCATGCTTCATGGAACTGTTCATTTGGGATCATGACAAAATTGCTGATCATTGCTCGAGCTGCGTTTGTCCGGCCGAGAGGATAGTATTTCTTCAAATAAACGGACCGGAGATCTGCCCAAGTGTCGAAAAATCGCCCTAGATGCTTGAGCCAATATGCGGCTCGATCAACCAATGAGAATGGGAAGGCGATCATCTTGATAGTGTCCTCGGTCAACAACTGATCGTGGATAGTGTTGCATATCATTTCGAACTCTTGGAGATGGAGGTGCGGCTCTTCGGTCGGCAACCCATGGAACTTGGGTAGCATCTGAATCGTGTTGTGCCGAAGCTCGAAGTCTCCGTGGATTGGCGGAAGTCTGATCCACCGGTGGGTGAGGGACGACGCTGGGTTGTGAAGTTCCCTCATGATAGTCTGTGGCGGTCGCTCACCGTCTGGGTCGCCTCCTCCTGCATCGGGTCCTCCTCCTTCTCCGCCACCGCCTCCTCCAGGTCTGTTCTCTCTCATCTGTGCAATCTCTCTCATAAGGTCACCCATGAATGCACCCTGGTCACGGATCTGTCTCTGCATATTCTCCAGGGATGCTAGCAAGGAATTGTTGATGGCCGCCTGATCAATAATGAATGGAGGATGGTCGTGGTCATCTGGGTGCTCGCCTCTGTCTGCCATTGCTTGATTCTCTGAAAATGCAAAAGAGGCCATTTCAGGTGCTGTTGAATGAGCTGAGCTCTGCGATGCACTGAATTCTGACACAATTGGACTGAGGGAAGGAGAATGGGAAGGGTGGTCGAGGGGGAACAGGGTGGATGTGAACTCAGGCTCGGAGAGTGGACTCTCCGAGTTGTTCCTAGATGAATAAGGAGGAGTGCTGGATAGCGGTGCCGACAAGGTCGGCCTAAGAGATCTCCGTCCCATCATCTTGATTATTTGAGAAGAGTGGAGATAATGTAAGAAAAGAAGAAAATGAAATGCAACAAAATTGTGCACAATTGTGCGGTGTTTTTGATCTTGACCTTAATAAATCTAACAATCAAACACAAAGCAAGGGTAAGTTCACCAACTCAACTCGTGAAGCCGTGAAGGTTCGGCTTTTATCTTGTCAGTTTTAGCTTGTTTTTCAGGTATTAATCTTTTCACGAGTCCTTAGAGCGCTACGCCTATAGGAGAGAGAGTACTGCCAGGAAAGTGTCCCCGTACTTGTCCTCCTCCTGTGTAACCTGTAACTTGCGCTTTTTAAGGTCCTTGTAACCCTTCCTGGATCCCTACTCAGCCAAAGAAAAGAGAGAGGAAGCCGATAGGCGAAACCGATACTTCGGACCTCGCTTGCAACGGAATCACCCGTGAGCGTGCAAGATCCTACTCGGACGCAGCCGGTGAGACAGACACACCCGTGAAGGCGTGGCCTAGGCTCGGTACTTCGGACAAGGTCGGTGCTCTCACAATAGAGAGTCACCAATGGCGACCAAGTCCTACTCGACTACGTACGATAGTAGCGCCAATACTTCGGAAATCCAGGCGATACACAAGGCAGCCACAAGTTGGGTTTTGGGCTCTAATCCTTACGAAGCGCTCACCTCACTTGGAAGGAAACCTTCCCATGCAACCTGAAAACAAGTGAGGGTGTTACTCTCCCCAAGCAATGAATCCAATTACCGATTTTATTTTGGTCAAGTTTTCTTTAGCAGTCCCTTTTTTAATTTTTTTGTTGTTATCGCTTCTTTTGAGTCAATTCAAACAAGCGCCTAACGTTTTTGTATTTTTCCTTTATCCTACTTTGTCCAAAAACAGAGGGAGAATAGACTCGGAAAAGCCGTGAAAGTCGACACCAAGGTGGAAATCTCACCTTTGTGCCTAGATGATGCGTGCAAAGTTAGAAGACTTACAGCGAATCCCAGCTCTCTCCATGCGGGATGCAAAGCAGAATTTTTAAACCTAATCGATATGGCGAATGCAAGGCGGAAATCGTCCTAGAATAGGCAACTGCTAGCGTGAAGAACCACCAGCTAACTAGCAACTCCTAATCCGAGTGTCCGGTCTTGGCTCACCCCTCCTCTGCCCAACACATTTGGAGTAGGAGAAAGCGCTTGTTCGGGTGTGAGCTCGCGGCGCTGGATTTGGAAGTTACTAATTAACTGTTTAGGTTAGTCTAAGTCCAAATACGTATCTATAGGAGCATGCAAATATAATTAAGTGTTTGGACCTATTCAAATCGAGTCAAGCAGGACCATAACTAAGAGCTCAATCCACAAAAGAAAGTGTAAAATGAAAACAAAACTGGCAAATGACAGCGATGAAAACTCGTCAAAACTGCGGTGAGCCCCGGGTGAACAAACACCCGGAAATTAGGCCCGAATGTCTAAGTGTCCAAGTCCAAGTGTACATGTATTATTACAAATTAAATAAATTACTCTCTCTCACAAAAATAAATGAAAACTAATCTAACACTCTCTCTCTCACTCCTTGCTCTCTCCTGCCGGCTTGGCTAAAGAACAGCCGGCTCCACGTCCCAAGGTTGCGTCGGCTCGCCTAGGCGATCCGCCTCGCTCCGCGGTCCCTCGCAAGAAGACAAGAAAAGAGATGGTCAGACAGCTCAACAATATATATCAAAAATGTGAGAGATGGCAAATAAAGCTATGGTAAACAATCACACAATCAAACAAAAATGTGAACTACAAGCTGTTGCTCCCCGGCAACGGCGCCATTTGATAAACACGAATTTCACGAGGGTCTAAATTGGTATCTCACACAAGCGGAGATAACCGTCGCTGTTGCGACTCTCAAATGAAATCCGTATTCGATCAACAATTAACCCACACTAAGATCAACAAATTAGAAACAATGTGGAGTTAAAATTTATTTTTAACTCTGCACAAATGGTGTATAGTGTCAAGTATGCAGAGAGTTCGAACACAGGGAGCAAGCAAGTGTAGCTCAAGCAAATGGAATGCAAGTGTGTGAGTGTGTGAAGTGTCTACACTAAGCAAGCAAGCAACTACAATTTTTGTGGGTTTTTAATTTTTTTAATAATTTTTTTATTTAATTTTTATTTTGTATTTTGATTTTTTGAATTTTCTGATTTTTATATTTTATATTTTTATATTTTTTTTTATTTCTTTTTCAATATTGGAAAGTAAAGGCAATATAATAAAAGGCAAGCTAAAAGATTTATAAAAAGGTGCAAAAATACTCAAAAATTCAGAAATAAAATGTTTTTGGTATTTTTAAGGTTTTCTACTGTTTTTATGATTTTTGAGGGTTTTTCAAAATGTTTTTGATATTTTAAATACTGAAATAAGGCTAAACAGTGAAAAGGAGGCTGGCTGTGAATAAAATGAGATTTAAAAATACCAACCAGTAGCTAAAAGTTTTTCACACTATTTTTTTTAATAAAAAAGACAAAATAAGGGATAAACAGAAGCTGAGTTTATATTTTTTTGAATTTTCTACTATTTTATATATTTTTTTTGAAGTTTTTGAGTGTTTTTAGATTTTTAGTGTTTTTCTTTTGAAATTTTTAATGATTTTGGACTGACACTGAAATAGGATAAAATAGACACTAGGTGAATTTTTGGGAATTTTTGGAGGTATTTTGATATTTTTTGGTATTTTCTAAGGTAGACAGTACACAAAAGGAAGTTTTTGATTTTTAATAAATATGAAAATAAAATAAAATCAAAAACTAAATAGATGGCGTTAAAGTATAGGTGCACAGGAGCTTAAGTCTATTTTTGTGGAATTTTTGGGCTTAAAATGATATTTCAACTAAATACAACAAGCATCCAAATAATAATCAGGCCTGGCAGGGGCATATGTGCAATATCCTAAACATCCAGGGGTACACATGCAATTTCCACAAAATATAAAGCTGGATATTTAATTTAAAGCACCAAAAAGCAATTACAATAACCACCTGGGCACTCTTACAAATTACCCACCAGGGCGCGTGACTTGCACGCGCCTGGGAGGGACTGGAATGCAAAATCAGAAAACCCTGGGGGTCTACTTGCAATTTATCCAAAAAGTTTACACTTTAATACAAAAGTTTACGGACTGAAACGAAATACCCAAAGATTCGAGGGGCCCTCTGCAAAATGCCCCCACCTCACGTGTACAGGTCACGTGAGGTTGACGTGGCTGAGGACTCAGATGCAAATAAGAGAAGTTCGGGGGTCTCTATGCAAATATTACAAACTTTTTACGCTACAGACGAAAGTTTAAAAACTAAATATTAAATACAAAAATGGCGAGGGTTGAGATGCAAAATACCCTCGCCCGGGCGCTCTGATGAAGACGCGTGGCACGCATCCAACGGCTGGGCGACGGGGCGTGATCCAGCGGCTGGAGGCGATCCACTTATCCACGTGGCGTGTCCTGGGCGCGCGATGACGGTTGGGTCGTGCGGCTGCGATTAGAACTCCTTCGACGATCGGACGGTGGGCACTTGGGAAGATCTAACGGCTGCAGCACGATCTGGGCGTTCCTCGTTGATCCGACGGCGCCGGAGGCAGAGGGAGGGAGAACACGGAGGAGCTCCGGTTGGGCGAGCTTCTCCGAGCTCCTCTGTCCGGCCACGACGACGAATGAGCTTGCAAAGTGGTCGAGGATGCTCCTGCAGGTGTCGGCTGTCGTCTGGAAGCTTCAAAATCCACCGGCGGACGCCGGTGCTCTCGCACGGAGGTGGCGGAGCTGCAAGGCCCCAGGTGCTCCGCGAGAGAGCAAAATAGCTCCAGAAGCGTCGATATGCTCCAGAACCTGCACCAAAAAGTTAGGGAGGTCGAGGGCAAAATGCCTCGACCTTGGGTGGCTCTCGAGATGGACAGGGAGGCGAGATAGGGACTCGCCGGAGTTGCGCTCCGGCGAGGTGATCGATTTGGTGAAGATGCGATCGATTCGACTCAGAAAGATGGGGGAAATGATCCTATGACTAACAGGAATGAAATGGGGATAAGTATGAAACGAATGGCAGCCTCGATGGCCAATGGCCAGAGGGAGAAGACCTCACGGGGGTGACCGCCGGAGGTGATGGTGGAACACGCCCAGCTCGCGTGCCTCCGCCTCTTCGAAGGTGCAGACGAAGAGCTGTCACCTCCACGTTGCTGAGCGACTCCAAAGAGGGGGGGAAAACTGGATGAAATGCGGTTCAAAATCAAAGGGAAGTCAAGGAGGACCTTAAGTATGGTTGACGATGGAGGTTGAAAGAACGAGGCGGCTGGCTCGATTCAGAGGCTCTCAGCCCAAGACGATCCTTGGGCGAGCAAGAGGGATGGTAGGTGAACAAGTTTGCAGAAGGACTCGAGCTCAAAGGGTGAAAGAACACGTCTCGAAAAAATGGAGAAGATGGGTCAAAGATAGGTCTGTCAGAGGCTGCAGGGTGTAGGTCAGACTGTTGACCGAGGTCAACAGTCCTGGCCTCCTGGTTGGTCCACGTGGACCAACCAGGAAAAACCCTAAAAAAAGTCTTATTAAATCAATTTAAAATATTAAATGGCCGAATTAAATAAAAGTTATAAAATAAAAAATGTTCAAAATTTTATATAGTATTTAATTCTGATTTTTAATTATTTTTAGGAGTTTTATTTTTACAAGTTGCCTTTTTAACCCTATATAGGTATAATACCTATGGATTTTAGTATTTTATTTTTATTTTTGGTATTTTATTTTTATTATTTTTATTTAGTATTTTATAAAATTATAACATACTTCTATATACATAAGTATATTTTTATTTTATTTTTCTGAGATGTTTTGTATATTTAATAAAATACAAGTGTATTGTATATGGTATAAGTATATGCAGTATACCTATGCAGTCTTTATACAAGTATTTTCATTTTATTTTTCTTTGCATTTTATTTCAATTTTAATGCACATAATTATTATAAGTATTATTTACAACATTATAAAAATATAAATTATAAAAATAATAAATAAATAAATAATAAAATTTGAATATTTTATTCAGTATAGCTATACAACAGGGGTCCAAAACTCAACTTTTAAACCGTAGCTCCGCCAAATGCGAAACCACCGCCATTGGATAGATTATTTTATTCTATACACAATTAAAGGTGAGTTTGATGCATTTGGAGTTGTCCGTTTGTGAGATACGGGTCTGGGAAGTTGGGATTTTGGATTCTTATTCAGACCAGAACTTTATGTCTGTACATTCTTTTTCTGTGAAATCAATTTTGTCTTTTCTTTATGAAATTATCTACAACTTTCATGTACAAAGTTTCTTTATTTGATGTACAAAAAGTGGAACCAAAAATAGGTCCCAAAATGAGTAAAGAATGAATAACAAGTATAGGTATTTTTGACTGTGTTTTTGGCCTTATCTCCCCCTACTTTATTCCTTGTCGACCTATTCATCAAGATGCCTAGGTCTCGGGGGTTTTGGGTCATAAATATTTACAATATTTTATTCTTTTTCTTTTCTTTATTTATTCTATAATTTTGGCCTTAAATACAGTAATTTACACACTGTTGAGATGCACATGCATGAATGCTAAGATGCTTGATTTAAGGCTATTTACAGGCATTTGCTAGGGTTTTAGGTACCAAAATGATAGAATAAAGATGATGAAATGTGGATTCATCAGCCAGCGTTTCACCTTCTCCTTGTACATCCAAGGTGTTATCGTATGCATAGTCTCGGAATTCCAAGAGCATGTTCAGAACATCTTTTCTCTTCTGACCACTTTTGCGTGAGTCCAAATTACAATTGTTGATTGCCCACAAAGACTTGTGAATTAATTTCCACGGGCAGATGGCACGGCTTCCCATACACAAGACGATAGGGCGACATGCCCAAAGGGACTTGTAGGCGGTTCGGTAAGCCCATAGGACTGAGTCCAAGAGTTGAGACCAGTCTTTCCTGTTTGGCCTAACAAGTTTCTGCAGTATAGTCTTGATTTATCTATTTGATAACTCCGCCATGCCATTGGTCTGGGGATGATAAGGAGATGCGACATGATTGTCGATGTCGTACTCCTTCGTTAACTTCTTGACCTCTTTGTTAATGAAGTGGCTACCCCCGTATGATATGAGAATCTTCGGTATCCCCGAATCGCGAAATGATGTTCTTTCTTCAGAAACGGGCATATTGTTCGGATGTCGGCGGCTCGAGCGGAGATAGCTTCAACCCAATGACTCACGTAATCGACGGCAAGAAGGATGTGCTCAAAACCTTGACTGTTAGGGAAAGGTCTCATGAAGTCAATGCCCCATGCATCGAAAACGTCTGCTATCTAAATGATTTTCATGGGCATTGAGTCTTTGGCAGTTAGTGTTCCTTTCAACCCTCTGTCAGTCAATGCATCTTTTGACAAACTCTGATGCATCCTTGAATAAAGTGGGCCACCAGAAACCCACATGAAGTACTTTGGCTGCTGTCCGATCTCCAGAGTGGTGTCCCAACCAGATTCGAGCGAGTGACAATGCTCGAGGACACTAGACTGCTCCATCTGAGGGATGCACCTGCGCCAAATACAATCTGCTCCTTCTCTGAATAAAAGAGGATCTTCCCATTGGTAAGAGCGGATGGTCGACATGAATTTGTTCTTTTGGTTCTTCGTCCAATCCGAAGGTATTACCCCAGAGGCGAGGTAATTGACTATATCAGCATACCAAGGAAGAGAATCCACTGCTACGATGGCTTCGTCAGGGAAGGTTTCTGTGATAGGTGCATTGCTCAGAGGAGGTTCATGCTGCTCTATTCTGGAGAGATGATCTGCTACCACATTCTGAACTCCAGGCTTGTCCTTTATTTGCAAATCAAATTCCTGGAGGAGAAGGATCCAACGAATCAGTCTTGGCTTGGCATCCTTCTTCTGCTGTATGTAACGGATAGCAGAGTGGTCTGTAAAAATTGTGACTTTTGATCCCAACAAATAGGATCCGAACTTCTCTAAGGCGAAAATCACAACCAGCAATTCTTTTTCTGTCACTGTATAATTTCTCTGTGCTTCGTCTAATGTTTTGCTGGCATAGTGAATGGCATAGGGCGCTTTGTCTTTTCTCTGCCCAAGAACAGCTCCGACTGTAAAGTCTGACGCATCGGTTATTATCTCAAAGGGAAGAGTCCAGTTGGGCGGCTGTAAGATTGGAGCTTGGGTAATAAGCTCCTTCATCTGATTGAAAGCAAGGAGAATTGGTTGATCAACAATGAACTCTGTTTCCTTGCATAAAAGTTCTGTCAGAGGTCGGGCAATGCGGCTGAAATCCTTGATAAATCTTCTGTAAAACCCCACATGCCCCAGGAATGACCTCACATTCTTCACTGATTGAGGTGGCTGAAGATTTGAAATGACATCCACCTTTGCCGGGTCGACTTCTATGCCACGTTTGGAAATGACGTGGCCCAGCACAATGCCTTCAGTGACCATAAAGTGGCTCTTTTCCCATGAAAGCACTAGATTGACTTGCCGGCACTTCTGAAGCACTCTGTCTAGGTGTTGAAGACAAGAATCGAAACTATCACCATAGACAAAGAAATCGTCCATGAACACCTCGAGAAAACTGCCTACCATCTCGGAGAAGACGGTTAACATGCATCTTTGGAATGTTGCAGGTGCATTGCATAATCCAAAGGGCATTCTTTTGAAGGCGTAGGTGCCGAACGGGCAAGTGAAGGTAGTCTTCTCTTGATCTTCAAGAGCGATCGCCACTTGGTTGTACCCGGAGTACCCATCCAGAAAGCAGAAGAACTCCTTGCCTGCTAATCTCTCCAGAACTTGATCGATAAATGGCAAGGGGAAGTGATCTTTCTTGGTTGCTGCATTGAGACGGCGGTAGTCAACACACACCTGCCAGGATGTTGGTACCCGAGTGGAAATTTCCTCTCCTTTATCATTTGTAACCACGGTAATCCCCGATTTCTTGGGAACTACATGCGGTGGGCTTATCCATTTTGAGTCGGAGATGGGATAGATGAAGCCTGCATCACACCATTTCGTGATTTCTTTCATGACGATGTCTCGAAGGTTAGGATTCAACCTTCTCTGAAATTCACGGGACGGCTTGGCATCTTCTTCCAAATAGATGTGGTGTGAACACAAGGCTGGATTTATCCCTCGGAGGTCCGATACGCTCCAACCAAGTGCCTTGCGGTTCTTTTCTAGAACCTCGAGGAGTCGAGATTCCTGATCCGGATTCAGCCTGCTGCTGATGATGACCGGATACATTTGTTCTTCACCCGCAAGGAAAGCATACTTCAGGCCTGCAGGAAGTGGTTTGAGTTCTGGTTTTGATCTGTCCACTTTATCTGTCACTTCAGATACCATGCTGGTGGTGGGATGTACTTCCTTGCGATACTTACCATCCTCATCATCCTGTTGAGATCCCGGTGATGTACCGAACGGTTCTGCGCTAAGCTGATCATGTTCAGTCTGGAGTGAATGCTCAAGAAGATGCGCCTGCATCTGAGAATCTGTCTCCCAAGAATCATCGGAGCATATGCTGACTGCGCTTTCCAAGTCCTCCTCAAAACTGAGGATTTCTCGGGTCCATGAATCATCCAATGATAAAGCTGAGTCTCTGATCTCCGCAATAAAATCACAATCTGCTTCTGATGCCGCCTGGCTCTCATCAGTTGTGGCATTCTGCTCTTTGTTCATGTTTATCGTGATTTGCTGGGTGTTCGAGCTGAAAGTGATCTTCCCAGACCCGTAATCAACCACGGCACCTGAAGTACGAAGGAATGGTCTGCCAAGGATGATAGGGGTCTGAAGCAGGGGTGCAGGCGAGTCCATATCAAGGACTACAAAGTCAGCTGGGAATTTCATTTCCTGCACTTTAACAACAACATCTTCCAAAAGACCTCGGGGCCGCTTGACCGATCGGTCAGCGAACTGAAGGATCATGCGTGTCTGCTTGAGTGGTCCTAGCCCAAATTCTTGCATGATGGACGAGGGCAGAAGGTTGATGGAAGATCCACTGTCAAGAAGAGTGCGCTCGAAGACCTAGTCAAAAATCACACAACTGATCAGAGGTGCTCCTGTATCTTGCTTCTTATGGGGGGATTGCTGATGGCAGCAACAGTGGCCATGGAGAGAACGTGCTTTTCTACCTCTCGGCGTCTGTTGTCTTGCGTTGGGCGATGCCTGTTAGTACATGCCTCTTTCAGTCCTTTCTTTATGGCTGGCATGTATTCTACGGCCTTCAACAAGGGAATCTCAACAGTCAATTTATCCAAAATATCCACAACACCTGGATTAGACAATGCCTTTTTTCATTTTGCAATTTTTTTGGATTTTTTTATTGCATAAGGAAAAGGAATATTTACACCACTGGCAGGAAAATGAGAGTTCTTATTTACATCAAAATCATCGCCCACAGAATGTTGTACATCCGAACTACAAAAAGGAGTACAAGCTGGATCTTGGCATGCTGGTGCTGCAGGGCGATCAAAAAGAGTAGCGTCTGCTCCATCGGTTGCTGCTCGCGGCTCCTCCAATGCTGGCGCGGCTTTGCTTCGGCTACAAGCTTCTTTTTGGTGTTTTTGCTTTTGCTGATTTTTTTGTATTTTCTGCTGAGGCTGCTGGTGACATGGCACGACGGCTGGACTGGCTTCTCCTTCTTCTTCCTCCTCACCCGTCCCTGGAGCTGGCATGGCTGATGCGGAAGATGACGATCCACCTGTTTATTTATTCACCCCACTTCCGGTAGCAGGCGGAGGCAAAGCCCTACCGCTCCTAAGAGTAACAGCATTAGAATAAACAGTAATATCATTATCAGACATGGACTGGACATCATATTCTACCTGCTCTTTCTTCTTGAAATTATTGGGGTTGACTTCGACCTGGGCCGGAATGGTAGTTCGGGTGGCGGTCAGGTCATCAAGCCGCTTGGTCATATCCGCAAACCCTTTAACAAGTTAGACCAGACAATCCATGATGGGGTTCGCAGGGGATACTTCAGAAGATTCAGTGTGCAGACCACACTGCTGTTGGGTGGATGGGTGTGGAGGTTGTTGCTGGTGGTTCTAAGGTGGTGCAGGAAGTTGAAGTTGTTGGTATGAGGGAGGAGGATACTGCTGGTGTTGCTGAGAGGGGGCAGGAAGTTGAAGTTGTTGGTACGACGGAGGAGGATACTGCTGATATGGTTGAGGCAGAGCAGCCGCATACTGGTGATACGGCTGTAGGTGGCGGTACTGCGGCTGCTGCTGGTATGGATGGTTCTGTCTCCATTGATGTGCAAACTAGGGAGGCTGTTGGTGTTGTTGGTGAGGCTGAGAGACTTGCCCAAAACGACCACCCTGAGGTTGGTGGTACTGCCGATTGGCGAATGGCTGACCATGGGGTTGTCCCTGAGGACGGGTCGGTTGTGCATCATTAGTCCATATCCCATTCACTTCTTGAATCAGGGGTGGTGGAGGGAGGACTGGATCAGGTACAGAAAGAAACTCTGGTTGGTACACGACCATCTACTGCTGCGGCAGGCCCTGGTCGGGCGCCTGCACGTAGTACACGTGCTGGACTGCCGGTGGCTGCTGGCTCGGCTGAGGCTGATGCTGCGGTTGCTGTTCGTCCTTCTTCTCAGCGGGAGCGTCCGATGGTGTAGCCGACTGGACAGAGTTGATAGTACCGACCAACAGTTCAAGGTACTTGTTGATCTGATCTAGCTTGTCCAGGTTATGGGTCCTCTTCTCGATCACAGCGAGTTTCTCGAGGTCCTGTGATCGCTTCTCAATGATATCTACCTTAGATAGATGGCCCCCGATGATGCTGAGGTTGGAGCTCTCATCTCTCTCTGCTTCCTTGGATGCAGCCATGTGCACTTGCTTCTGGAGGATCTGGGGCTGCTTCTGATACGCCTTGGATGAAGAGAGGACGGCCTCTCCTTCGGCCATTTCTTCAAATATCTGCCAAACTACATCTTCATCCTTGTTAAAATGTGAGCCCCCACATGCTGCGTCCACAAGCCTTTGGCTTTCAATGTTCAGTCCCCCAAAGAAATGCTGGACTAAGCTGATCTTAGGGATCTCGTGGTGGGGACACTTCTCCTGCAAATCAGTGAACCTCTCCCAGGCTTCGTGTACTGACTCATGGGCTCCTTGGGAGAAATTAGTGATACGGGCACGCATCTGGTTGAGCCGACCTAGAGGGTAATATTTATGCAGAAAGGCGGATTTCAACTCCTCCCAGGTCGTCACAACCTTCCCCAGATGATTGACCCAATAAAGGGCCTTGTCCTGTAGGCTGAAGGGGTAGGCCATCATCTTTACAATGTCCAGAGGGACATTGGGATAGTGTGTAGTATGAGAAATGCGGGAAAATTGTTGCAGGTGAATGTACGGCTCTTCATTGGTGTTTCCATGAAATACAGGGAGAAGGGTGATGAACTGGGGCTTCAGCTCAAAGTGAGCGTGTACCAGTGGGATGAGGATCCACTCGGTCATCTGGCTGTCTCCCGGATTGTATGTTTCTTTGAGTGTCGGCTTTGGTGGTGGTGGAAATTCTGGGTCATCATTGTGGTCATCACCACCTCCTCCACCTCCACCTCCTCCTCCCCTGCCTCATCTGCCTCTACCTCCTCCTCCATCGTCACGGTTCATCATGTCATTCAATATATCCTGGAATGTGGTCTGTGTGAGGGCCTTCTCGGTCAGCTGCTGCTGAATAGCCTGGATAGACGCCAGTAGTTGTGCATTGACTTGGTTCTGGTCTGGCAACTGTCCCTCTGGTTGTGGTGGCTGCTGACCCTTGCCCTTTCCTTCTAGAGCCATGTCAGGGTCTGAGTCGGACGAGATGAACTCCGGAGTAGTCTCCAGGGCTCGCACTGTCTTCTATCTGCATAATGAGATGGTCCGAATCAGATCACTTGCAAATAATGTTCAGCTACCGTGATGAAGTTGGAATTCAGGTCAACCCCAACATGTTGTGAATGGAAAAGGATGTAGACTGTAATCGACTTCCATTCACAACGGCGAAAGCGGGACAAAAGTAATCCCAGTTTATTGAGTGGCCAAGGAGAAAGGTAGAAAACGAGGAGTCTGGAGATCGATCCGCAAAGTCCGGATCGGGTTCTCAGGAATCGCCTCGAACTTATTGGCGGAGTTGAGTCCATGGAATCGATGTAGGTGTCGGCATGGTCCCGACGAAAAACCATCCATGGATCAACTTCGCGAAGCACAAGAGAATCAGATGTTGGAAGAAAGATACGGTGGTCAACGAGGAATACAAAGAGTGCAAAACAGTAGAGAGGCTTGGTGGAGCGGGGTGGTCAAAGGGAGAAA
This sequence comes from Ottelia alismoides, assembly GCA_037367405.1. Lineage (NCBI taxonomy): Eukaryota > Viridiplantae > Streptophyta > Magnoliopsida > Alismatales > Hydrocharitaceae > Ottelia > Ottelia alismoides. The sequence goes on along the minus strand of JAZKJV010008112.1, from coordinate 6,237 downwards.
CAACAAAAATGTGCGCAAAGACGCGGGACTTGATCTTTGAACCTTAATCTAGATCCATACAAACACAATACAAAATCGGGTTCACCAACTCACGCCATGTGAAGCCGTGAAAGCTCGGCTATTTATTATCTTTTCATTTTTAGAGTTGTTATTTCAGGCATATCTTATAACAAGTCCTTAGTATGCTACCTTATAGGAGAGAGAGTACTGCCAGAAGAGTATCCCGTACTTGTCCTCCTCCTGTGTAAGGAGTCCTTGTAACCCTTCCTGGATCCCTACTCAGCCAAAGAAATAGAGGGAGGAAGCCGATAGGCAAAACCAATACTTCGGTTCTCGCTCGCAACGGAATCACCCGTGAGCGTGCAAGAACCTACTCGGACGCAGGACAATGAGACAGACATCCCCGTGAAGGCGTGGCCTATGCTCAATACTTCGGACAGGGTCGATGCTCTCACAACAGAGAGTCACCATTGGTGACCAAGTCCTACTCGCCTACGTACGATAGAAGCGCCAATACTTCGGAAATCCAGGCGATACACAAGGCAGTTGCAAACTGGGTTTTGGGCTTTTAATCCTTAGGGGTCGCACTTGCTCAAGGGAGTAGGGTTTTGGTCCCCCTCCAAGGTACCTGAAAACAATGAGGGCTTTATGAACCCGGTACAATGATAGTCCATTACATATTTTAATTAAGGTCAAAGTTATTTAGTAGTCCCCTTGTTTTAATTTTTTGGGTTTTCACTTTTTTTTGAGTCTGTTTTCATACCAGCGCCTAATGTTTTTGTAGATTTTCATTTAAGTCCCAGGTGCTCAAAATCAGAGGGAGATAGCGAAAAGCCGTGCAAGTGGTTCCATGGTGGAAATCTCACCATTGAACCGAATGATGCATGCTGAGTTAGAAGACTTACAGTGCATCCCAGCTCTCTCCATGTGGTATGCATAACAGAATTTTTTAAACATATCTACCCTAAACATTAGCTGCTATTAGCGTGAAGAACCATAAGTCGCTCATTCATTTCTAGCCCGAAAGGTCCGGTCTTGGGCTCACCCCTCCTCTGCTCAACACACTTGAAGGTAGGAGAAAGCGCTTTATAGGGCTCGCTGTGGCACAAGGGCTAAGAGACAAATGAGCGGCTTGTTTAAATTTGACTAGATCCATACGTAGTAGACTATAAGAACATGCATTCTTATTAATGTTTGGACCTAGCTACCGAGTCAAGCAGCCTACATCTAGGGGCTCCAAGCACACAAAACAAAATAAAATAAAGGCGGAAAGCTCAAAACTTCGGAAAACAAAGAAAATAAAGCGATGAAAACTCGGAAAACAACGATGAGGCCCCTAGGTGAACAATCACCCAGGCACTGGACCTCATTGTGAAGAGTAGAGTCTTGTTTAATTACATGCCAAAGTTGTCTCTCTCTCACCATAAATTACAAAAATAATCCTAAGTGTTCTAGCTCTAACTAATGCCCATCTCTTTGCTTCCTTGGTGCTCTCTCTCCAGATGGTCATGAGAAGAAGACCATCCTCCTCCAAGCTTGGCTGCCTTGACCTCCTAAGAAGCCATCCTCGCGTGGCGGGCCCTCGCATCAAAGACACAAAAAGATTGCATTAGAATAGCTCAATCAGTCAAATAGAGCAGATAAAATAATCACAATAAATAAATAAATGAAGCATGGTGATTAATAGCAATAAAAAATAACTGCTCACAAAAATAAATGATGAATCAAGAATTTTTATACAAGAATGACAAAATAAATTAGGCTATGCTCATTGCTCCCCGGCAACGGCGCCATCTGATAACACGGATAATCCACGAGGGTCACCATGAATGATATAAAAATGTTGTCGCTGAGGCGACCACTCGCAGAGGACCGATGTTAGTCAGCAATTAACCCACAATAAAAGAATAAAATAATTGAGTCCCAAAAATGTGAATTAATATTTATTACTCTACCACAAAATGTACAGTGACTAAGCATGTAGAGATCGAACCACAGAGAGCAATACAAAATGCAATAGCCTAAAATGTGCATGAATCGCAGAGTCATCCATGTGTTAAGCCTATTTTTGTGGGTTTTTAATATTTCTCTTTTTTTTCTTCTTTTTTTCTTTTTTTATTATTATCTATTTTATTTTTTTATTATTTTTATTTTAATAATAGAATTAGATAATATATATAATTTATAGAATATAAATATATATATATATATATACCCCTAGAGAGTGAGTATATAGCCTATAATACATACAATCTATATATATAGTGATTTTTTTTGAATCCTATATATGAATAAATATGCACATACACATATATAAATAGTTAGATATATATATATATATATATATATATATTTTTCTCTTTTTTTGGGAGTACATATATATATAAAGGGGTACTATAATATTTATAAAAATATACAAAAATAGTAAAAAATCTGGAGAAAAAGTCTTTTTTGTATTTTTATGATTTTTTACTATTTTTGTGATTTTTGGGCATTTTTCAGAATATTTTTAGTATTTTTTAAATAACAAAATAAGGGCAAACAGGGAATTAGGGACTGGCTGTAAGAAAAGAAAAATATGAGTTAAAAATAGCAAACAACCTCAAAATTCTTCCACACTATTTTTCTAATAAAAATAATAGAATATAGCAGAAATAGGAACTGAGATCATATTTTTCTGATTTTTCTTTGATTATATATATATTTTTTTGAAGTTTTCTGGTATTTTTGAGTTTTTAAGGTTTTTCTTTTGAGATTTTTAGGGATTTTTGGACTGACACAAAATAGGTCAAAATACACACTAGGGAATTTTTTTGGAATTTTTAGAGGTCCTTTAATATTTTTTTGGTATTTTATAAGCTAGACAGTAAATAAAAGACATGTTTTTGATTTTTAATAAATACAAAAATACAACAAAATTAACATCCAAAAATATGGTCTGTGAGAGCATGTTAACGGAAGCTTATATCCATTTTTGCAAGATTTTTCGAATTAATATGAGGCACAAGATAAATGGACAGAGCATACAAAAATAAATGGCCTGGTAGGGGCATTTTTGCAATTAAAATATTTATCAGGGGCATCCATGCAAAAACTACAACAGAAATAGACATTTATTTTTATTTTCTGGGCCATTTTACAAATACTAAAACTCGGCGGGGTTTAAATGCAAAAATCACGCGCCTCACGTGGTTGTTGCACGTGAGGCGCAGAGTGACTAAATTGCAAATCTAAAAACATCAGGGGTCCTTCTGCAAATTATAAAATTTATTTACAACGTGACTTTTTATTTTTGGTATTAAACTATAAATACAAAAAGGCAGGGGAGGTGTTTGAAGTTTACCCCCTAAGGCGCTTCATCCTGCGGCGCTGGGTGTGCCACTTATCCACGTGTCGCCCATCTGACGGCGGATACCGGTTCGTCGATGAAGGGTTCGGATTAGAAGCTCCTCGCAGATCTGACGGTTGGCGTGTGTCTTCATCGGACGGTTGTCGTTCAATCTGGGCCTCGCCTCCTGATCCGACGGCGCTGGAGGTGTCTGGAAGAACAGGGAAGAAGCTCGCCCCCGGCGAGCTTCGATCGAGCAGCTCGGGCTCCTCCGAGCACCTCCCTCGCATCTGAAGTGCTCTGGACGTAGCTGGGAGGCTTCCGCATCGTCTGATGGTCCTCTCATGGCTCCTGGAGGTCCGAGACGCTCAGACGAGGTCGATGAAGCATAGGACCTCCAGGAACCTCTTCCTGGTTCGATGCGAGCCCAGATGGGCTCCATTCCTCGTTGTACCTGCATAGGAAGAACCGAGGGAGCGAGGGCTACCTCCTCGACCCGAGGTTTTGAAGCTTCGCAGTAAAATGGAGTGAGGCGGAGGGGCTCCGGCGTACGGCGGAGGTGGAGCCCCGATTCGCCAAGACCAGGGGTCTTGAGTTGAGCAAATGGGTGCGATTGATGGAGAATACGATGAGGAACGAGATGGGGTGCACAAGGCGGTCGGACACGGTCAGGTTCACAGTGAAGAAGTCGCCGGAGCGGAGCTCCGACGAACTTCGAATTTTTGATTTTACGCTAAGCCGATCAACTAAGGACTAAACTAACTACTGGAATTAAAAACTAACATTAAAAGCTAACTAAAATGCATAAAAAGGACAGCTTTTATACCTGGAGGCCACCAGGGAGCAGGGCGGACGCCGGAGCTCTGCCGCGACAAAACTACCCTTCCCCCGGCCGATTCGAGACGCTGGAGCACTCCCCCTGTCACGAGGAACGTCCCAGGAATGGAATCAAGGCTTAAGGTTGGATTAAAATTGGCCAAATTCGAGGAAGGAGGCGAAGCTACTTATTTATAGACATTGGCATGGAGCCTTATTGACCGGCGATTATTGATTAATCCAATGATTATCGGGTCGATCCAAGTTATTGGCGGGTATCATGGATGATCAGAGATCATTTCTTGTGAAGGAAGCGAGCTCGATCGATGGACGGGATGGCCGTAAAAAAGGGATGAAAATCAGGGAAAAGATGGTTCAGAGACGTCAGAGCTGGGATGGGACAGTTGATCAGGGGGTCAACGAAGGCCGGCGCCCCATTGGTCCACGTCAGCCGCTAAAAGACAAAACAGGAAATTTGAGTCTAAATTGATTTATTTATCATAGTAAATGATTTTATTAGAATTTTCTTAAAACATAAAAAATGTGTATTTTTTCATGTAGTATTTATTTGTGATTTTTATTGAATTTTTCAGAGTGTTTTATTATGGTTTTAATTTGATAATGTGTATATGTATGTATTTACATGTATTTTTGTGTATTTCATTGTTAATTTGTTTATTTTATTTTATTATTTTATTGGCTTATTTTATAAATTTATAATTTATTTTTGTGAGTATGGAGGTATTTTTATTTAATTTTTATGAGTTTATTTTTATTTTAAATAAATAGGTATAGGTATATATAGGTAGCCTTATAGGTCTTTTACCTATATATTTTTGTATACTTAATTTATTTAGTGTATTTTCTTGATTTTTATTTTGGATTTACATTTTTAATGGGTTATATGTATTATTTATATTGTTATAAAAATATAAAAGAAGAGAAAAATTAAAGAGTGTTTTCCCTCTTTATTTATATACATTCTTGGTCATAGGTATTTTGCCTACTAACTTACATTAGCTTATTTTATTTTATTGATCCTTTTTAGTTTAGTCTAATTTTAGTATGTACATATATTATATACATTATTCACAAAATTCTAAAAATAAAATGGGATAAAGATAATGGATCTTGAATATATTGAATATTTTAATCAGGCAGGTTGCCCAATGGGGGCCAAAAACCTAACTTTTGCATATGGACACCAAAAATTATGAAACCAATTTTATTAATTAGTTCTTGGAAAGCTATATACAATTAAAATGAGTTTGGGTGATTTGGAGTTTTTATTTGCAAGATATGGGTCTGTGAAGTTGAGATTTTTGCTTTTTATTTTGTGTATAAAATGTACACCGAGTATTATTTTTACACATACTCAATTTTGTAATTTTATTTACATTATTATCTACAACTTTCATGAACAAGGTTTCTTTATTTGAGGAATAAATAATTATGTACAAAATAGGTGTCAAAAATGCATAAATAAATGCACGAATAAATGAGGTATTTATTGTACACTGGCCCTTATCTCCCCCTACTTTATTCCTTGTCGACCAATACCATGCTGGTCTTGGTCTCGGGATTTGGATCATAAAATATCTTCAATATTTTATTCCTTTTTCTTTTCTTCTCTTTATTCTATAATTTTGGCATTAAAAACCTTATTTAATGTGTAATTAATACAATGAATCGTGAATGCTATTATGTACAATTTGATGTTATTTACATGCATTTGCTAGGGTTTTTGAGGCCAAAATGATAGAATAAAGGTGATGAAATGGAGATTCATCAGGAGTCAGGTGCGAGGCACGTTAGGTGTGTGTGAGGGAGCTGAGAGGTGGGGCGGAATGGATCGACTGTTGGATTGGATCTGATCCAAGGGCCTGGAAGGTGGGCACTAGGAGATAAAATGTTTTGACCTGGTCAACAAGCAGGGTTGACTGGGCGTGAGGTGGATGAATAAAAGGGCAATGCGTGGAATATGGTTGACCAGAGAACGAAAAGTAAGAAATAAAATAAAATAAAATGTCAAATTAAAAAATGGTCCATATAAAAGTTGTTGATCTCAATGAGATCTACAACTTCCATGAAGA
>JAZKJV010008111.1:0-111977 GCA_037367405.1 Ottelia alismoides | reverse complement strand
TACTCTACATATCTTTTTGTGTATTCAGACACCTTCTTCAAGCTGTAAATTTTTCTATGATCATTCTCCTACAACAAAACTGCTATCATCACCGATATGTCCTACCTTGGTGCACTTACATCTAAATTCCTATGAATACGGTATATCTCATGAGTTCTCTAGCATTCATTTGAAATAATCTTTAACCACGTATACCTCAGTAGGAATCAACTTATTATAGATGCGAATACATGTGCTTTATATTATAATGATAAAGTAGCTAGATTGTGAAGTTAGTACTTATTCAAACCAATTTTATACATTCTGATCTTAGAGCTTAAAGATTTAAAAGTTGAAACTTTTAGCATGCAAGTTAACTACGGCAATAATATTTACTTAGACTATATAGATTAGTCCAAGATAAATTATAAGCTTTTGATCTCGGGATGAAATATCGAGAATTGCTATTTACATACAAGTAACTTTCAAAATCCAGTTCAATAAGCAGGCCGCCAAATTATGTGATAATCTATTATCAAAGATCGGAAATTTTCATGATCAATCATTTAGATATGAATCACTAATTATGGATCACTATTCAATCAGATTGTTGATAAGATGTGTAGATCTGTAAAGTTAACCAAATCAGAGACCGAGAGGAAGTGTGGAATCAAGTCAGTGATGGTAAGTCAGTAATAACTGATAATTATGAGTGCCAGTCATGGTGACCTTTACACCTGACTGTGCGAGGGGGCGGTGACCCTCAGCTGGGCGGGAGATAGGAAGCCCAGTCAGGGCAGCGGCCGCTTCGTGCGCGGGTCTAGGATCCCAGTCTTTTTCTCGGTTTTCTCGCGAGCGCTCGCAGTTTTTACGCCTCTCTGGGATCCACAGGTTTCTTTTAAAGACCGGTTCCGCTGACCCTTGTTCGTTAGGGTGCCTAGGCAGGAGGACCCTTGGTTTTAGTTTTTCGAGCTCGTGAGCCCGTACGGTCGGGCCGGTTTTTCTTTTAGAGCGACTTTTCTAGAGAGTCTCTCTCACCCGTCTCAGTGGCGTAGTTTTGGAGTAGACCTATCCCTCTATTGGACCGCCTTCCAATTAGAGGGCGAGACGGAAGAGCCTTTTGTAGGCTTCCTCACCGCTTGAGTTTTATTAATTTTTCGCCAGCAGACTTGGCGATGCTACATCCGAATCATCCGTGTATACATCTGAATCCTCTATGGCTACATCTGAATCAGTTACAATTGAATTTGGAAAAGTTACAAATGAGATTGGATTGAGTTACAATTAAGCTTGGCTAAAGTTGAATTACAGTTGAATTGGTTACATAGAAACTTGGTTACAGTTGAGTTGGTTTCCGAAGAACTAGTTACTTTCTGCCAATAATTCCTGACAAAAAGAAAAGACCATATCATGACAATGATCCTTATCAGACCTTGAACTACTACCATAGTTGTAAGATATAGCTAGTGGACGTGTTGGGAACTTAGTTAGGATGCATTTTACTCCACCGCATGCCTACGGAGGCACCCCAACCCTAAGGCTTCCTTACTACCTTAGAGTCATAGTGTGAGATCTTACCTAGACCAAAACCACAGACTATCCACTAAGCTTAAGAAAATCAACAAGAAAAGAATCAAAACCCCGGATCCATCATATACCCTTACTATGATCAATCCACAAGATTATTAATCATCATTATAAGCATTTAATAGAGATAATGATCATATCATAGTGTCATCATTCACATTCTCAAATAGAAAGGCAATGACTTAAATATGGATCATATGATGGTTGTATATCAATGATTAATGTGGGTAATTAGTGTAGGATGAGTAGAATGGAGTTTTACATACCAAACCAAGCCTGTTTCATTGCAAGTAGCTTTAGATTTTAATTTATCATAGCCAATTTACTTGCTTTCTTTTGTAGACATTAAATATCCTGTTATTATCAATAAATTAGATGTACTCAACGTTTGTTGATGTTCTTTTCTCCCTATTCCATGGATTGCAGGCAAAATACCTGCACCGTTGTATTGGGAGAATTGAACATCAGCTTCTGCAGTTACAATTATCAGGTACGCATGCTATAGTTTATTCAAAATATTATATGCTTTTTATTTCTCTTCTTCTATAACTGGGATGCATGTACATAATACAATTTCTATTGTTACATGCCAACTGCTATGGAATTTATGCAATATAATTGTGACATAGTGTAGTTCTGTGGCTTATTAGTTAAATTGTGAATGTCATTCTTACATATGAAAAAGAAAAAATTTTCCCTGATTTTCAGCACTCTAATGTGATAATTTAGCGAACATAATACTACGGGTGATATGTAAACGGGTATCCAGATCCGTTAAGGAGCGGGCGTCACAGTTTGGTATCAGAGCAGTGGTACCCTGCTACATACATTCGTAGTATTATAGTTCCGATTGCATTAATAATCAGATAGCGACAGTCCTCTGACTTGTCGCGAGTCTGAAGGGGAAATATGACATTCAAATCAATGACCACAGATGTCACCAATTGCAACTTATTTCCATATTGTATCCCAAGAAGAGAAAAAGCATAATAGAAATATCCGCGAACATCAACTATTGTAATTACGAATATTGGTCCTTATACAGAACCATGACGTCTAGTGCCGACCTTTCTATGTTTTAATTGATTCTGAAGCGATAGACGAACTTCGAGTTTCTAGCTTCAGTAAGTAGAGTGGCATATGCCCTAGATCATCCCTGTCACATCCATAGGTCGGGGGACCAGTGGTTTATTATAAGGCTGATAGTCAGAAGGTTACCAATATTGATTAATGGTCATGAGATGATCATCAACTATCTACTACTACAACTTGACAAGCGTGGCTTGATTATGGGCGTGGATTAGCTATTAGCTCATTATGCCTAGATAATTGCTTCATGAAGACGGTTGTCTTCAGGATTTCCGACTTACCCGAGTTTACCATTAAGGGTACATTACATGACTCCAAAATGAAATATATCTCGGTATTGAGAACTCAGAGACTCATAAACCGAGAATGTGATTCATATCTAGCAATTTCCCGAGAGACATCTGATGGAGAGCCGATGGCTCAGGACATCACGATAGTGTCAGATTATCCTAGTGTATTCTCTAATGATTTGTCAGGATTACCACCTGAGAAAGATTGAGTTTGAAATTACATTACTACCATATATACAACCAATCTCGATGGCTTTGTGCCGCTTGGCACTAGCCGACTTAAGAAAACTCAAGATGCATTCGCAAGAATTACTTAACGTAGGTTTCGTAAGGCTGAACACTCCACCTTGAAATGCTCCAGTTCATTTTGTCAGAAAAGAATGACAGAACAATGAGATTATTCATAGATTACAAACAACTGAAAAAAAAAACGGTAAGAATCGTTATCGTCTGTCACACATTGATGACTTGTTCGATCAGCTAGGGATCTTCGGTATCCTCGAAGATCAACATTCGACAGGGCTACCATCAAGAGAGGATTAAAGAGTCAGATAGTCCAAAAATAACATTCAAGGACTCGATATGGACAGTACGAGTTTGTAGTGATATCGCTTGAGCTCACAAATGCCCTACAACTTTTTATAAATATAATAAACATGATTTCCGTCCATACCTGGATGAGTCTGTAATTGTATACATTGACGATGTGTTGATATACTCCTGAAATAAATAGGGGTCACATACAATGATCTAAAGACAGTTATGAACATACTTCAAGAATACAAGTTGTAAACCAAGTTGAGTAAGTGTGGGTTCTTGTTATCCCAAAGTCTCAATTCTTGGGCATGTCATTCTGGAGTAGGTATGGCAGTTGATCTTACAAAGACCAAGGCAGTCATGTCATGGGAACAACACAAGACAATCACTCGAATTCAAAGGTTCCCTGAACTAAATAGTTATTATAGACGCTTCATCAGTGGCTTTCCACGAGTCATTTTGACACAGATGAGAGTTCCTTTCATTGGGACGAATTAGCGTGACCAGACCTATAAGGACATTGAAAGATAGATTAACAATTGTGCCTATTTTACACTTTCTTAAGACACTCAAAATTATGCAGTATATACAAATGCTTCAAATGAATGTTTAAGAGTGGTTCGTAAGTTTACATGATTGTTATGCATAATGTCAGTTGAGACTGCATGAACGGAATTACCCCATCCTTGATTTGGAGTTGGTGATAGTTATCTTCACTTTGAAGATTGGGCACCACTATCTCTACGAGGTAAACTTCAAAATTTTCACAAATCGTAAAAGTTTGAAGTACATCTTAGATCAGAAAGAGCATAAGTAGTATTTTAAACTGAACAAGTATGAGTTATGGTTATTACAGTCTCTCCCATTTCCAAATGAAAGAATATCTCTATGGATTTCCTCACCAGATTGCCGAAGACGCTAGGTGACCACAATGCTTTGGGTCGTTGACAAATTGACCAAGTCAACCCATTTATACATGTCAACATGAAGTACACTCCATTTAGGTTGGCTAGATTGCATGTATAAGGATTCATGGTATACCACGTGAGGTAATGTTTGACAGATGCTCGAGGTTTACATAATACTATTGGCCCCAGTTCATGTCAACACTACAAACAGAGCTGAAGATGCGTTCTGTATTCCATCCATAAACCGTCAGACAGAACAAACACATTATTCAGATACGAGGAATTAATTCATCCGCGTACCCTTGGGTGAAAAGGATCCTGGAAGGACCACCTGTCGATTGGTAGAATTCCGTACAACAACAGCCATCATTTCAATATTATTATGGCACCATTTGAAGTCCTATATTGACAGAAATGCCTCGCAACTCTCAGATAGCATGAAATAGGTGAATAGACTCTTTACTCTGTAGATCTCTTGGAAGAGTCTGTGAGGATTGTTGATCTTGTGAGGTGAATGTTTCTGACGATACAGAGCTGCTAGACTAGTTTTACAGATAGTCGGAGAAGAGTTTTGGAGTTTAAGGAAGAGATAGGTTGTTCTACGTATATCTCCCATGAAGAGAAATACAAAGATTTGGTGTTCATGGCAAGTTTATGTTTGACTATTTGAAATTTTTACTTGTATGAGTAAGACAGCCTATCGAGTAACCAATCCTCCAGACTCATCAGGCATGCATGATGTCTTTCATATATCCAAATTGAGGAAATATGTCCATGACCCTCGACACGTCATCAGTTACGAGAATCTTGACGTGGAGCCAGATTTGACATACTAGGAGAAGCCGGTACATATACTAGATAGTGCTGTGAAGAAGATTCGCAGCAAAGGGATTCCATTGGTCAAGGTGTTGTGATACCAACATAGCGTCGAAGAAGCGACACGAGAGACCGAAGCCGACATGCGAGCGAGATATCCACAGCTTTTCTAAGTGTAATAAGCACAACAAGCTTTTGTAATTATATATATGTGAATATATGACTTGTTTTCTCTTTGAGGTTTTTATGGGTTCAAAACCCTTTGGGGTTTTTATGGACATATGAAATTCAAACAAGTCACCGAATAGCCTTAACTCGAGTCTCGAGGACGAGACTCCCTTTGAGGATTTTATAATTGTAACATCCGGTTTCCAATCAAACCCGAAGTCGTCCGATTTTGGGTCTAATGAACCCAAAAACGTTATCAGTCAATACTAAACAACTTAAAACGATCAATTAATCGTGAATCAAAAGTTGTTCGGGAGAAATCGACCAAAAATCGGTCAATCCGTAACGCGCGCCGTGAAAAGCCGCGACGCAAATTCGGAAAACCGCGAAACAAGCCGAGACCGTCATTAGATCCGATTCGATGATACAAGACCAACGGAATCGACCGTTCGTCAATCGGAGGTCATATGATATTTTAAATTACAAAAATTTATTCTTAGACAAAAGCCGTATCCGAAAATTTCGGGTATTCAAAACCCGACCGAAAGTATATGAATATTATACTCATTGTGATCGTCATTCAGAGACGATCGAAACGAGCTATTATACACCAAAATCCGACACTCGAGGTGCGTATTCGATCAACTTCGGTTTCTAAATATAAAAGGGTTATTGAAAAAAAAAATTATTTAAATTTCTGCTGTTATAGCAGACAGACAGTCATTCAACAGGTGGCTCAAATAGCCTCTTCCACTTGGATTTCTTTTAGTCCACTTGTCAACCAAGGGCTTACCTCCCTTGGTTATATAAACCTCAATCCCCTCTCCCTTATTCTCTCGATTGTCTTTGCAAACCCAATGTATGAGCCTATTTCTCTCAACCTCTCAGCCGTAAGGCCTCTCTCTCTCCATTATTTCTTGCTGGAACATGGAGCTATAGCCTTCCTCCATTTTCTCCAGCTGAAGAAGCCGACTCATCCCATGTGTTGCAGTTTCAGCCTATGTGTCGACCAAGGCAGCCCAACAAACTGCAGTCCAGCAGCTCTAAAAGTTGTTGCAGGCTGCTCCACCTTCCCTGTTGAAGTTGAGAGCTTCTTCCAAGCAGCTAGGGTTGCTCTTCAAGCAGCCCTCTTGCAGCCATTTGCTGCATGCATGATACTTCTCCAAATTTTGGAGCCAATTCAATGTACAACCTTTTTCCTCCGAAATCCAAGATCCAATGGTAAGTTAACCTCCTCATTCCTCTATTTATATAAACCCCAAATTCCTCCCTCTATTCCCTTTAAATTCTTTCCAACCCCAGCCGTAAGAAGCCCTTTTCAGTCTCTCTCTCCTCTAGATATTTGGCTGAAGCTTCTCTCCATGGTTGAAGCAAAAATTGCTCAATGCAGCTAGGATCTAGAGATAAACAACAGCTCAAAGCTACTGCTTTTCTTGAAGTTTCTCCAAAGCAAAATCCTGCAGCTGATCTTGGAGATATTGCATGTCTTGCTGCATGCAAGATCAAACCTAAAAGAGGTACAATCTAACCCACCTTTTGCTGCAATTCATGTTCCCAAAACAAAAAAAAAATCCAAATTCTAAACCCTTTATATAGCTACATTTTTCATACTTTGGAGGTTGGGGTGCATGGGTTTTACTGCACAAATTTTAGGATTTAGGAATTCAACTTGTGATCTGAAATGGAATATTACAAAGCATCTTAATCTATTTATCGGCTCTGGTTCTACGTTAAATCCTGCAGTATTTAGCCCAGATCTCTTTCAACATTGTGTCAATTCTCATGCATATCACCTGAATGTTTTGGAGTCAACATGTTCTGAGCATACGACTCAATAACTCATGGTTCTGATGCCCATTTTATTTTGTTCTACGACCATCTACATATTCCAACTTGTTGCTTATTAACTTGGTCATGGGATTCTTATTGTCATAGTTTCCCCGGATTTTTGTATTTGGTTAAGCTTACTTACACTTCAAATTCATGAATGAATAAATATAACTCCAACTTCTTGATTTAACTCCTATATGGATAATTATTTGCAAATACATGTCATAATTTAGACCATATCTTATGTGTATGGTTGGTTGTAATTTTATTCTTCTAAGTACATTATGTGTTCTGAAAATATATATTCACAATCATTTTTTTTAAGTGAATATATTTTCTATTACATATACCCAAGCTTCTTTTGTTAGTATTTCATACTGTCTATATGATCTATAAGTAAACACGCATCATTCTGATGACTTAAACTTTTTATTCATATATTTCTCAACTGCTTGTGCTTCAACGTTGTGTACATGTACAAGTGTTGTAATATGTATTGTCTAATGGATATATATGTACTCATACTTATAAACAAATCAATATTGTCATTTAATCCAGGTTATCCATATGTGCAATTATAACTGTCCTTTACATGTTGCAGTATATCATGAGTATTTTGACTTGAATATCAATGCATGCATACACTCCTTTAGTCGAGCTTTAGTACTCTACATATCTTTTTGTGTATTCAGACACCTTCTTCAAGCTGTAAATTTTTCTATGATCATTCTCCTACAACAAAACTGCTATCATCACCGATATGTCCTACCTTGGTGCACTTACATCTAAATTCCTATGAATACGGTATATCTCATGAGTTCTCTAGCATTCATTTGAAATAATCTTTAACCACGTATACCTCAGTAGGAATCAACTTATTATAGATGCGAATACATGTGCTTTATATTATAATGATAAAGTAGCTAGATTGTGAAGTTAGTACTTATTCAAACCAATTTTATACATTCTGATCTTAGAGCTTAAAGATTTAAAAGTTGAAACTTTTAGCATGCAAGTTAACTACGGCAATAATATTTACTTAGACTATATAGATTAGTCCAAGATAAATTATAAGCTTTTGATCTCGGGATGAAATATCGAGAATTGCTATTTACATACAAGTAACTTTCAAAATCCAGTTCAATAAGCAGGCCGCCAAATTATGTGATAATCTATTATCAAAGATCGGAAATTTTCATGATCAATCATTTAGATATGAATCACTAATTATGGATCACTATTCAATCAGATTGTTGATAAGATGTGTAGATCTGTAAAGTTAACCAAATCAGAGACCGAGAGGAAGTGTGGAATCAAGTCAGTGATGGTAAGTCAGTAATAACTGATAATTATGAGTGCCAGTCATGGTGACCTTTACACCTGACTGTGCGAGGGGGCGGTGACCCTCAGCTGGGCGGGAGATAGGAAGCCCAGTCAGGGCAGCGGCCGCTTCGTGCGCGGGTCTAGGATCCCAGTCTTTTTCTCGGTTTTCTCGCGAGCGCTCGCAGTTTTTACGCCTCTCTGGGATCCACAGGTTTCTTTTAAAGACCGGTTCCGCTGACCCTTGTTCGTTAGGGTGCCTAGGCAGGAGGACCCTTGGTTTTAGTTTTTCGAGCTCGTGAGCCCGTACGGTCGGGCCGGTTTTTCTTTTAGAGCGACTTTTCTAGAGAGTCTCTCTCACCCGTCTCAGTGGCGTAGTTTTGGAGTAGACCTATCCCTCTATTGGACCGCCTTCCAATTAGAGGGCGAGACGGAAGAGCCTTTTGTAGGCTTCCTCACCGCTTGAGTTTTATTAATTTTTCGCCAGCAGACTTGGCGATGCTACATCCGAATCATCCGTGTATACATCTGAATCCTCTATGGCTACATCTGAATCAGTTACAATTGAATTTGGAAAAGTTACAAATGAGATTGGATTGAGTTACAATTAAGCTTGGCTAAAGTTGAATTACAGTTGAATTGGTTACATAGAAACTTGGTTACAGTTGAGTTGGTTTCCGAAGAACTAGTTACTTTCTGCCAATAATTCCTGACAAAAAGAAAAGACCATATCATGACAATGATCCTTATCAGACCTTGAACTACTACCATAGTTGTAAGATATAGCTAGTGGACGTGTTGGGAACTTAGTTAGGATGCATTTTACTCCACCGCATGCCTACGGAGGCACCCCAACCCTAAGGCTTCCTTACTACCTTAGAGTCATAGTGTGAGATCTTACCTAGACCAAAACCACAGACTATCCACTAAGCTTAAGAAAATCAACAAGAAAAGAATCAAAACCCCGGATCCATCATATACCCTTACTATGATCAATCCACAAGATTATTAATCATCATTATAAGCATTTAATAGAGATAATGATCATATCATAGTGTCATCATTCACATTCTCAAATAGAAAGGCAATGACTTAAATATGGATCATATGATGGTTGTATATCAATGATTAATGTGGGTAATTAGTGTAGGATGAGTAGAATGGAGTTTTACATACCAAACCAAGCCTGTTTCATTGCAAGTAGCTTTAGATTTTAATTTATCATAGCCAATTTACTTGCTTTCTTTTGTAGACATTAAATATCCTGTTATTATCAATAAATTAGATGTACTCAACGTTTGTTGATGTTCTTTTCTCCCTATTCCATGGATTGCAGGCAAAATACCTGCACCGTTGTATTGGGAGAATTGAACATCAGCTTATGCAGTTACAATTATCAGGTACGCATGCTATAGTTTATTCAAAATATTATATGCTTTTTATTTCTCTTCTTCTATAACTGGGATGCATGTACATAATACAATTTCTATTGTTAGATGCCAACTGCTATGGAATTTATGCAATATAATTGTGACATAGTGTAGTTCTGTGGCTTATTAGTTAAATTGTGAATGTCATTCTTACATATGAAAAAGAAAAAATTTTCCCTGATTTTCAGCACTCTAATGTGATAATTTAGCGAACATAATACTACGGGTGATATGTAAACGGGTATCCAGATCCGTTAAGGAGCGGGCGTCACAACCAAAAACCCTTTTTTGCATCACTAAAGGTTGATGATGATCAGTATGCCATGCTGTGCATTTTATCTGGTAATCGGGATGCCTGAATCTTGAACTTTGGATGATCTCAGAGCTTTGGTTGATCTTGGGAGTTGGGCTATATTTTTATCTCTATCTTAAAGGGAGAGAGGCTTTCGTACCTCACACTGCACCTTGGTTTGCATTTTACTGTCAAGATCCTCAATCATAATAGAATCCAAACTATAAGCACGATGACCACTTTGTGTTTGGCATGATAACGTGTCTGAGAAACACAACTTTCCACGATATTTCGGTAACTTATATTACAAGAGAATACACTTTATCTCTGACTTTTATGTCATGTTTCATTCCAAAATACTTATTTGATATGTTATTCTCCCGATTTTATGTTGCACTTACTGGAAGTTTTAATGCATTTATTGGCACATTTTAGGATCCACCAGAAGATGCTATGGTTTCCCTTTGTGGCCATGTTTTCTGCAATCAATGTGTATCTGAACGTGTAAGTAGTGATGATAACCACTGTCCAGCATCCCGCTGCAAAGCAAAGCTGGATAATACTTCGATATTTCCCAAGTCTTCATTAAGTGGCTCACTTTCTTCTGTACAAAGAGATGACACTTCATCTGACTCTTTCCTGGAACACAAGGCATCTGAACCTTCAAATGATATTATTTCTGTTGATTCTTCTAAGATCAAAGCAGCCATGGAGATATTGTTATCACTTCCTAGATTGATAGACTCAACACCAACTACCTGCTCAAGGGGGGATCAAACTGTCCCTCTTTCAAATAATGCAGTGTATTCTTGTCAAGAGAAGAGTATTGCTGATGTCAGAACGGAGAAGGCTATTGTTTTTTCTCAGTGGACTAGGATGCTAGATTTGCTGGAATTACGCCTAAAGAATTCTGCCGTACAGTACAGGAGACTGGATGGAACTATGTCCGTGGCTTCTAGAGAGAAGGCTGTCAAAGATTTTAATACCATTCCAGAGGTCAGTTAATGAATTTTGTATAGAGCTATATATATGTGTTATAAAATATGAAGCGGAAGCGGAATCGGAAATAAAGATAAAGAAACTGAAGAACACGAGAATTTTAACGTGGAACCCTACTCCGTGAGGAGCGGGATGAAACCACGGGAGAAGCCCTCAAATAGGGCGTGTTTGTATATTGACTTTCTCTATGAGTACAGGAGGTCTGGGGCTCCTTATATAGCCTTCTCAGAGCCTCCAAGTCCCACCCACATGCGGTGTGGGACTAAACACTGGATGGGGTAAATGGATCTTCTCCAGGATCCATTTACCCTGCTACAACTCAATGGGCCGCATACATGAATACTCCGACACTCCCCCTCAAGCTGGAGCATGCAATGCTCAGCTTGGACAAACAGAAATAAACTCAAGTCAACGCTACAGGACACTACGGACAATATCAACCCAACGTGCACATTGCTGCTGTCGAGGACGTTGCTTCTCATGCCGTGCAGGTGAGGAGGACGAACGAGCTGGAGTGTGAGTCAACTGAAGACTCGGAATCTGACCATCGAGTCTGAAACTGCGCCTGAAGTCTCCTCGTCGGAGAACTGGGTCTCTCCCATCTGGCTCAGAGAATGGTGCACTGCTCCGGTGTACCTATGATACCACATGAAAACCCTTGCCCTTAATGGCATAGGGAATGGTCCTCTATTCTGGAGTCCCTATGGCTCACATGAAAACTCTAGCCGAACAACAAGAAGAATGATGGGGACCTCGAACAAATGATGGCAACATATGCTCATCTGATAATGACCGCAAGCTCGTGCGTGTCTGAAACTGAGGACTCAGAAGACAATCGTCAAGTCTGATCAACTGTAGAGTCTGAA
This sequence comes from Ottelia alismoides, assembly GCA_037367405.1. Taxonomy (NCBI): domain Eukaryota; kingdom Viridiplantae; phylum Streptophyta; class Magnoliopsida; order Alismatales; family Hydrocharitaceae; genus Ottelia; species Ottelia alismoides. The sequence continues at coordinate 99,866 of JAZKJV010008111.1, read as the reverse complement.
CAACTGGTTGGTCTGGAGACTGGCATCTGAATCTGGATTATGAACAGACCTGTGACTCTACATATACTCCCCCTTTCTCCCATACTTGTCGAAAAATGAACATCGACAAAGTTGGGAGAAGACAAGATAGAAGGGGAAAACAAAACATACTTGCGGCTTTTCATTTTTTTAAGCCGTCATCATCCTTTTTTTTTGAAAACATTTTTTTAAGTCGTTTCATTTTTTTCGGCTCTTCATCATCATTTTTTTAAATCATTTAATTGTGTGCGGCTCTTTTTGTGTTTTTTTAATGCACGCGCCCTTTTTTCTCCTTTTTTTCGCAATTTTTTTTACGTGACTTGCGCCCCCTCCCTTTTTTTCCGAACATAAAGCCCTCTGGACTTTGCATAACTGTGATTTTTTTTCGGGCTTTCAAGCAAATAGCCCTCAACCCTTTTTTTTAAAACGCATAATCCCCTCTAGGGTTCCCACTTACGGGAACCCATCAAACAAATTGAAGGACGCTGCCGCCCAACGCGCCTGGGCTCGCGCACATGGGAATCGCGCGCCGCCTGGGGCTTTTGCGGGCTTGGGAGATGCGGCTCGGGAGCAGAACATGCTCCACCTGGGGCCCGAAGGGCATCGCCGCTTAGTGCTTCGGTTCTGCGGAGGATTGCAGCCGCCTGGGAGCCGCGCCAGGAGGCGCTCTGCTAGAGAGGGACAAGGAGGGCTCCGCCTGCGCGCGTGGGAGAGAAGGGTTTGCGCGCCTGGGGTTTGCATCCTTTGCTGGAGAGGATCGGCCGAAAGGGCTCGGTTGAGCCTCCTGGAGCACCCCCGCCAATAGTGGGGGCTCGATCTGCTGGACGCGCATAACCTGGAGGTGCGACCGAGTCTCGAATCTCGAGCAGGCTGGATGCACCGCCAGGATGCGAGGCATGAGGAGGACCTCGTGCGGCTACTGCGTGTGAAAGAGATACGTATGGCGGAGATCCGCCTCTAGGGTTCTGATGTATGCTACCGCTGGGGTCGAAATCTTGCGCCGCCTCCTTCTGCTTTGTGGTTCCCTTTGAGAGACGGCAGATATTAGGGTTTCGTTCTGAAACCCTAGACGGCAGATCTGGAACCTGACTTCGATCTCGCTGCTGCTTGCGAGAGTCGATGATATAATGCAGCAGAATGCCCTAGAATATGTGCCTGGAACATATCTTGAACAGGAACAGAACTGGAACTTCAAAAACACCAATCTTTAAGAACTCCGAAATCGAACTTCGAATAAAATCATGAAAATAAATCCTCTAGAATCGAACTCGCTCTGATAATATGTTATAAAATATGAAGCGGAAGCGGAATCAGAAACAAAGATAAAGAAACTGAAGAACACAAGAATTTTAACGTGGAACCCTACTCTGTGAGGAGCGGGATGAAAGCACGGGAGAAGCCCTCAAATAGGGCGTGTTTGTCTATTGACTTTCTCTATGAGTACAGGAGGTCTGGGACTCCTTATATAGTCTTCTCAGAGCCTCCAAGTCCCACCCACAGGCGATTGGGACTAAACACTGGATGGGGTAAATGGATCTTCTCCAGGATCCATTTACCCTGCTACAATTTAATGGACGCATACATGAAAACTCCAACAATTTGTCTTATTTAGTTTTTATAACATTATGGAGAGCTATATATACATGGCCGGTCCCAAGCCCGAGTAAATTGAGGAGGGTTGTGCATTAGGTTGGCGACAATCAACATGGATTTAAGCAGACATTTAGATTTAGTTGGGGCGTTCCCTACTAGCAGCGCGTTGCATCACCCGAATACAATAAGTTGGCAAGGACCGCTACATCGTTGTTCGGATGTCGTTCAAAATTTGCAAGGGTTCTCGCATGAGGACTGCATATGAGTAAACAAGCTAGTTTTCTTGCATCACCGCCCGGATGCAGTCTAAAATTTGCAAGGGTTCTCGCATGATAGACGCATGCGAGTAAAGAAGTTAGTCCAAAAGAGGTTGCAAAGGAAGTTGCGGATAGATAGTTGGAATGTTGGTACTTAGACTGGAAAATCAATGGAGATAGTAGATACAATGGAAATGAAGAAGATTCAGTTACTATTTCTCCAAGAGACGAAATGGGTTGGAGAGAAAGCAATGGAGATTGAGAAGATATGCTTTAAATTTTCGTATTCATTGAAATATAAGGGCAACAATGGTGTTGGAGTGGTTGTTCATAATGACTTGGAGGATTGTGTGGTTGAGCGCAAAGATTTGCGGATCATATTATTTTGCTAAAAGTGGTGCTTGAAGAAGAAATTATGAATATCATCTCAATTTACACATTACAACTTGATTTAGATGAAAGGATTAAACAAAATTTTTGGGAGGATTTGGATAAGATTATGCAATGAATCCCACAAAGAGAGATGATTTGCCTAGGTGTCGATCTTAATAGACATGTGGGAAAGGATACTTCAAGGTATGCTAGTGTTCATGGAAGACATGTCTTCAAAAATAGAAATGAAGAGGGAAAAACAGAAATGAAGAGGGAAAAATAATTCTGGATTTAGTAATGGCTTATGATCTTTTCATAGCAAACACTCTCTTCAAGAAGAGGGAGGAAAATTTAATTACTTATAAGAGTGGCTCGAATGGAACACGGATAGACTAATGTTGAGGAGATTGGTTGTGTTGCAAAGACTGCAAAGTAATCACAGGAGAGAGTTTGACAACCCAACATCGTTTGTTAGTCATGGATGTGTAAATAAATGAACTGGTAAACAAAAGGATGGTTTCCAAGATCACTAGTACTTGATGGTGGAATCTTCAATTGAAGCAATCAAGCTTCGGAGAGAAGATTTTATAAGACTTATCTTGGGATTGTAATGGAAGTGCAGGGAGCTTTTTGTATCCGAAGGATAGCTAAAGAGATGCTACGTGGGTCAAAGGGAGGAGCTTCAGACCAAAAGGAGGCTTGGTGGTGGAGTGTAGAGGTGCGAGGGAAGCTCAAAATTAAAAGAGCATGCCTTAAAGTTATGTCTAAGGATAGAACAAATGAAACTATCACAAACTACAAAATAACGAAAAAGGAAGTAAAGAAGGTTGTAAGCGAAGCTAAGTTAAAAGCTTATGAAGTTTTGTACAAGAGTCTCGATTCTAAGGAGAGCCAAAAGGATATATTCATGTTGGCTATAGTGAGAGAAAGAAAGACCAAAGGCCTTTCTAAAGTGAGATGCATTAAGGATGAGGAATTTCATGTGCTTGTTACTCGGAAGAATTATATAGAGACTAGATGGAAGCAGTACTTTGGGGAAGGAAATAGATATATCACTTTGGGAGATCGAGCTAGTGGTGAAAGTTATTTTAATCGTGCAAACTATAGATGAATACGAAGGAAGTAGAGGAGGCTTTGAAGGCTATGCGATATGGGAAAGGTGTAGGACATGATAACATTCCTTTAGAAGTTTGAAGAGTTTCAGGTGAGCGTAGTTTGGCTTAGCTTACAAATTTATTCAATGTTATTTGAAGAAACAAGAAAATACATGAAGATTGGATGAGAAGCATCGTGGTGCGGCTTTATAGGAATAAAGAAGACATTCAAAATTATTCAAATTATAGAGGCATCAAGCTGATGATTCACACTATGAAAATTTAGGAACATGTGATCAAAAGAAGGTTGAGGCAAGTTTCCAAAGTAGAAGAAAACCAATTTCTATTCATGTCGGGTCGTTCAATTGTTGAAGCTATCCACTTGTTGAGGGGAACAATGGAGATTTATAGAGTTAAAAGGAAGAACCTCCATATGATTTTTATTGATTTGGAGAAGGCTTATTATTCTGTCTCACGGGAGATATTGTGGAGAGTTTTGGGGGAGAGACAAGTACCTATCCTATACATTAATCTCATAAAAGATATGTATGATAGGGCTTCATTTGTGTAAGGATACAATTTGGGAAGACTGACTATTTTGGCATCAACATCGGTATGCATCAAGGTTCTGCTTTGAGTTCATTCCTTTTTCTTTGATTATGGACGTGTTAACAAGTCACATTTAGGATGAGATACCCTTGTGTATGTTATTCGCTGATGATATTGTGTTGATTGATGAGATTAGAGACAGAGTAAATGGAAGCTTGTAAAAGTAGGACGACTGGGCCAATTACTTGGCCCAACTAGTCGAGTCGGGGGGTAGTCGACTTGACTAGGCCTAGTCGACCATTAGTTGGTCAACCCGATTAGTCATGCCCACTAGTTGACCTAATTGGTCGACTAATCGGACGACGTTTACATCAACTTCTTTTATTTTTTGGTAAAATGATTTGTAGTTGTTGTGAACACTCCAAGCCACTAGTAAAATGCACATAATTCCAATCATCTATAGTCGTAGGTCTGTCTTCAATTCTAGAGAACTAAGCTTAATATTGGTTGTGCATGTTGCCAAAAAATTGCACTGGTAACTTCTTTCCTTGGGAAGTTGAATCATGTGCTAACTATTTATATGGGTCATAATGTTACTGCTAAGCTGGAACTTGAATGTGAAGTTTTCAAATATTGTTCTGATGCATGAAATATCTATTCTATTGGTATTTGTGGTAATTTTGTACCAGAAATTGGTAATTTCTTTGATAAGCAGTGATGTTATGACCCACTACAGTTATCATTCGGATCTTTAATGTCAGGAATAGTATTCTACATCATGGTCCACTTCAAATATCAGATCTCTATCTAACATTACTAATCTGAAATGTATTTTAAATAACATATTTAAAACAAATCCAAGTTACCCTTATTTTATATTCCATTTTTCTTTTTTGATAGTGATGGAATTATTGGCTTCCTGACTTCAAGTCAAGAAGCTTGGCAGACAACTTCCCTTCACCAGTTAATGGAATGGTGGACATTCAAGATGATCATGTCATGTACGTTTGTCAGCTATCCTTATTAGTCTTTGTACTATGAAATGATTTTTTTGTCGATACGGAGGAAGATGTTTCTTACAAAGGATGTTATCGAAATTCTCCGCTTCTCCCCATCGACATAGACCATTGGTGAAGGACAATACTAGTACCATAAAACCAATAGTTGGAACTTGGAAGTTTGGTAAAAAATATGTATGTTCTGAACTTGGAGCTTTTATGTACAAATCTATGTATATATAAAAGAATATATGTATAAAAATGATTTGTATATTTTAAATAATTAAAAAATCGAAACCGACTAATGACTGATTAAATCCGTTTAGTCGTCTGACCGTTGATTAATCCTTAGTCAGTGACACATGCGACCTAGTACCGACTATCACTTTCTGCAACCTTGAGTAAATGAGAAGCTTGAGGTTTGGAGACATGCGTTGGAAACTAAGGGCATGTCTGGTTACTGGGTTGGGCTGGGTTGGGGTATCCTCCTGTGAATAGTAGTTGTTTGGAGGGTTGGGATGGTTTGAATGATAATTGTAATGTGATGCGACATAGATTATGTGTTACATTAATTTTTTAATGATTATAATATGTTTTTTATGTTAATAAGTGTATTCGAACAAGGTTAAAAACTATTATAACAAAGATGGTAGGGTACCCTGTCAACCAAACATGCCCTAAAAATTTCGTATAAGTAGGGCTTAGACTTTATATATGGAGTGTACTTTTGATGGAAGCAATGGTGAAGGAATCGAGATGAAAATTGGTGAAGATAACATTCAAAAGAGATTCATTTAGATACTTGGGGTCTATTTTGCAACATGATGGGGAAATTAATGGAGATGCTACAAATAGAATAAATGCAGGTTGGCTAATGTGGAGAGGAGAGCCTAGACTGTTCTCTATGATATGAAAATTTGTTTGAAAATCAAAGGAAAGTTTTATAAAGCAGCCATGTGATATGCCCTATGGATCTGAATGTTGGCCTGTAAATTGTAGATATGCATAGAGAATGGCAGTGGTAGAAATGAAAGTGTTAAGGTAGATATTTGAACACGCACACATAAAGATCGAATTCGAAATGATGCAATCAGAAGGAAAATTGGTGTAGCTCCGATGGATGATAAGATTTGAGAAAATCGCTTAAGGTAGTTTGGCCATTTGCAAATGATGCCAATTGATGCACCGGTGAGGAGATGCGAGTTTTGGGATGTTAAGCTGGTTAAGAGAGGGTGAGGAAGGTCCAAGAAGTGTTGGAATAAGAGTACGAAAGGATCTTAGTTTTTTGGGTCTAAGCCCAAGAATGACCCAAGATTGATCTGAATGAAGCCAAAGAATCCATGTAACCGACCCTACTTAATGTGGAAAAAAGTCTTTGTTGTTGTAACATTCTGAAGAGGTAAAATAATATGCCCGTTAGCAAATGAAACGGCAAAAAAAGGCTTCATGGAAAATCGAATTTACTTGTACAGAGGGTTCGTATGGTCAAAAGAAAATTTAGTTTTTTTCTTCATTTCTCTTTTAGCCTCTGTGGAAAAAATGCCATATTATTTAAAGAATAGAGGAAGAAGTTTGCTTTTGTAGTTATTTGCAAGTAAAATATATTCTTTCCTTTGTTTAACCAGGTCACTGTTATTATCATGTCCTTGAAAGCTGCTAGCCTTGGTCTGAATTTGATTGCGGCCTGCCATGTTCTTCTTTTAGACCTTTGGTGGAATCCAACAACAGAAGATCAAGCAATTGATAGAGCGCATAGAATTGGTCAGACTTTGCCGGTCACAGTCTCACGTTTGACAGTGAATAACACTGTTGAAGATCGCATTTTGCTCCTTCAGGTATGTTTTCACATGGATTATCTTGTTCTCTGTGATTTTTGTACGTATGGGACGGTCATCTTGATTAACAATACTGAAATTGATATGATAAGTATTGGTGGTTGCTGCATGTAAACTTCCATAGTCATCCCTGAAATAGAAGTGTCCCTGTGCGCATCCAATGAAATGATCGTAATCTCATTGTGCCACAACTATGCTGGGTTTAACTATTGGTAGGCACTCTTTCCGCATCAGGTGTTGAAGAAGCTTATTCTGTAAACATTTAGGTGCAACTCTCGTTAAAGTCAAGCCTTGTACTATGCTGCCATCTGCTGAGTACTTCACAGTGAATGCCCGCATGCATCTAATTAATCTTAAACGCGCCATGTGATGGCATGGCATTTTCCCCCAACCCCAGTAACAAAATTGCTTTTCCATTCTCCCCGGTCTGTCTCCTAATCGAGCTGATCCTGCTGGCCATTTGCTCACTCCTTTCATCTGTATCTGCATATGTGTCCATAGCTGGACAATGTATGCTAGAAATGGGCTGTGAATGACTTACATTGTGGATATAGTTAATGAGTGGTGAGGAATTGAGCACTATCGATGGACTAATGGGTTGTTATACAGAGGTAGTGTAGGAAGTTCTCCAAACGTTGAAGAGCGTGGAATCTGTCATTGTGATAAGTTATGATATCTTGTTTGACATCTCACTTTGCTTCTCTACGGTATGCTGATAACGTTGTCATTCGATAATCACGGATATCAACAAAACGTTGAATAACATTTCTAAGTTTTTCCAAGCTTGGAAGAAACTTGAGTGGAAAAAAATACTATTATTATGGGAGCTCAAGCGGTTTCAAGAACATGTGAATACATATTGTTAGAAAATAGAATGTGGAAGCATAGTCTCAGCCCGTCCAATGTCGACTAATTGCACACCCTCTGGTCAGAGAAAATAAAGATAGAAAATATTGAAGAACAAGAGATATCATGGAACCCTACTCCCTAAGGAGCATGATGAAACCACATGAGAATGCCTCAAATGGCTGATAGTCTATTGCTTTTCTCACTAGATACAGGGGGTCTGGAGCTTCTTATATAACCTCCTCAAACCCTCCAAGTCCCATCATTGTTAGATGTGGGACTAAACAACTGGATGGGGTAAATGGATCTTGGAGAGATCCATTTACCCATCTCTCATATAAATGACGCATAACCAAATACTCCAACACATTCTCTCAAGCTGGAGCATGCAATGCTCAGCTTGAACAAACATAAAGAAATCTCAACTCACGATACATGACACTGCATATAATATCAACTCAATGCGCACAACGGTCGGCTGTTGTTGAGGACGTTGCTTCTCATGCCGTGCATGTAAGGAGGATGAATGGGATGGAGTGTGAGTTAAACTGAATTTCCTCATCGGAGAGCATGTGCTCTGTACTGTTCCTCTCAGAGTCGCTGCAACTGAAATGAATCTCCTCGTCGGAGTACTCTGGACCGCCAGAACATGTGGAAAACTGCTCCATCTCTGAAAGGGCCGAACTGAAAAGCCGTGGAGTGCAATCCTCGTCGGAGTCCACGGTCACTGAAGAATGGATCCTGAAAATTCTCCTTATCGGAGAACTGGGTCTCTCCCATCTGGCTCAGAGAATGGTACTCTACTATGTAGTCCCTATGAAACTACATTAAAACCCTAGCCCACATGGCATGAGGAATGAGATCTCTACTATGGAGTCCCAATGTATCACATACAAACCCTGACCAACAAAACAAGAATGATGGGGACCACTAACAACATGATGGCAAACATGTGCTCATCTGAAAAGACCGCATACATGTGCGTGTCTGAACTGAGGACTCGAAACCTGATCGTCGAGTCTGAACAACTATAAAGTCTGGAAATTGACTGGTCCGGAATCTAGAGAATCTGAATCTGGAACATGACATGTGACTCTATATAATACTCCCACTTTCTCCCATACTTGTTGGAAGTCAATGGCATCGACAAAGTTGGGAGAAGACAACAAAGATGGGGAGATAACAAAACAAATGTCGTCACTTTTCTTGTATTTTTTCTAGGTTATTTTCAATTTTTTTGAAACGTTTTTTAAGCCGTTTCATTTTTATGATTTTTTTCCTTTTTTTCACAAAGTTTCTTGCATATGGCTTTTCTTTTACGTGCCTTTTTTTGAATCAGAAATCACTTTTGAACAAATTCACTCGGTCCAAATAGGGCCCAATAATATGCAACCCCCTCATTTCTCTCTTTTAATCTGCAGCTCCCCTTCTTTTTTACGTGGGCTCTCAAACAACCCCCACATCTTATCCACGCACGAACGACGCTACCACCTTGGAAATCCTCTCCCTCCACTTCTTTGGCTTTGGCGCCTGCTAGATTGGTGCATGTTGCCTGGATCTGCGTTGACATCATGGGCTTGAAGAAGCCGGAGACTTGCGCTGTTGCTTCGTAGATCTGCACCACCATGGAGAGGGGGGCGGGGCTCGCCGCCTTGGAGTCTGGAGGTCGTGCGCCGCCGTGCGATGGGCTCCGCCTAGAGCTTCTAGATGTGCGTGAATCGGAGAGGGTGCCTGGAGGTGAGACTTAGTGCCTCCTCCTGGAACAAATGGGGAAGGCCATCGCCTGGCATGGACTTGATCGGCAAGGGATGGAGGCCGCCTCCAGGGAGTAGATCTGGAAGATGAAGGTGGCTAGTGAAGGGAGTGCGACAGGGTCGCCGCACTCGAAAGGGCCACCTGTGCCACTCGAAGGAACAACCTGCGGGAGCATGGCAAGAGATTGGGGTCGCCTGTGCCTGGAGATCGGGATCTATATTTTTTTTTTTCATTTTGCACCTGGAATGACGAGGGATAGCTCCGTCTTGAGGAGCAACAATAAAGGTGCTCCTTGATGCTTGTCGGATCTCGGCCAGAAGAGAATTAGAGCCACCATGCTTCTGTTACGTGCCACTCTGATTAGGGTTTCATTAGAAACCCTAGAACGATGCACGTGAATGATCTTCAAGAATAACAACACCAAAATCAAATTTAGAATAAATGAAAGCATAAACTCCTCGAGAATCAAACCCGCTCTGATACCATGTTAGAAAATAGAATGCGAAAGCATATCAGAGAAAACAAAGATAGAAAATATTGAAAAACACATGATTTAACGTGGAACCATACTTCATAAGAAGCGGGGTGAAACCACGGGAGAACGCCTCAAAGGAATGATAGTCTATTGCTTTTCTCACTGTATACAGGGGGTCTGGGGCTTCTTATATAGCCTTCTCAAACCCTCCAATTCCCTCGATTGGTAGATGTGAGAGTAAATAATTGGATGGGGTTAATGGATCTTGGAGAGATCCATTTACCCATCTCTCATATAAGTAACACATTGCTAGAATATGCATGATATATTTGTCTAATCCACAATTACCTTGTTAGTCATACACGAAAAGATCGGATTTGGAATGTTGTTTTCAGAAGGAAAGTTGATATAACACTGGTTGAATATAAGATGAGAGAGAACCGTTTAAATTGGTTTGATCATTTGCATAGGAGAGTTTGTTGATGCACCAGTTAGAAGATGTGAGATTTGAGATGTTGAACCGATTAAGAGAGGGCGAGAAATGCTCAAGAAGTGTTGAGAGGAGTCTATCCGACGATATCTTCATTACTTGGATCTAAACCCAAGAATGACCCAAAATAGATTTGAATGGAGATAAAAAATCCATGTAGTCAACCATACTTAATGTTGGAGAAGGTTTTGTTGATATTGTTGCTAATTTTATTGCCCACCTCTTCAAGTCTGTTTCTATCTTATTTATTCTAATATAGTTTATTGGAAACTTAAATGAGTTGGTAATATAACTTTTACCTTTTTGGGGCTTTTCGTAGATGGCGAGAAAGATGGAGGGGAGATAGAAGGGTGGAGAGAGAGGAGTGGTCTGACCATGGTGCAAGCTCGGTGAGAGAAAGTGATAAGGAGAACGAATATAGAGGGTATTGATGACTGCGGAAGAGATGTGGTTGTAGAGGAATGAAGGCTTCTCGTTATGGGATGGCAGATGCTTTCGTTATGATCATGCACCTCTCCAATCGTTGCATCTAGGGTCAAGATAACCAAGTTCTTGGGCTTGTGTGTACCAAATTAGGTCAAGCTGTGGATGGACCATATGTCCAAAATACTGAAAATGATCCATGCACCTGAGTGTTGGCTCACTTTTGTGGAGCTTTCACTGGCCGGCTACGTCGATGTTAGTGGTACCCAACCAGAGAATGTTTGAAGGAACCCCTCACATGAGAAGTTTTTGTGGACGACTGTCACAATCAGTTCTCTACCTTGACAATTAGGTAGAAAGTAGAGTAGGCAGTTTGCGAAGCTGAAGCAAGGCTAATGATGACCAACAGGTACATGTTCTGTTATACTAAGCTCTTTCGTCTTTCACCATCTACTACAACTTATCATGTTGAGAACTTGTGCAAGTTCATCCACGGCCTGTGTAATAATATGCAAGAAACATTCTCTTCTGAACTATACCTCCATTAAGAAGGTGACGTAATTCTCGAAGTTATAGAGGTGTAAGCCTTGCTTTTTAGGTGAAAAACTAAAATTCTTGAATTTTGTACTAAAATACTAGAAATGAGAATACAATATGAAAATGGTATTTTTATGGATGTTACAACATTATCGTGTTAGGACATCAATTTAAAATATCAATATTGTAATTTTTTGATACAAGTCAATGCAATCAGCAATCAATGTACCCATAATATTAATATCATAAAAGTTTTTTTTGAAAAGACTAATATCATAAAAGATGCAGGTTTCCTATTGCAAAAGTAATGAAATAATTGTTCGACATGTGACTCCATAGTGATCCATTTAGGGATAAATGTTGTTGAATTTATATCATTCAATGCTGAAAAAAAGCATTCGAGTATGTATGATCTATCAGGTCCCTTTATATGAATAGGATTACGTACTTTGGCCACTTTAGATATCATATTGTTATTGAATTAAAGAGTTGGATCAGATTAAGTGATGTGCAATTGATGATCTAAAGTTATAAGCTCATCTTTGTAATATGTGCATGATCATTACATCTAATTAACGTTAGAGTATCACCTGTAATCATATGTACATATATGCAAAAACTTCTCCTTTTAGTTGTAACCTCGATTCCTCATGTATGACAATATTGCTAATTAGATGGATTCATCTGATAGTATAACAAGGTTTTACTTTACAAGTTTTTATGCTAACAAATTTATGTAAAGCATCATATCATAACTAAAGCATATGAACAAAAATCTCAATATAGCGCATGTGATGAAACAATAATTTATATCCTAAGCACGGTTTCATGATGGCATAATCACGTATAAATATCTACATATTATACAATGAACACTCATTATTTATGGGAAAACTCATTTTAAACATAGCACAAATGCAATTAAAATAGATCATAGCATAAAACTTGTGAAAGTTTTGTGAGGTAAATAATTATACATGAAAGCATAAATAATTGAGTGTATCCTATCTAGGTAATTTTGTACCCAAGAATAGTAAGCGATCCTTGGTGAACACACTCTCTACCTTGACACTACAACTCGAGTAGAACTGAAACAACTCTCTTGTAGGCCTCATTAGATCGAAAATCTGGTGAGTTGATTGATGCTTGGATAGACAGTTGGCTCTTGGAATATCAGTTGACTAACTTATACTTTGAGTATGTCTGCTTACTCAACAATTCCGTCATAAAAAAATCAAATCAAATAAAATAACCTAGAAGTGTGCATTCCCTAGAAAAGTATGGCATAAAAGTATACCATAAACCTTAAGAATAATGTATGCGAGCAAACTATTTTTTTGAATCAAAAGAGGGTGAAACACGCAAAGGTGTCCACCACAAAAAAATTTATTAGAAGGTGTTGGAGTATATGCATCACATGTTGTGTAGGTGGGTAATTGGATCCCTCCAGGGTCCAATTACCACACCCTCTTATGTTTAGTCCAACATCTACCAGTTGTGGGATGTTGAGACTCAATGGGAGCTATATAAGAAGTCTCACACCACCCGTAAGAGAGAGAAACTTCAATAGAAGAATCAACCCTTTGAGGCGTTCTCCCGTGGTTTCATCCCACTCCTTAGGGGATGTTCAGGTGGTGGGGTCTCCCATAACCCATTTCTTCTCTCTCTAATGTGGGCTCCGCATTTTCTCTTTTTTAATATATTAAATAAATCGATTCTCTTTCATCTACTCAATTAAAAAATAATATATTATACCATCATATCATAAAAATTATAAACTACCCACTTCTACTCACTTTTCCAAACTTCAATACAATCACGTCACAATAACTACACACTTTTTCAAACTTCAATACAATTATATCACAACAAACCCACTTCAAACCCACCCCCAGTTTAACCCTCTATCCAAACACCAAAACACAAAAATGGGTTACCCTCTACTAGTTTAACCCACCCTAACCCGCGCACCAAACACACCCTTAGGGAGTAGGGTTCCATGTAAAAATCCCAGTGTTCCTTATTGTTATTTTCCTTTTTTCTCTTATTATGCTTCTGCATTTAATATTTCTAACATGATATCCGAGCAAGTCGTTTTTGGTTGATTTTGAAGATTTATTCTTGAAAGATTTTTTTCATTATTCAAGATCGTTGAAGTTCGAATTCAGTTTTTAGGGTGTTCTTGAAACCTTAATTCGTAGCAGTTGATTATGCGGGTTTGATCTTGCACTTTGATTCAACGAGGGTTCTTTCTGCCACTCGAATTTCAGTGCTGCTCCGGATCTCATGACAAGAATGCTCATGTTCTTGAAGAAGACATGATCTCTTTCCACGTGCGAATCAGAAAATAAAAGGTCATGGGAACGCAAGTTTTTTGAGTTTTGGCATAACGGGTTTCTTCTTCTCCAGCAAATGGCGGCTAGGGTTCCTTCCTTGGAACCCTAAATCACATAGCCACCTCCTCCAAGCCTCCTTCAAGTCCTTAGTGGAGGACCTCTCTGAGCATCAGTTGCTTGGCAATTCCACTGGGATCTCCAAGCCATCTCCACCCCCATCACAGATCCTCCACTAGGACTCTCTCGAACCATGCATGAGCACCGACGACACTCCAACCCTCCGCTAAAGGGGGTCCGACTACTCCGATCCACATCAGAGATGGTGGCAGCATGCCGCCAGCTGCTTCTTGCGTTGCTCCCTCTCATGCCTCCGCACGCTCTCAAATGCAACCCTTCATCCTCGATCTCCTTCACGTATGGGCTCGATGCCAGTACCAATGCCCTCGCAAAGGCGAAGCTTCATCGACAGCATATCTCCTCACTAGCCCTCCACCTCAGACTGGGGTTCATGCGAAAGCACCTCTCGGTGATAGTCCTCAATGCTCCTTCCCTCTCATTTCGGCGATGCCCTTGTTTCTAGGATAATGGGTTCTCTAGATCGAGAACCCTAAATAGAAGGGGTTATATTGCATATTGGGCCCAACGTTGGGCCGATATTGAAAAATAGGAGAGGTGATGTTTTGGGCCCAAGTAGGCCAAGTGTTAAAAAAAGGAAAGAGAAATTCATTTGTAAAAAAAGGTGTGTATAAAAAACCGCACGCTTTTAAAAAAGCGGGGAGCCATTCAGATTCAGATTCTCCAGGCCAGATTTCAGACTATATAGTTCAGATTTAGACTCGACATTCAGATTGGTTATGAGTCTGCAGTTTGATACGCACACGTTTGCCATCATTTATGTGGTCCTCATCTATCTTTTTAGTCTTTGAGTTTTCATGTGATCCATAGGGACTCCAGAGTAGAGTTCTCATTCCCTATGCCATGTGTGCTAGGCTTTTCATGTGGTTTCATAGGGACTTCAGAGTATAGATCTCATTCTCTGAGCTAGTGTGGGAGAGACCTAGCTCTCTGACGATGAGACTTTCCCAGTGTTGTAATAGTCGGCCGACTATCCCGAATAGTCGGTCTGATTATGAGGTGCGGTGGGGTACCCGACTGAATAAACCTCCAGTCGGGCAATAATCGGCCTGACCGAATAGTTGGCCGACTATTCGGCCGACTGGCCCGACTATGAGGCTGACTGGATTTTGGCTCTTCATATATTTTTTTATTTTCAATTTTCAATATTTATGGGTTACATTTTACTATGGTATCATCACAAATGTCAAATTCTATATGTCTATTATATTGATTGGTACTTTTATCTTGGATTCATGTTAAATAATGACCATATATGTATAAAAATATAAGAATATATGTATTATAAATAATTTTTATATTAAAACATACAAAACCGAATAATTCCGAATAGTCGCCCGAATACCGATTATTCTCTATTCAGTGACCCCTCCGACTGAATACCGAATACCGTCTTCTGCAACACTGGACTTTCTAGACTCCATTCTCCACCTTCTCAACCACCGGTAACCAATTCGCCATCTTGATTCTGCCAGACGCCAGAGGTAGCCCCAGATAACATATAGGGAGGAACCCACCTCCGTGCATAGCTCGTTGCAAAAAAGCCGCGCTTCATCCTTGGAGAGCACAAAAGGGATCATCATGGATTTGTCGCGATTTAAGGCTAGACCAAACATTTCTCTGAAAATTTCTAAAGTGACTGCCATACCATTGGCCTCCTCCTTGCCTCCCTCAATTAAGAAAATTGTTTCATCGGCATATTGAAGAAGAGGGATAACTAAGCCATCAGACGAGAAACCCCTCGTTATCTTGGAGCTCCGGACCCGATCGACCATGCAAGCGAGAACATCTGAAAAGATGACAAAAAGCAACGGTGCAAGAGGGCAACCCTATCTGACACCCCTTTGCGACTGAAAGAAGCATCCCTCCAGGCGGCCATTCACAAGGACCGCCATGGACGAAGTGGTGATGCAACGCTTCATCCAAGAAAACCAAATCTTTGGAAAACCCCTCCTATTTAAGGCCAACCAGAGGAACTGCCAGTCCAACGAGTCATAAGCTTTGGCAAAATCCACTTTCCAAAGAAGAGCCTTCATCTCTCTTCTCTTCCAATCTGAAATGAGCTCAAAGGCCATGATCAAGTTGTCTGAAATCTACATTCTCGAAATAAACGCTGACTGAAAAGGGGATATAATGTGCTTGAGAACCCTGTTCAACCTAACAGCAAATACCTTCGCCATAATGAGATATATTGCATTGGAGAGGGCAATCAGCATGAAGTCCTCAATTCTTTCCGTCGCCTTACACTTTGGAAGGAGGAAAATAAGAGCCATATTCAGTTTCTCAAATCTCATATTGCAATGGCAACATTCTTCCACAAATTGTAGCACTTCAACCCCAACAAGATCCCAAAACTCCCTATAAAACAGACAAGGAACCCATCCGGTCCTGCATTGAGGTTCCAAATAGCAGCCTTCAACTTCTCCATAGTTACCTTCTGGATAAGACTACTAGCGTGAACATGCGACAATTAGGAGGCATCATGACCAACCCATCTCTAAGGCCTGGTTGACGATCTCCTTGAAAACTGCAAAAGATAATCCGCAATCGCCCGCCCCATCTCTCTATCACCCTCGACCTTGACACCATCAATGATCATTGTACTGATAGCATTACCACGATGCCTCCCACTAGCCGCTCTGTGAAAGAACGTAGTATTTTCATCCCCCTCCTTGAGCCAATTGTGTCAGGACCTTTGCTTCCACTTCGCAACATGTTTCTTGTCCTCATCAAAGATTTTCCTTTGAGCCTTCGCTCTCTGAATCAACTCCTCCTCAATCAGATGTTTGTCGTCCTCCAAACCGTCAAGCCTAGCAAGCTCACTCTTTGCCTCAACCCTACTAGCACGTCAAGCCTCTCTAGATTCTTTCTTGAAAACATAGAGCTATAACCACAAAGAAGTCAATTTCTGAACGAATCTCGCAGCTGCAGAGCCAGACACGGTCGTCGAAGACCAATGGGAGGAGACCATATCTCGAAAAGAGTCCTCCAGAAGCCAAGCCTTCTCAAACTTGAAAAAGCGATTGGCGGGGAAGCGTCACCAGAATCCCAAATAATCGGTGTGTGGTCCAACCTCGTTCTCGTTCTACTAGTAGAAAAAGATAGTGGAACAACTCAAGCAGCTCCACAGAAGCGAGGAAACAGTCAATTCAGGAGGGGGAACCAGAACTCCTCCAAGTGTATTTTGTGCCAGTAGCATCCATCACCTCCAGCCCAAGTCATCAATAAGCTCCAAGAAATTCGCAGAGCCCGGATCTTGGCCGCCACGAATCCCCAACCTATCAGAATAGAGCAATGAAACATTAAAATCTTTGCCCACCGACCAAGGAATATTCGAAAAAACTAATCTAGCTACCCTCAAATCAGACCAGAGCTCCCGTCGCGAAGCGCGCAGGCAAGGCCCATAGATGCAAGAGAAAGCAAGCAACACATTCGTCGGAATGCACTCCAAAAGCACCGTGAGGACATGAGTGCCCCTCCATTCTGCTCAGAAAATGAAGGCCGAGTCCTTCCAAGCTAAAAACAGGCCACTGACGCTACCAAAAGCATCACTCGAACGGAAGCCAAAGAGCAAACTCACTCCAAAAGAATTCCAAACTTCAGTCGTACATGTACCCAACTTCGTCTCCTACAGGAAGATAACATCGCAACCCCATTCCGAGAACCTTGACCCCAACACCCTCCTTTTCTCCAGGTCACCCAGACCTTTAACATTCCAAGAAAGTATCTTCATTTAGTACCCGAGCAGGAACCCCCCAGAAAAACCGCTCTTATTGACATGGCCACAAGAGCTTTGCGCCCTGTGAGCGGGGTAATCTCATGAAGCTAGACCTTGGTACGTTGCCTCCTTCTGTATCTTTTTCCATATTATCCGTCAGAGGACTCGCAAGAGTCGCCGCTCCCAAGGGATCAATGCCACCAGGCTCGGTCGCAAAATCAAGAACCACAGAGGTCACCGCTTCCACAACAAGGAGGTTCGTCCTTATCATAGGAGGCTCCAACATCAGTAACGAGAAGTCCTCCCTCAACGGAGAGACATGCTTCATCCCTTCAATGACTGACAGCTTTGGGAAGACCCGCTCTAAGATCTGGGGATCGATCCAACAAGGATCATCAGAGGTTGGACCAGTCGTTAATTGACCCGAGAATCCACTCCAGAAGCAAAACGGATCCGATGATAGACAATCCGGTAAAAGCGAATCGAGAGAACTCGAGAAAGAAACCTGAGTCTTAACCGGGTCCATGGCACAGTTCGAGAAAAACATACCCAAGCAGAACCAGCGGTTGGGATCCACATCACCCTGCTCGGATCCAGGAACCATACATTTCGATTGGCGGGAGAAACGAGGCGGATCCTCTGTAGTAACAAATGGATTGCCAGAAACGGAAGTCGAAGCGAATGCCGCCTGAAATGTCGCCTCGAACCCTGCACCTTCTGAAATGATCAACTGTTGACGTGGAACCAAGCCCGAGGAGGAGAAGGCGTCGCCGTCCTCCGATCGACTCGGTGGTGACAGTGGAGGAAGAAAATGCACCCGCAAACAAAGATGAAGCATGCCATCTTCAACTCCGCAAGAGCCTTCATCGCCACAACATCAGCGCACTCCATGAGCAGCAAGGTGACTCTTAGGTCCTCCCTCGGCAAGCGGCCATCGGCCGAGATTCGAACCATCGATCCGAGGTGCGAAAGCACCGCCCCAGGCACGGCAGCGACCGAGAAAGAAATGGAACCCCCAAAACACGAGCCACGCATTTGACAAGACAAACCTCCGACCCATGGTGAAACGTGGGAGTCCATTCAACGTCATTCACCAAGGGCGATTGAAGAAGAAGCCTCATCTGAGGCTTGGAGAGGCCACGAACCGAAACCCCAACTCCTGAACATCGCCATAAAATCCTTTCCAAACCGACAGGATAGGTCCACCCAAATCGATGCCACCGAAGCCGTGTCCTGCGACCAATAGCCAATCAACAAACAACCCTTCATTTCCTACAAGGAACCTCGGACCACCTCCGCATAGGAGCGCGCGAGGTGGTCCACCACATCACAACGAGTCGGAACCTCCGAAGCCACAGTTGCAGAAGAGGAGCGACTACCGGCGAGACACTTATGCTCAGGATGCCCCAAAAAGAATGAGCAGGAACTTTTGCAGTGACCCACACCACCATACGAGATACATTCAGGAGGGGAGGCATGAACCGCACCGGAAACACCTCCGCCCACGTTTCTTGTGGAACACAAATTCCCAGTCCCCTGCGCTACCCCCCTCTTCCCCAGTCCTCCGAGCCGAGTCCGATCTTCTCCAAACTCTCTCTCCCTCCCGAATCGCCCAGCGCCTCCTGTCTCCTTGCCGCCTCTCCATGCAGATCGATGTAGATAGCTACCATCTTTCTCCGTGAGCTTATACTTCTTAAGCTTGGTTTTAGATCTTCATGAATCTTAACTAGCTAAAAGCTAAAAGTACATATTTTCTTATCATCAAAACATGCATGCTTATGCATGACTTAACATCCCATCTTTCATGAGAGTACAATGCATAAGGACATGAACTGCTATTACAGGGTATGTTTACACCTCGGTGTTTCTCATGTCAGACTGCATATATTTTCATAGAAGCTCTTCTCAGTATGAGCTTCAAAATATGTGTTTCTTAGCTGAGTATAACCGACATCTATGCTATAGATTGAGGGGGAGTAGGGGTAAGTACTTTTCTGAATTTTCTTTATTTTAGTTTTCCATTTGTTATTCTCTCTACATTCAGCATAGGAAATAGTTGAATCTTTCAACATGGATTTGATAAGAATCCACGTAGCCAACCCTACTTAGAGTGGGAGAAGGGCTTTGCCATTTTTTTAATGTTATTTTTTATTTATTATTCTCTCTATGCATTTTCAAGTTGGTCTTTCTTACATGATACTTAGGATTATTTCAATAGATGCATTTTGTCTTTCCATCTTCATAAATATCAAGTTGAATGGATTATAATTGAACAAATCATAGAGGCTTAACCCGGAATAAGCTATCTCAGGGTAGTGTTTCGCCTTCTTGAGATAATGAGACTTAACCCTGAATAAGGTATCCCAGGATAAAGTGGTCACTGGGTGATGTAATCACCCATTATAAATATGTCTGTGGTATTAATCCCTTAATCCCTCAAATCAACCGAACAAGAACGAGGGGTAAACCACTTTTCCCATATCCCTCCATTTTCTCATTCTCTTTGTTCAGGAATTGACAGACAAGTTACAGGGATACTCGTGTTTGGGAAAGATGGATACAAAGCAAACATGACGGAAATATAAGAGGGGTTCAGATACACCAATCGGCTGTCTCAAACACCTTATTTTTGGCAATGCACAATTTTCATAGTGACGTATAAATATATTCCATCAGCTATTTTAAGGGTAGTTTTATTCGAAAAGATCCACGATAAGTATGAGAATTATCTCTGACCAAGCAAACCCCCATATGGTGACCAGTTATGAGGACTTGGATGCTATACATTAATATGCAAAAGATCAAGCAACTTTGCATAATAGGAATATGATATATTTGGATGGATGTCCAGCAATGCTTTTCCAGTATATAATGGTAGTGGTAGCAATGTTGGGAATGATGATGCCAATTGGAAAATGACCTCAATGGAGATGTCATGAGAAAATTTATTTGAAGTTGAAATGAACTTGATCAATTTAGGTGACTGCTTTCCTGATGCCCTCAACCAATTGTCTTTCTATAATTTGCTATTACTAACAATCTTAATGGAAAGGCATGCGTTTAAAGAACATCCAGTAATTGCGAGTTGGGAGCATCGTGCACCATCATTGGCCTTATAATGAAGAATACTCTTCATTGCTATGCATGCAGACCACCAGCAAGAGTATCTATGCGAATATGTGTCTTAGAGGCCAGAATCCATTTTATGGTAACCACAATCAAGCATGTGTTGGGTGGCACTTTGCTTTCACAGGCTATGTAATCAGTCCTCCTTATTACTGCCATATATATCTTTCTGCACTAAATAACCATAAAAAGTATTATGGTATGAACAGCTATCGTGCCCGATGATTTCATTTGAATTTATTCTAGCAGTAGCTTTGTTCTTTGTTCCCTTTTCTGCCCGAGTTTATTTATACTGACTCATGGGTTTCGTTACACTCATTCGTTACTGTAGGAGAAGAAACGGAAAATGGTTGCATCTGCATTTGGAGAAGATGAAACCGGTGATCGTCAAAGTCGTCTAACAATTGAGGATCTGAAGTATCTTTTTATGTTTGGCTCATAGTTCTTTTGCCCAGTTTTGCTCATCAACTGACCAAATAACATCTACCATCATGGAGCTCCGCGAGGTACACGGGACGGAGAAACTTTGGGGTCATTATTTTTTTGTTCTTTGATCCAGCCTCTGCATATAGGTGTTTAGTAGTCTAAATTCACATACATACCACATACCAAAGAGATGAAAGGGGAAGAACATTAGTCCATTGCATCTTGTTAGTCCCTGTGAATAGAATTGATTTGTAGGTATTGATTTGTAGTTCATTAATCTCTGTGAATAGAATTGTTTCATTCAGACTTGTATGGTGATGGACTATAAATATGCTAAGGCTTATTTATATTTATCATTTTCTGCTAATGTAGTTACTCGGCTGTTATTTTGAGTACATCAACTACTGAGCGCTGCCATCTTTTCCCATAGGAACTTGGACATATTTTGCCCTTCCAACCCCAAGATATGTCCAAGGTTGTAAAGTGGTACCGAATTTGATGACAGTGATGCAAAACGACGGATACGGATACAGATATATGTATTACCGTATTCTTATTTGTTTTTTAATACGAATACGGATGCGGATACAGATAGACAGATTTGAAAACTATCTTATCATATCTTTAAAAAACAGATACGCGTGTAAAACAGATACTGGTCGCATACGGATAATGTTAGAAATACTTTATAGAATCGACTTAAATATATACGAATTGAATGAAAACACACGATATAAATTTATTAAATGTGTTTGTATCGTAAAAATTATACAAATATGGTAAAAAAAGTATAGTATATGGTTAAAAATAAATCTATGATTATATTTGTATACAAAAATGGGTATACGGATACGGATACTAATGTTTGCCGATATCAAAATGATATTCATATCTGTATTCATTTTAAATCAGATATAGATACGGATGTCAAAATCTATATAAAATGGATATGATGATGGATTGGATATGGATATATCTGTAATCGTTTGCATATCTGGAGATGCACCATTATAATTGATAGTGATACCATAGTTAGTTGCTTTTTTGAACTGTGCAAGTCCTTGTAAGGAATTTTAGTAATCATGCTATTGCATTTATGTCTTTTCATATATGAAATAAAGCAGGTTTAAGTTTGCATGATTAGAGTTGCGTACCTTGGCCACTCTATGTTCTATATTTAGCTATCTAATTAGTAAAATCAGGTTAATTGATGTATTATAATAGTTGATGATCGAAAGTTTTATATCGATGACATAACTAAAATGGGACGATGTTATCCAATAACGTGATATTTAGTTTAAAAGAGATGATGATATTCTTCATAAAGGTGTTCGATTGATACTTGTGCAGATCTTCCGTGTAAGAACAAAGATTCAGAGTTATCGAATTAATAAAGTTAAAGAGTTAACTTGATGAGATTGAGACAAAAGATTCAGAGTTATCGAATTAATAAAGTTAAAGAGTTAACTTGATGAGATTGATACAGTTGAAATTTTGTATAGTAAACTGACGATGAATATTTGATTCATCTATGATATACCAAAATTTTAGCTTTAATTCCTGAGCGAAAGAACATTAAAATGAAAAAATAATAATAAAACGTACTCAATCAATAAAAATAAGCTAAATATATTATTAACATTAAACAAGTCCAAGGAAGAAGTTTCATAAAATCTAAAAAACGTGTTCCCTTTGTATATAGTCATCTGTATATATAACACAAACTTCCTTGATTTTTAAAATAAATTTATCTTAAGTTCAATTGATATGAAATAAATTTCATTGTATACATATCACTAACATAATTTATTAAAAAATCCTAAAAAAATAGAACAGGTATATATTGCAAATAAACGTATGTCCTAGTTTGAGCATACTTAATCTTTAAATCTGAAATTCAAGTTTAAATAGTATCATATTAAACTCTATCATCTTTAGAATAGTGTACACTTAATTTTCTACAAAAATAATAATAATTTCAAACGAATCGATTTTTTTGTAAACTTGGGTTGTTGGACCATGATGTATAGTGTGCAATTGTATACAGTCTTGCACAAGTCTTTTTATGTATATAATCTCACCCTTTTAATTTATTTCTTTTCCTTTTTATTTCTTTACTTTGTGTTTTAGTCATCCCTCTTAATGTGGGACAAAGGTTCGTTGTTGTTGTCATTCTTTTCTAACTACAAAGAATAAAAAGCTCAAAAAATAGATAACTAACGAAGAAGAAGAAAAATGAATCTGTGTGAGATTTTTTTCATCTGTACATAGAACGCCTTCCTTTATGTTTTTTTCTTAATCATTAAATATCCAAGAATAGATGAATATGTAAATAATGTATTAGTTTTTTTCTAAAAAAAATATAATATGAAAATATCATTAAAAAATACGAATTAAAAATTGTGTAATTTATAAATTTCTTTAAGAATTTCGTACTTTGCGTATATAACTTGTTTTGGTATTGAGGTCTTCGTGAATGTTGTAGATCTTGTTGAGATCTAAGTATTCCATTTTCCATTTTTTAACAATTTAACCTACTTTAATTTGATTTTGTATTTATTTTTCCTTTTCCTTGGATTTTTCCGTTGCCCGACACTTGTTAGGTTTTCCTCTGAGTCAACAAGTGCTTGGGCCATCTCATACGTTGGCAAATGCCAGCTCAACCAACCCACTCCTCAATCAATCCTTGCGACCAGTTCATGCCTTCACTGGATTGGGCCAACTCAACCCCAATCGTTGACCCATTCGAGTCCATTACGTCGTCTCCACCCAACTGCTTCCCACGTCCAGCTCCTCCGTAATGCTTCACTGCAATCCACATTACTATGCCTCTCCGTTGGTTATTCGTGTAGCTTTTCACCTCCTCATGACTCAAGAAACTATCGTTCACTCCACTCGATCAAAGATCGACAAGGTACGTCGCCACTGTTCGTCTTCCTTGGTTGAGAATGAGAGAGAGAGAGAATGAGAGAGAGGGGTGGATGGGGGCTCCCGCACTCGAAGCGTTGCTTGGATTGCTTCTCCTCCCGTCGGGAGGTATATTTATAGGGTGCTAGCCCCTCGAGCCGTTTGCCCCACCATCCACGCGCCCCCACAACGTTTTCCACTGGATCCGGTCATCTCGCAACCGTCGACCGCAAAATGGTTGGGGTGTGGTTGTTGATCACTTAAGGTCATTCATCGGAACCGTTCAAACACTCGAGCCATCCCATGATCTCCCATTCTCCTCACATGCACCTAGCGATGGGATAAAACCAATCGATGCACAACTACTAGAGAGAGAGAGAATCACTAGCTTCGAGGCTTCTCTGGACAACACAAAAGCTCAACTTGCTCGAGCCTCAGTGCTCATCACTAAACATCAAGCAGCAGGAACAAGGAGAAGGTGGTACAACAACCGTTGGATCTCACCTAGCCTTCGCATCTCGACTTTATGTTGATCTGCATCATCCAACGCCTGCAGAGAGCAAATCGATAGTCATCTTCTACTTGGACCACATGATCCAGATGGCACCCACTCATCTCAACTGCCCATGCTAGCAGCTGATCACGTGTTTTACTCACGTGGATGGGATATTTGTAGCCTTACCCTCCATCCTTCGTCAAAATTACGAACAAGTCCTCCAATTATTTTTTTAGTGATCAAGGGGGAGGGTGGGGTTGAACCCTCTTCCACCGCTAGACCATAAGGTGGAATTGCAAGAAGACCCCACTTGAGTCCATCTAAATGGATAAGCCCCTTGCATTTAATTTTAAGTTTTTTTCAACTCTTAAACTTGTCTTCACAAAATCAAAGTTTGGAGCTCAGTCAGACCTTTGGATTTTTAGTTTGGTAGGAACCTTGTTTCGGAACCGAAATTGAAACACAACATCCTCTGAGAATCACAAAACTCGGCCCAGGTCCCCCCGAAAGCCAAGTCAGAAAAAGTCGATGTCAGATATAGTCCCTTATAACTACGAGTCTATCTTGTACAATGTATGTGATGTATACCTCCTCTCGGTTGAAGCAGTAAAAGTCAGTATTCTCCAACATGGTGATCCTAATTCCCCAATCCAATAACTCTTTCCTCAAGAAGCAGGGTATGCCATGTTATGTTCAAGTACAACCGGCTCAAGAAGAGGAGGTGGAGAGAAGAATGGAAGGTAGCCAGTGTAGCTACATATCCTAGGATGCTTGACCAATGTAGCCAAGTCATCCGGCTGCAGACTCGCACATATATTTGACTTTGAATCTCAATCTTGGTTATTTAATACATACATTTGAAGAGAATTGTTTTTTTTTTTGCTCATCTATTTTTTTGAGTTTTTGATTTTTGCATTTTTTATACTATATAAAGCAGTATTTACGTAAGGACTTTTTCCCCTTGAGCCAGTAGACTATCCCTCTTTTGAAGCATTATTGTATCCCACAACTTATGTCATTAGATCTCACAGCTAGTAGATCGGGTTGGGGGTACAATGTCCATAGATGTGAGACTTTTGATGTTTCCATTGGCGTGTGTATCATGCTGCTAATTCCAACCCTCTTCCACTTCAACTGAATTGAGCAAGGTACAGGTGTGCAAGTTAGGTCACTGTCGACAAGAGTCATGTATGTGTTCCAAAATATACTATTTAGACAGTCAAGATGACACTGAACTTGTAACATCCGGTTTCCAATCAAACCCGAAGTCGTCCGATTTTGGGTCTAATGAACCCAAAAACATTGTCGGTCAATACTAACCAACCTAAAACGACCAATTGGTAGTGAATCAAAAGTTGTTCGGGTGAAATCTATCAAAAATCGGTCGTTTCGTAATGCGTGCCGCGAAAAGCCGCAACGCAAATTCAAAAACCGCGAAACGAACCGAGACCATCATGAGATCCGATTCGACGATACAAGACCAACAGAATCGACCGTTCGTCAATCGGAGGTCGTTTGGTATTTTTAAATTACAAAATGTAACCTTAATCCGAAACCGTATCTGAAAATTTCGGGTATTCAAAACTCGATCGGAAGTATATCAATATTATACTCAAATCGATCGTCGTTCCGAGACGGTCAAAACGAGATATTGCGCATCAAAACTCGACACCCGAGATGCGCGTACGGTTCATTTTAAGTTCGTCAAATAAATAAATATAAAATAAAAATATAAATAACTAAATTACTGTTGTGCGTCTGTACCAACTGTACAGCAGCCATATGGCTTCTAAATGCCTTTCCCACTTGGTTTCTTATGTATTCCACTTGTCCTGTAACGAAGACATGCCTCCTATTATATAAACCACACCTCTCTAAATAGAAAGTCCCATTTCCACCGTAAGGGTCTGTTGTGCTGCCGTTTCTGCTGCTGAAAATTAACTATAGAAGGTTGATGCAGCCCCTTCCTCCTCTATTTCTTCACCTGGACTGCTCCAGACAGCCATATTGCAGCTGGGTTGCTGCTCCAGCAAGCTAAAGCTCTTGCTAGGAGCTGCTGCAGCCCCTACTAGAAGTCATGCTGCTCTCTGCTGCATTCTGGAGCCATTTGTTGCTGCATACAACAGCTTTTTGATGCAATTACAGCAGTCCCTACTTTTGATGCTAAAAATTTGAGATTTAAGGTACAATATATTTCCCTTTTACTCTTTTACTTTCCCCTCTTCTATTTCTCCTCAAACAAGAAATCACATCCCTCATTCTGCTGGAAAACTCCCCTGGAGAGCCCCAATTTCAGCCCCTTACTGCTGCTTCTTCAACCTAATAGAAGCCACTGCAAATCCAGGCAGCTGAAGGCCATGGTGCTGCTCCAAATCAATAGCCACAGCATGCATGTAGATCCCCATTTGGAGATCTAATTAGGTACAACTCCTTCCCCATCCTTTGCCGCCATACATGTGTTCAATCCCCCTTTTCTACCAAATTGATGCCATGCATGTCATCACATATATTTTGATTTCCAAGATTGATACTTGAATCCCTGTATCGAGATCCTTCCGAATCTTGTATCACATGGGATTTGGTATTTTCCTCCTGTATAATAGAATTTGTGTACTTATTATATCATTTACCTTGAAAATTTATGCACTGGAAAACATTATAATAAGGAGTTGTTTATTTGTATATAAAAATCCGAAATCTGATTTAACAGAAATTTTGATTTCCTGTTCTGCACTGTACTCTAATTGTGATTGATAGATAATATATATATATATCTGTTCTAAAATTTAAAGGAACAGGAAGCAAATCCTTGCCCTTATGATTACTGTAACTATAAAAAAAATGATGATGACATCCTGGAGTTGGTTTCATGATTAGTTGTTCTCGTGTTATAGATAGAAGGGTGCAATATCATGGGTCTTGAAATAGAAATTTTGGAGGTTATGGATTAAAAAGCCTGAGAAAATGTCTTACTTAGTTTGGGTTGGAGGGAACTCTACTTGATTTCAGAATAAGAAGAGACTTCACCAATACAAGAAAGTAATATACAAATATACAGATTTCCATTTATTTTGAATAGGAAAATGGCAAGGGCCTCTTCTACAACTAAAAATCTTTCCATTCCACCGTAAGTGGATCAGCATTAATAGGAGGTTTTGAGAGTTAGTAATTATCCAGTACTATAAAAAAAGAGAGAATGTCTAATATATTACCAAAATATGGTCCAAAACTTACTAGCATATTATTCGGTATTGATGATATAAGATTGACACTAAAGGAGTTGCTTGGATCTGACTAAAATGAAAATACAACATTATAACAATGAAAAGTTACATGAACTAACAACATTTCTTTAGTAGAACCAGGCACCCGATTAGCACAACTTTTCCAAATTTTGTAACGCACATGATGACCTTCCAAGCTTTTTGCTATCTATTGGTTGTTATCAATAAAACCAAAAGATCTAGATCTATAGAGTTAACTAAAGAAATGATTGAGAAGGAAATGAATAGTTAATTAGGTGGAAGTTTTGGGAATCAGTTATCATTAAAAATAAATGGTGCCGATTATGGTGACTTTTACACATGATCGTGCGAGAGCGCGGTGACTCTCACCTGGGCGGGAGATAGGAAGCCCAGTTTGGGCAGCGGCCGCCAAGTGCACGGGTCTAGGATCCCAGTCCCATTTCGGTTTTTACGCGAGCTCGCAGTGTTTTACGCCTCGTTGGGATCCAGACTTTAGACCAGTTCCGCTGACCCTGTTTTAGGATGCCCAGGCGGGGGATCCTGGTTTTTCAGCTTTACGTACGAGCTCGGTTGCCCGTACTAGTCGGGCTGTTTTTCTAGAGCGACTTTTCCTAGGGAGTCTCTCTCACCCGTCTCAGTGGCGTAGTTGGAGAATAGACCTATCCCTCTATTGGACCGCGCTTCCAATTAGAGGGCGAGACGGAAGAGCCATTTGTAGGCTTCTTCACCGTTTGAGTTACTTCGCCAACAGACATGGCGATTCTGCATCTAGATCATCCATATCTGCATCTATACCATCTGGAATTGTATCGGAAACATTGGAATTAAGAGTTGAGAAGTTACGATCAAAAGTTAGGGTTAGTAGGAAATGACCACTCTCTCTACCAATAATTTAAATAAATTAATAGATCTTTCCAATCATAAACTTTCCATTATCACTCAACAACGTGATCTATGAATAGATGTGTGCTTACACTCAGATACTCATGAATACTCAAGTACTATAAAATATGTCACATATGGGAAATGCTGGGGTATGGGACAAACATTTGAGATGCTTACAAGTAGCCTGAAAAACCTTTTTCATTGCAAAGTAGAAATAACGTTTAATTTGAGTTGTTCTTGCCTCTCTACTTGCTTTCTTTTGTAAATAATAAATGCCTGTTATTTTATATAAGTTTTTGGGAGGTACCAGCAACCGCTGACGCCTTTTCTTTCCTAATATGTTTGGCAGGCAAACAGCCTGCAGCTCAGTAGCGATACATGCTTCCTGGAGACAGAGTTTATACCCGACGGTATGAATTACTTTGTCTCAGTTTTTGTCCAGATAATGATGTAAATGTTATCTCTTTTGTATCACGTTTTGGGATATATGTTGTAACATGGAATATTCTTGTACATGTTGTAAATGGATATGAATATTAATGAAAAGAATTTTGGTGCCATATTGTCTCTTTTACTTGTGGTAATGTATTGAGAATGAATGTCATAGTCGCGAAAAAAAATTTCCCTGTATTTTTACAACTTGTGCGATATAATTGTGAATGATATCTTGCGAATTGCGCGTAAACGGGTACCCGGATCCTGAGGGGTTCACAGTTTGGTATCAGAGCAGTGGTACCCCGATACGCACATTCGCGATATTACAATTCCGATCGCATTAAGTTCTCGAATAGCGACAGTCTACCGACTTGTCGCGAGTTCGAGAAGGGAAATATGACATTCATATTCAATAACCACAGATGTCACCAATTTCATTAATTTTCATCTTATATCCCAAGAAGAGAAAAGCATTTATGATAAATATCTGTCTAGGGCATCCTTATGACTAATTATGGTTCTCATGCAGAGCCATGGCATCTCGACCAGGTCAGGATACTTCTGATCAGCTGGCACGCATACTGAGCGCACTTACCGATCTTCAGCAGCAGCAGGCTGCTATGAGAGGCCAGCAGGAGCAGATATTGGCCCAGCAGACTGAGATTGCCGACAGGCAGACGGATATGGAGATGAGATTTGAGGACCTGTCAGATTTCACGTACTATCCATCCCAGGATGGGATACGACAGGACCAGCACCAGTCCGTTGAGGTGGAGCAGCCTCATCCTGACGATCCACTAGAGGACATTCCAGAGCATGGAGCTGAGGAGGATGCAGACTTAGACAGGGAGCAGGACCCTGTTGACTTTGCTGACGAGGATACACACGAGTATGCAGCCATTCACAGGCACCAGTCAGTCTTCACTTCTTTTCAGCGGGCCAACATTCCCTTGTTCGAGGGCACAGGTCCACCAGACGACGCTGAGCAGTGGCTGAAGAGAGTAATAAAGGTGCTCAGGGCGATTCAAGTGCCACGAAACACGTGGCTATCTTTCATAGAGTATTCACTGATAGACTTCGTCGAGCGATGGTGGGAGGCCGTAGTGTCCGAGTTAGGCCGAGAGCCTACTTGGAACGATTTTGTGATGAGGTTCAGAGCCCACTTCTTTTCTGCGAAGTGGAAGGAGTCCCAGCGCCGACTGTTTGCCGAGCTTCGTCAGGGACAGATGACCGCCAGAGATTATTTCATCCGATACACAGAGCTGTCACGACACACACGAGCAGCTGGCGCATTTCCAGAGGAGAATCTGGAGAAGTTCATTGGCGCCATGCGAGAGGAAGTACAGGAGAAGCTGGCTGGACTACACATCACTTCTATCTCCGAGGCTACCGATGCTGCGGAGAAGTTCGAGGACATCAGAGGGAGACGTTACGGGAGCTCGTCTGGAGCACCGCCTAGACCGCGGCGATATTTTGGGCCGATACGTCGACCATTTCAGCAGCAGAGGTCAGCCAGACGGTTCCGACCTACAGGTTCGACATTCTCTGGCAGTGCTCGCTCTTCTCCATCGACTACTCTAGGAGGAGCACTTACCGGACGAGGTACAGAGTCCGCTCGACCATCTGGGTCGCAGCGAGCAGATAGACCACCTGTAGGACCAGCTCGGGACACGGACACAGCTACTCCATCTACTCGACCAGTCCGGTGTTACCGATGTCACGAGTGGGGACATTACCGAGCACAGTGCCCACAGGCTTCTGGCGAGTCTCAGCCACAGCCTTCACAGTCACAGCCCTAGACACAGCGTTCAGAGAGTTTCCGTGGCAGGAACTCCAACTTTAGGCGACAGCAGCCGAGGCAGATGCAGAGTGTGGCAGGCTCCAGTGCCGCACCAGCCAGACAGGGGCAGATACATGCAGTTACTGAGGAGCAGGCACGTTCAGCCGCTACTGTAGTGAAAGGTATGGTCTCAGTCTTGGGCCGACCTTTCCATGTTTTATTTGATTCCGGCGCGACACACTCTTTCCTTGCTTCGAGGTTGCTTGTTTCTTTAGATAGAGTTGCAGAGACGCTATCGTCTCCATATCACATCCGAGGGCCAGGTGGCCAGTTATTTGTCATATCTCTGATAGTCAGGCACTTGCCCGTACTGATTGGCGGTTACGAGATGATCGCAGACTGTCTACTCCTACAGCTTGATGAGTTCGACTTGATTTTAGGCATGGATTGGCTATCCACTCATCATGCACTTGTTGATTGCTTTAGGAAGACGGTTGTCTTCAGGATTCCAGATCTACCCGAGTTCACGTTTGAGGGTACTACACATGACTCCACCATGGAGTACATTTCAGTATTGCGAGCCCAGCGACTTGTTGATCAGGGTTGCGATTCATATCTTGCTTTTGTTCGGGAGGTGTCTGATCAGGAGCCGATGATACAGGACATCCGAGTAGTCTCAGAATACCCGGACGTATTTCCTGATGAGCTACCAGGGCTACCTCCTGAGAGGGAGATTGAGTTCGAGATCACATTGTTGCCAGATACACAACCGATCTCTATGGCACCATATCGTATGGCAACAGCCGAGTTGAGGGAGCTGAAGGTGCAGTTGCAGGAGTTGCTTGACTTGGGATTCGTGAGGCCGAGCACTTCACCTTGGGGTGCTCCGGTTTTATTTGTCAAAAAGAAGGATGGATCCATGAGACTATGCATCGATTACCGGCAGCTGAACAAGAGAACGGTGAAGAACCGTTATCCCTTGCCACGTATCGACGATTTGTTTGACCAGCTCCAGGGATCTTTGGTTTTCTCGAAGATCGATCTTCGTTCAGGCTACCATCAGCTGAGGATTCGCGAGTCAGACATTCCGAAGACAGCCTTCAGGACTCGCTATGGACACTATGAGTTTGTGGTGATGCCGTTTGGGCTCACCAATGCACCTGCGGCTTTCATGGATATGATGAACCGTATCTTCCGTCCATACTTGGACAAGTTTGTAGTGGTGTTCATCGATGATGTGCTCATCTATTCACGGAATGAATGGGATCATGCGAATGATCTGCGGATCGTCTTAGATACATTACGAGAGCACAAGCTATATGCCAAGTTGAGCAAGTGTGAGTTCTGGTTATCCCAGGTCTCATTTCTCGGGCATATCATTTCTGGGGCAGGTATCGCGGTTGATCCTGCAAAGATTGATGCAGTTATGTCTTGGGAGCAGCCCAAGACAGTCACTCAGATTCGGAGCTTCCTCGGATTAGCGGGCTATTACAGACGCTTTATCAGCGGATTTTCACGCATCGTCCGTCCATTGACACGATTGACGCAAAAGGGAGTTCCATTTATTTGGGACGATTCATGTGAGCAGGCCTTCCAGACACTGAAGGAGAGATTGACTACAGCGCCTATTCTTGCTCTTCCTTCAGGCACTCAGGACTATGCAGTTTACACAGATGCATCTGGAGAAGGTCTAGGAGCAGTGTTGATGCAGAGGGGACAGGTGATTGCTTACGCATCACGGCAGTTGAGACCGCACGAGCGGAACTACCCCACACATGACTTAGAGTTGGCGGCAGTTGTCTTTGCCTTGAAGATCTGGCGCCACTATCTATATGGGGTGAACTTCGAGATTTTCACAGACCACAAGAGTCTGAAGTACATCTTTGATCAGAAGGAGCTGAACATGAGGCAGCGTAGATGGCTCGAATTGCTGAAGGACTATGATTGCACGATCTCTTACCATCCCGGTAAGGGAAACGTGGTGGCTGATGCACTTAGCAGGAGAGCACATGCAGAGGGTACGGCGAACTGGCTATACACGCGGGATACACTTGCAGCGTTGAGTGATTGGCATCCTCAGGAGAGCGCATCCATTTCTACCGCCGTACCTCCACGATACAGCAGTCTTTGGGATCGTATTGTAGAAGGCCAGAAGACTGATCCTTGGATTCATGATAGATACATGCGCGCCGTCAAGGACGAATTTGATGACTTT
Source organism: Ottelia alismoides (assembly GCA_037367405.1). Taxonomy (NCBI): domain Eukaryota; kingdom Viridiplantae; phylum Streptophyta; class Magnoliopsida; order Alismatales; family Hydrocharitaceae; genus Ottelia; species Ottelia alismoides. The sequence goes on along the minus strand of JAZKJV010008111.1, from coordinate 66,920 downwards.
GTTGTGATGGAGTCTATTTTATGGAAAGCAGGACGGGTCGTTGTACCCAATGATGAGCAGCTTCGCAGAGACATTCTCGATGAGGCACACAGTTCACGGTTATCTATCCATCCAGGCAGTACGAAGATGTACCGTGATCTGCGTCGACATTTCTGGTGGGATGGGATGAAGCGCGATGTGGCACTACATGTTAGCAGATGCATGACCTGTCAGATGGTCAAGGCCGAGCACAGGAGACCGCCAGGATTACTGCAGTCTCTCCCCATTCCCGAGTGGAAATGGGAGAGCATTTCTATGGATTTTGTCACAGGATTGCCGAAGACGCCAGGTGGCCATGATTCTATATGGGTCGTTGTTGATAGGTTGACCAAGTCAGCCCATTTCATACCTGTCCACACGACTTATACTCCATCTAGGTTGGCCAAGCTCTATGTGCAGAACATTATCAGGCTGCATGGTATACCACGAGAGGTGGTGTCTGACAGAGATTCGAGATTTACATCTCACTATTGGCATCAGTTCATGTCAGCACTACAGACAGAGCTGAAGATGAGTTCTGCTTATCATCCGCAGACAGACGGGCAGAGTGAGCGCACCATTCAGACACTTGAGGATCTACTTCGCGCATGCACTTTGGAGTGGAAAGGGTCCTGGAAGGACCATCTGCCGTTAGTGGAATTCACGTACAACAACAGCTATCACTCCAGTATTGGCATGGCACCATTCGAAGCCCTATACGGGCGGAGATGTCTTACACCTCTCAGTTGGCGGGAAGTAGGTGACCATGCTCTCTACTCCGTAGATCTCTTGGAGGAGACTGCGAGAGCTGTTGATCTTGTGAGACGGAGGCTTTTGACAGCACAAAGCCGCCAGAAGAGCTATGCGGACCGTCGGAGGAGAGACTTAGAGTTTCAGGTAATCTAATTATTTTCTCCTCATCCACTCAATTATGATATATATGTGTTCAACTTAATCCCATATTAATGACACTCCTATCGATTATAGGTTGGAGATTGGGTATTTTTGCGAGTATCTCCCATGAAGGGAGTGCAGAGATTCGGTGTTCGTGGCAAGTTGGCGCCACGATATGTTGGACCTTTTGAGATTCTGGCTAGAGTGGGGAAAGTGGCATACCGAGTAGCCCTTCCTCCACATCTTTCAGCTATTCATGATGTTTTCCACATATCCAATCTGAGGAAGTATGTCCATGACCCTCGCCACATTATCAGTTACGAGAATCTCGATGTAGAGTCGGATCTGACTTATGAGGAGAAGCCAGTTCAGATACTTGACCGTGTTGTGAAGAAGCTTCGCAACAAGGAGATTTCATTGGTCAAGGTTTTGTGGCACCGACACGGCGTCAAGGAAGCGACATGGGAGACTGAAGCCGACATGCAGGCACGATACCCGCAGCTATTCTGATGTAAGCATCAAAACAAGCTTTTGTAATTAAATACATGATAAATATATGGCTTGTTTTCCCTTTGAGGTGTTTATGGGTTCAAAACCCTTTGAGGTTTTTATGGACATATGAAATTCAAACAAGTCACCGAATAGCCTTGACTCGAGTCTCGAGGACGAGACTCCCTTTGAGGTTTTTATATTTGTAACATCCGGTTTCCAATCAAACCCGAAGTCGTCCGATTTTGGGTCTAATGAACCCAAAAACATTGTCGGTCAATACTAACCAACCTAAAACGACCAATTGGTAGTGAATCAAAAGTTGTTCGGGTGAAATCTATCAAAAATCGGTCGTTTTGTAATGCGTGCCGCGAAAAGCCGCAACGCAAATTCAAAAACCGTGAAACGAACCGAGACCATCATGAGATCCGATTCGACGATACAAGACCAACGGAATCGACCGTTCGTCAATCGGAGGTCGTTTGGTATTTTTAAATTACAAAATGTAACCTTAATTCGAAACCGTATCCGAAAATTTCGGGTATTCAAAACTCGATCGGAAGTATATCAATATTATACTCAAATCGATCGTCGTTCCGAGACGATCAAAACGAGATATTGCGCATCAAAACTCGACACCCGAGATGCGCGTACGGTTCATTTTAAGTTCGTCAAATAAATAAATATAAAATAAAAATATAAATAACTAAATTACTGTTGTGCGTCTGTACCAACTGTACAGCAGCCATATGGCTTCTAAATGCCTCTCCCACTTGGTTTCTTATGTATTCCACTTGTCCTGTAACGAAGACATGCCTCCTATTATATAAACCACACCTTTCTAAATAGAAAGTCCCATTTCCACCGTAAGGGTCTGTTGTGCTGTCGTTTCTGCTGCTGAAAATTAACTATAGAAGGTTGATGCAGCCCCTTCCTCCTCTATTTCTTCACCTGGACTGCTCCAGACAGCCATATTGCAGCTAGGTTGCTGCTCCAGCAAGCTAAAGCTCTTGCTAGGAGCTGCTGCAGCCCCTACTAGAAGTCATGCTGCTCTCTGCTGCATTCTGGAGCCATTTGTTGCTGCATACAACAGCTTTTTGATGCAATTACAGCAGTCCCTACTTTTGATGCTAAAAATTTGAGATTTAAGGTACAATCTATTTCCCTTTTACTCTTTTACTTTCCCCTCTTCTATTTCTCCTCAAACAAGAAATCACATCCCTCATTCTGCTGGAAAACTCCCCTGGAGAGCCCCAATTTCAGCCCCTTACTGCTGCTTCTTCAACCTAATAGAAGCCACTGCAAATCCAGGAAGCTGAAGGCCATGGTGCTGCTCCAAATCAATAGCCACAGCATGCATGTAGATCCCCATTTGGAGATCTAATTAGGTACAACTCCTTCCCCATCCTTTGCTGCCATACATGTGTTCAATCCCCCTTTTCTACCAAATTGATGCCATGCATGTCATCACATATATTTTGATTTCCAAGATTGATACTTGAATCCCTGTATCGAGATCCTTCCGAATCTTGTATCACATGGGATTTGGTATTTTCCTCCTGTATAATAGAATTTGTGTACTTATTATATCATTTACCTTGAAAATTTATGCACTGGAAAACATTATAATAAGGAGTTGTTTATTTGTATATAAAAATCCGAAATCTGATTTAACAGAAATTTTGATTTCCTGTTCTGCACTGTACTCTAATTGTGATTGATAGATAAAATATATATATATATATATCTGTTCTAAAATTTAAAGGAACAGGAAGCAAATCCTTGCCCTTATGATTACTGTAACTATAAAAAAATGATGATGACATCCTGGAGTTGGTTTCATGATTAGTTGTTCTCGTGTTATAGATAGAAGGGTGCAATATCATGGGTCTTGAAATAGAAATTTTGGAGGTTATGGATTAAAAAGCCTGAGAAAATGTCTTACTTAGTTTGGGTTGGAGGGAACTCTACTTGATTTCAGAATAAGAAGAGACTTCACCAATACAAGAAAGTAATATACAAATATACAGATTTCCATTTATTTTGAATAGGAAAATGGCAAGGGCCTCTTCTACAACTAAAAATCTTTCCATTCCACCATAAGTGGATCAGCATTAATAGGAGGTTTTGAGAGTTAGTAATTATCCAGTACTATAAAAAAAAAGAGAGAATGTCTAATATATTACCAAAATATGGTCCAAAACTTACTAGCATATTATTCGGTATTGATGATATAAGATTGACACTAAAGGAGTTGCTTGGATCTGACTAAAATGAAAATACAACATTATAACAATGAAAAGTTACATGAACTAACAACATTTCTTTAGTAGAACCAGGCACCCGATTAGCACAACTTTTCCAAATTTTGTAACGCACATGATGACCTTCCAAGCTTTTTGCTATCTATTGGTTGTTATCAATAAAACCAAAAGATCTAGATCTATAGAGTTAACTAAAGAAATGATTGAGAAGGAAATGAATAGTTAATTAGGTGGAAGTTTTGGGAATCAGTTATCATTAAAAATAAATGGTGCCGATTATGGTGACTTTTACACATGATCGTGCGAGAGTGCGGTGACTCTCACCTGGGCGGGAGATAGGAAGCCCAGTTTGGGCAGCGGCCGCCAAGTGCGCGGGTCTAGGATCCTAGTCCCATTTCGGTTTTTACGCGAGCTCGCAGTGTTTTACGCCTCGTTGGGATCCAGACTTTAGACCAGTTCCGCTGACCCTGTTTTAGGATGCCCAGGCGGGGGATCCTGGTTTTTCAGCTTTACGTACGAGCTCGGTTGCCCGTACTAGTCGGGCTGTTTTTCTAGAGCGACTTTTCCTAGGGAGTCTCTCTCACCCGTCTCAGTGGCGTAGTTGGAGAATAGACCTATCCCTCTATTGGACCGCGCTTCCAATTAGAGGGCGAGACGGAAGAGCCATTTGTAGGCTTCTTCACCGTTTGAGTTACTTCGCCAACAGACATGGCGATTCTACATCTAGATCATCCATATCTGCATCTATACCATCTGGAATTGTATCGGAAACATTGGAATTAAGAGTTGAGAAGTTACGATCAAAAGTTAGGGTTAGTAGGAAATGACCACTCTCTCTACCAATAATTTAAATAAATTAATAGATCTTTCCAATCATAACCTTTCCATTATCACTCAACAACGTGATCTATGAATAGATGTGTGCTTACACTCAGATACTCATGAATACTCAAGTACTATAAAATATGTCACATATGGGAAATGCTGGGGTATGGGACAAACATTTGAGATGCTTACAAGTAGCCTGAAAAACCTTTTTCATTGCAAAGTAGAAATAACGTTTAATTTGAGTTGTTCTTGCCTCTCTACTTGCTTTCTTTTGTAAATAATAAATGCCTGTTATTTTATATAAGTTTTTGGGAGGTACCAGCAACCGCTGACGCCTTTTCTTTCCTAATATGTTTGGCAGGCAAACAGCCTGCAGCTCAGTAGCGATACATGCTTCCTGGAGACAGAGTTTATACCCGACGGTATGAATTACTTTGTCTCAGTTTTTGTCCAGATAATGATGTAAATGTTATCTCTTTTGTATCACGTTTTGGGATATATGTTGTAACATGGAATATTCTTGTACATGTTGTAAATGGATATGAATATTAATGAAAAGAATTTTGGTGCCATATTGTCTCTTTTACTTGTGGTAATGTATTGAGAATGAATGTCATAGTCGCGAAAAAAAAATTTTCCCTGTATTTTTACAACTTGTGCGATATAATTGTGAATGATATCTTGCGAATTGCGCGTAAACGGGTACCCGGATCCTGAGGGGTTCACAGAACTTAGTCTTGTGTTCTCAGAGAATTAAATCTAGCAGTCCTGAAGTTCCTTAATTCCAGATCCCTTAAAGTTCTCCTGATTAAGTGGATTAAGGTTCAACCATGCTATAATCTTCGAATTTTATATGGACTTGTTCAATTGTCAAATTTAATACGAAAAATATAAATGTCATGCAAAATGCAAAAAATGGAAAGCATTTCCTTTATAAAATCATCGAGAGGAAGACAACAACAATATAGAAAGAATATAACAGAACCGCATGCGATGAAGAATCGGTAGACATCACGTGTCTTAGGTGAGTGAAGTTGTGACGAATCATAGGGTTCACTGACGTGCATAGTCGCCCGCACTTAAGTAGGGTGTTACACAGATTTCTACCTCAACATAAGTATAAAAGTGAAATCGAAAGAATATAGTAGAACTATAAGTGATGAAGAATCGATAGACACCACACGTCTTAGGTGAGTGAAGGGGTGACGAATCACAAGGTTCACTAACGTGCATAGCCGCCCCCACCTAAGTAGGGTGTTACACAGATTTCTCCCTCGAACCACAACTCAAAACGAATTGAAAAGGAAGATAAATCAAAAAGCTGGCTCAAGTCATAGCTTAAATATGAAGCCAAGTAGGAGAGGATCGTACCATCCTCCTCCTCCTCGTCCTTCCGGTAATGCTCCGTTAGCATTTCTTCGATACCTCCCTCTCCTCCTGACCTCTTGACCCTAGCCCTCTAGGTAGTAGCGGTAGTGGATATCATAGAGAATGAATGGGAAGGGGGTATTTATAGGCTTCAGAAAATCACTAACCATGGTTAGTAAACCATGGTTTAACCCTTAACTGCGATTAACAACCCATGGTTTTGGTCTATGATTTTGGCCAGAGCTTATTTGAAACTTAGGCTTAAGTTAGAACTATCCAAAAGATCTAGATTCACTAATGATGCTTAATTAACGTTAATCGTGATTAACTTTTACTAATCACTATTTAACCTTCGCAGCAGAGGCTTTACTTTTGTTGACCTTTAATTAGTATTTGTTAATGGTCATTAGCGGTCTTCAATCCATCATTAGTTTCTCTACATGTTCAATTAGTCTTAGTGACATCCATTAAGAGTTAATGACATCTTAAGTCTTCCTTACTTTTCTTTCTTCCGAAAATCATAACAATACAAAATAAAGTTAGATTCACACGAAACAAATTCTATTGATTTTCTCTTGACGAGCCGAATCTTATGATATAGAATCTAAGACGACCAAGTTCAAGGTTTTATAATTTTCCTTTTCAAAATGAAATTCATCACTGCGATCGCTGTTTGTGATATCATCTTCTATTATTTTTTAGAAGGCCCTTGATTTTCCTTCTTTCCAATAAACAAAAGTCTTGCAAAGAGGAATCTTGTTCTTGGTTTTCCTATCAATAACATGTCTTGTATTAGATTTTCGAACATTGAACCCAATTGAAGTAGCATATGATTCATAAAATCTATAGCGTGATCAACAGAGCCAAAAATCATACCAATAAAGGGCATTTCTTGAACCGATTGGCATGTATTGGGAATAAGGGATAAAGGAGCATCTAAAAAAATATTTTTTTAACGTTAGATGCACAATCTGATAAAAAGGGTTAAGGAAAATGTGAATATGTGTTGGTAGATGGATGTGGTTAAGTTAAACCAAATTTTTATTTGTAATGGATCAAGAAGAAGATTTCATGTAAAGAATGTCAAGGATTATATTTTATATAAGATTAATCAAATTGAGGTCAACTAATGTGAAATATGAGATGAAATGTGATAAATGAAAGCATGAATTCAACTAAGATTTGTGTTGACTTATAAAAGTTCGATGAAATTTAAAGTCTGCAAACTGTGTAAAAGAAATATAAAATATAATAAAATTTTATTAGATTATTTCATGAAAGGTTATTTGTGAAGTTATATATAATCACGTGTGGGAGTCTCAAATAGTAATATATAAATAAATTTATTATATGAATATATACATAATGTAAATTAGTAACAATAATTCTAGGTACTTTTAAAGTAGACATAATACCTGGAATAGATTGATAGGAAGGTGGATGATCTATGCGCATAAGTGAGAGTCATAAATTGTAAAATATAGATAAAATTTAGTGTATGAAGATATAATGTAAATTGGTAACAATAATTCTGGGTACTTTTAATGTAGATATAATACCTAGAATAGATTGATAGGAAGATGGAAGCTCTATACGCATGCTTGGGAGTCATCAATTGTAAAATATAAATAAAATTTATTATATGACGATATATAATGTAAATTGGTAACAATATTTCTAGGTATTTTTAAGGTAGACATAATGCATGAAATAACACACACACACATATCTGATAGAAAGGTGGATGTTCTATGCGTAAAGGATGATGATTGCTCTCATGTGAAGAAATCATATGTAAATGTTATGTTGTTTAAAACAAATAAGCACATATTCATAGGAAATTTAATATTAGTATATTGAATATACATTAAAGGTTGAATCATTAGAAGCAATACTGCGAAAAGGATCTTCATCATCAGAAGACAGAGACGAAGGATCTGATTCTTCGTAAACCTAAGAATTCATATTGGGTGCAAGAAAAGAAATAAGACATATTAAGTTAGAAATAGAAGTCACTTAGTAAAAAATCGCTATAGGTAATAAACAAACAAAAGATGCCATAAGCGAAATGTACTTTCGAGATTTGTGGTGGGTCCCACTGATTGAAGTGGGTTGGGGTAAACTCATGTGAACAGTAGTTGTTTGGATGATTTGGATGATTATGAGGGTTGAAATAAGGAATGTGATGTGATGTCACGTTGATTTTGTGATAAGATTCCAACCTAAACATGACTCAAGAATACAAGGATAATAAAAGAGCATTAAGATTTCACGTCTCTTCAAGAAAAAGGAAGCCGGCCACTTTGCCGAGCAGACATCGCCAATCCACTTAAACCCAAAGCTACTTTAGCTCCTTTCCTGCCGGAGCCCGAAGGCCGAGGGGGGGAGAGAGAGGGAGCAATCGAAGAGCCTTCGATCACTTCTGTGCGGTACAACTTACTAGATCGTTATGTATCCGGCTTGTATCCGTTTGCAGATCTTGATTCCGCTGCTCGTGATCTTTATTTTGTTTGATTTCATTTGGTTTGGGAGGTGGAATTTGCGTGCCGGTTTATTGTTTCTCGTGTGTTTGGAATTCGCTCTTTGCTTCCAATGCTGCTGATGGTAAATTGGCAATGCGGCTGCATGTGCAGCCTTACTTGAAATCGGGCTTGCTTATGATTATATTATTAGGATCTAGCGTGCCATCAGCAGAATGTTGTGGATTGTATGGTGAGTACTTGAGGTCGGGGATCAAATTCCCTACCTACACTTGGGCGCAAAAAGAAGGCGCGCCTCACCTGCCATTTGGGGCATTTTTTCCTTATCTGGGGGCATAATTGCCTTCTCTATCTTACAAGGTTCAGATTAGAACTTTTATTGAGGATAATATAATATTCCGTAGCAAGAGCAAATGTCTGCCGTAGTTATTTTGCGATGTTCTTGCTGCAATTGATGCCACTTAGCTGGGGTTGCTCCTTTAACTGCTCAAGAACTACCTTTTTTGAGCGTGTTGTTTAGAAGCTTATTCAAAATAAAGAGCATCTGCAAAGATGTTTCTTGAATTCGATGTTGATGCTCCCATGGGAGCATGTCTGCAACAAAGCGAACGAGTTCTTTGAATGATGTTATTTGTCCTTGAAGTTAAAATGATGAAACAATTTTCCTGCTTTCGAACTTGATGATTTTTAATTAGTTGTTACTTGTTAGCTTATTCCATCTCCAATAGGTTTTTTTACAGCTAAAGATTCCTGCAATTTCATAGGCTAAAAAAGCTCAACCCAGGTTCACCATCTTTTAGATCTATAATAAGCTAATGTAATTAATTGCATATCGATAGATTAGAGAAATCCTATGGCACAGTTGAGGAGAGGGACCTGAGAAAAACCTATCATGTGGGAGAGGAGGTGAGAGGGTTCATAGGAGAGAGGGCGAGAATCTTCCTAAGAGGGAGAGAGGGCGAGAGGCAAAGAGCAGGCTCTCGGTTGGGAAAGTGAGGTGTGGGGGTTTCACGGGGGCCCAAAGTCAGACTGTTCTCCTTCGTGGTTGTGGGCCTCTATGGTGCGGGTGGCTCCCCTGCTGCAATCTCATTGGGGCGGCAAACAACTGCCTGAAATGGAACTATATCGTTACCTGCCATCGTCGAAGGACGTGCGTCATCCTAAGGATCCTGTCTCACCCTCGTGTGATTGGCGATCGTCATCTGGATGGGGTCTTTGTTTGGAATCCTAAGGGGGATGCAAGGGCTAAGGGCCTTGTTGTGGTTGTGGTTGGGCTTGATGGGATTGTTGGTTGCCTTTCTCAAGCTCGAGACTTCCTTGACCTGTTGGTTGTAGCGGATGATGCGACCAAGCCGTGGTCAATGGTGATGCTGACGATGATTAGGAGCTGGTTAAGCGTCGAGAGTCACATCGTCAACATGCAAAGCCTTAGCTTCCCATTTTTTGATGCTTCAAGTGCAGTGAATGGGGCCACATAAGGAGATATTGAAAGGTTCAGAGGGTTTGACAGCCTAAAATGGTGCCTACCACAAAGGAGGAGGGTAACCTGATCCATCAAGTGCTTTTAGTGGTGTCATCGGCATGAGCCTTTACAAGTTATTATTGCTTCTAGGGTTTCTTGTTACGAGATATTGGGGATCGTCAAGGGCCTCCAGTATTTTTTTCCAGGAAGAGCTGGCTTGGGGTGCAAGAATCCATGTAGCCAACCCAACTTAAAGTGGGAGAAGGCTTCGCCAATTTATTATAGTTGACCCTACTTAATTGCATGAAAAGGCTTTGTTGTTATTGTGGAGCTGGCTTGGGATGTGATTCCTCTAGACTTCGAATCTATTTGTGTGCACGACCTCATCGCATCTCATATTGGGCTTCTATTCGAAGCAAGTGTGGTTATCCTGTGAGCTGGCCGGAGACATCCTCGTTTTAGGGATGGTGCAGCCTCCTTTAGTACCTGCATGCTTTTTTGTGTTGCTGGCATGGCGTTCACTTCCTGTCATGTCATCTGGAGTGTTTCCAAAATGCCCTGGTGAGGTTAGCAAAGGTGGTTGAGCTTATATTGGATGGGTTGCAACTTGGCTCTATAATATTGGTGCCATGATAGCAGGTGAAGGTTGTTATGCTGGCTAGATGTTTTGAAGATGTGTATCTTGTTGGCAAGATGACTTTTCAGCTGTTGTTGGTCGAGTTCATGCATCCTTTTGCCTGGAACCTCCTTTCATTCCGGAGAAGGTTGGTCCTAGGGAGGAATCATCGGTTGCCTCGACCTATGTTCAGATGGATGTGTCATCCAATGCTCTTATCTTGGTAGGTACCTTGTTTAGATTTGGGTGCCCTGGTTGTACGATGCCATGGACCTCAGCTTCATGTCCAGGTTGGACCCGGGAGGGTGCTTGCGGTTTTGATTCCCCTCTAAGTATAGTTGAAAACATAGGGGGCGAGCCATGTCCCCGTACTACATCTATATATACTGATAGATCCTCCAGAGATCGAAAAAATAGAAATAAATCTATATCCCTCACTTTCTTTTAAATATCTAAGAAGCTTTGCTAGGAAACTACAGAGGTATAACGTAAATCGGGGAAGAATCCGTATCCTTAGTGCAACTCCCATGAGTTGCCGCCGAGGAAGAAGACAAATTTCATGCATATGCAGAAACTTACTTTCACCTATTGTACACCCTTTATGGAGAAGACCCTAGTCCAACCTCTGGAGAGGAGTCTGCTTGTGGTCCCATGGAGCTTGTAATTTATCTCGCAGAGGAGCTTGGAGTTGTACGTACGCATTTGAATTAGAATAAGAAGCATGTATTTAGACTATGTGGCCCAATGCCTCTTGTACTTATCAAATGCAAGGTTGATCGATGGAGGGTGCTTGTCCATCGATGATGGCGACGACCTCCAGGGTCGTGACCGCATATGGCGAGAGCTTCAGTTGTGGAGATAGTTGGGTATGAGTCGTCGAGGACCGTGCAGTTGGTGGATGACTACAGTGCGATCGATGATACTTAGACCCAAGAGCAAGCACTTGACACGCGTGACATGGTTGTGAAATGTGCGGGAGTGGTATTGGCATGGGGTTCCCCCTCTGCTGCAAAATGAAGATTATTCCCTGGAACATCTGGCGATGGGCTTGCTTTTATAGGCTTGGATGCAAGATATTTTTTGCATAGAGGAGATGAAGCTTGAAGCCCGGAACATATTTTCTTGGAGTGAGGTGGTTGGTTCTGTTTTTTGAGTTCTGGTCTATGCTATATATTGGTGCTTTGGGTGTCTTGCTGGTCGACTGGAGTGGTGATGTGATGGAAATGGAGGACTATGCATGTGGCACTTGAGTCTTGTCCATTGCGCTTCGAAGGCTCTTAGATGGCTTGCAGATGTTGTTTTTTGCCATGTATGGTCTGACGAGGGCTCATGTATCGACTGATATGTAGGATGAACTTCAAATGGTACATGCTCGATTTCCGTAACTAGTTTGGATTGTTGGCAGATATTTTAGTGTCTTTTTCTTGCTGCAAATCATCCTCATGATAGGGGTGGACTGGATAGGGGTGGATTGGATTCTGGCTCTCCTTTTTTATCGGGTTTGCGGTGGCATGACATTGGACGTGCTCGATGCCAGAACATGAGATACTTGGAGGAACAATTCTTCTAAGTACCATCTGGACTGCTTCCTTGGTTCAGTGGGGCTTTTGGAGAGTTTCCCGCCAGGATCTGCGATGACCTTGCAGAGGTTGCACTCGGTTTGCATGTCGATTTGCTAGGACTCCTGTGATGGCCGATGCATGGGTGGATTCTTTTGCTTCGAGTGCTCCTGGTTACGAGATGAGGGTTTCTGGGAGAAGGTCGAAAAGTGTTGGTAGGTGTGGAAGGCAGCTGGGTCGGCATCGAGAAGGATAACAGAGAGGCTTAGAGCGTTGCACAGTATGTTGATTCAATTCAGGAGGGAATCGTGTGTCCTTAGATGCCAGAGCGGAGGTAGCATGACTCAACCGATTGGACGATTCTATGAAGTTGAAAGAGGATGCGGTGGCATTGAGATGCGAGAAAAACCTTATCCTTCTGGAAGAGGCTAAGAAGATGGAGATGGAATGGAAGTAGTGTTTGAAGCAGAAGTGGTTGAAGGAGGGTGACACAAACACGAGATTTTTCCATGCGGTAGCCAACGAGCATGGAAGACGTAACTTGATCCACTCGATTGAGGTGAACTTTGAGTTGGTAGGTGATCGTCCTATTGGTGAGGTGGTGTGGCATCACTACCGTTAGCTCAGCAGGCGTGCACCTTACAGTGGTGCCAGATGGGTAGAAAGAGATTTTTCGCACTTGACGAATCTACACTCTAAGGAGTTGCTGAGACCTTTCTTGCTTTCGGAGGTCAATCGTGCCACGTTTGATTTGAATGCGGACGTCTCTCCGGTATCGAATGGTTTCTCGTTTTTTCTTTTTTAGGGAGTTTTGGGATTGGTGGGGCATGAGACATTAGAAGTGGTGGAGCTGCATCTAGTGAACATGTGATTGGACAAGCCCTTGACTTTCCTTCTGCCTAAGAAGGACGCGGTGAGACGTATGGAGGACCTATGACCTATTACGATATCTAATGCTATTTATCTCATTGTGGTTAATGTTCTAACCAACAGGTGATGTGGCACAAACGTCTTTCATGCATGCATATTATAGATCATATTCATTGACCAATTATTGGAAATTTAATGGCATTTTACTTTGAAAACATCCCGATCTATAAGATGACAAGGGGCGATCATCTAACACACTTACGACAAGTTTTACAAACCTTGAGGAAACATAGTCTATATGCCAATTTGAAGAAGGGCTCTTTTTTACCATTTCTATTGTCTTTATAAGGTACATTGTGCTATCAAAAACTCAAAGTTGGCCCAACTAAAGTTGACGCCATCCAAAATTGGCCAACTCTAAAAACAATAAATGAGATACGTGGCTTTCTAGATGTAGCCTCCTTTTATCGACATTTTATTAGAAATTTTAGCACCCTTGTTGCACCTATTTCGGAAAGTCACTGAGGTGTTACCTACACTTGGACTGGTGAAATTGAGGAAAGTTTTCAAAAGGTTAGATATAGAATGGGAACTAGCAGCATGAGCGGTGGGTGGAGGTCAGTAGGATGGCATGGGCGACCTCTGCCTGGCATGGAGAGGTTGTCCGATCAACGGTTTGGAGGAGTATGTTTAGGTGTGGCAGGCGTGGTCATCAGGTGGTTGGGTGCAGAGATCCGGTGCGCTGTTTCTCGTGCGGTGGGAACGATTACAGAAGTTTTTAATGTCTCCATTGTGGCCAGTTGTTGATGTCCGCACGAAGGCCGAGGGTTCTGCCTGGCCATGCTGCAGATGGCGGTCCTGATCGGAAGCAAACTAGCTCAGAGATGGGCGAGGCCGTGTTGGACTCGTTTCTGGTGGGGGTATGTCAGGATCGTGCCCGAGGTCTGGCGGACGACATGTCTGACATCGGCGGGGCGATCGGGGTCGCCTTCCGAGGTGATGTGGTGCAGTTGGATGGCTCGCTGGTGTGCGTTCGGGGTCTCTCTCAGCTGGGGGCTCGGAGATTGGTTGAATTTTCCCGCAAGGCCCTTAGGAAGGTTCATTGGCAGGCTCCTCTATTGTGGGATCGTGGTGGTGTGGTGCCGCAGAGGGAGGGGATTTTCTCTATCAAAGGTGTGCCTCTCGTTGCGCGGGGCTTAGAGGTGATGCGCGGGATAAGGCCTCGGTGGTGCTTTCTAGTGGGCTGAGATGTGGTCAGATGCTTTGGTTGGTGGTTAGGGGTATTGCGGTGGGCTCCTCTTTCCCCGCCTTCCACCAAGTCTCTTTTGGAAGAGCGCACTTCGCTTTGGAGGTCAGGGCGGAGGGCATGCCAGAAGTGGTGGGACGACGGTCAGAGAGTGGAATGATCCGTTCGCAGAGGTTGGAAAAAGCGGAAGGGGAAGAGGCACCTTTCAGAAGATTTCAAAGGGAGGCACCGCATTTGGAATCTGAGTCAGCGCAGGACTTGATGCATGCTTGCGGCGACAGCAATGTTCTTGGACAAACTTGTTCCTTGGGCAGTGTAGGGGATGGCCCTGGGAAGCGTGCTCTATTCTCGGAAGTCGTGGCGAGCGATCCTAGCAGGTCGGGTACACTCGGGAGCGGATGCTCACAGTGGATTGGATCGTTTGCAATCCAGTTTGGCGGTGAAGTATCTGGGGATCCGAGCCACTCGCGGTCTCGCCTGGTATTGGGCGGATCTGGGAGTTCGGATCTTCCTCTGACCCGATTGGTGAAGAGCGATTCAGGGAGTCGGCCCTCCTGCAGACCTGCATGGCCACTGATGGAGCAGGCAGCTCGGTTGATTTGGAGACCCGTGTGGGCGCGACTTTTCGGGGATATGCGTCGTTGCGTGGTGGGCCTAGCGTGCAAGCCGAAGCAGGGTCCTCAGAGGCAGGGGCCACGAGCAGCAATGGAGATTTGGGGATTTTGCCACAGTTCTCTTCTGTGCGGTGCTCGGTGGAGCGGCCTGGTCTTGGGCTGAGGGCGTACTCGGTGGGCCTGGCAAGGGCGATAGTTGGGGGTTGCCTACTCGATGGAGCTCTCCTGGGGGTTGGTGATGAAAGTGGCGCTCGCTCACCCAGATCGGCGGTCTCTGCTTTTTTTGGTTCTGACACGGTGGCGGTGCATCCAGGACCTGTGGGCGGTGGGGGATGCAAGGAGTTGGGCTCCAGCTCAAGGTCTCTCTCAGTGGTCGTGGAGTCAGCTGCGAGGTTCGGGAGGTTGTATATCGATGGTGGCATGGTGGAGAGAAGGTGACGGTAGAGGGAGGGTGTTTACGGTGTCGTGGGGCAAGAGGTACCGTGGGGATCCAACTTGGCACCGGTAGTGATGGGTCCTGGTGGTGAAGGGAGCTATGGGGTCGTGATTGTCGCTGGCAGGGGGAGAGAGAGGCATGTGTTGTGGATTCAGCCCTAGGGGAAGCTGAAAGTGGGGGCGGATGGGGCAGCGGGGCTGCATGCCGCTGGCCAGTCATGGGAGGGGGACCTTGTGAGGGTCATGGAGAGGGAAGTGTTGAGGTGCATTGGCGTGGTGCCTCCGAAGGGTGCATTGTTTGTTCGTAAATGAAGCTCATCTCATGGACTGTGAGGGGATTGGGGTAGGCGACAAAGAGAATGGTGGTAGGAAGATTGGTTAGGGTTTACAGTGTGGATATCGCACTATTTTAGGAGACTAAGCTCTCGGGCGATCTGGAGGGGCATGGAGGGAAGTTGTGGTGGGTGCTTGGATTCCTTCAGATATATTGATGCGAATGGGGCGGCGGGGGGTCTGGTAGCTGGCTAGAATGAGGATGTTTTCGTATTGATGGGAGAGGAGCTGCGCTGCCAGTGCTCAGTCTCGATGTTGTTGCGTCGTGCATTGGACGGGGTAAACTTCTTGGTCACGAATGTCTACGGGCCTCCTAGAGGAGGGGGTGTCAGCCCTCTGACTGGGGACCTATGTCGGTTTAGGGAGGCGTATCCTGAGGTGTTGTGGATTATTGCTGGAGATTTCAATACTACTCTGCTACCCAAGGGTCGTCCGAGAGGCAGGGGAGGTAGGGATGCCGGATCTAAAGACTTAAGGGGGTTCGTGGATGACTATGGGCTGCAGATTTTTGATGTGGAGGGATGTCGGTAAACGTGGTGCAGTTACAGGGCGCGTTCCCGCATTGACAGATTCATGCTTTCGACCGAGGTCTTCTTGTCGTTCCCTCTGGCAGAGGCTTCTCGGACCATACACCGCTTCAGTGGTTGTCTGGGGAGGAGTCCGAGAACCGATACTTCTTCCACTTTGAGAAGGCTTGGTTGCTAGAGGACGATTTTCGGGAGGCGGTGGCGGACTTTTGGAGAGGACTCGCTCCGGTGGGTTCTGCAACGAGTAGGTTTGCCAGTAAGTTGGGCACGCTCAGGAGGTTCCTAGTAGGATATAACAAGGAGGTTCGCGCTACGCGTCGAGAGATGAGGCAGATGGCTCAGGATGAGGTAGCTCGCTTGGACGGGTTGGAAGGTGAGCGGGATCTTTTGGGGGAGGATATGGCAGTGAGAAGGGAGGCTCTTGCTGAGATCTTCAGGGAGGACAAGAAAGAGGAGGTCTCCTGGAGGCAGCGATCGAGGCAACAATGGGTGAAGGAGGGGGACACAAACACTCGTTTCTTTCATACGGTGGCCAAGGCGAGGAGGTGAAGTAATCACATTCACTCGATTGAGATTGACAGGGTGAAGGTGGTGGGGGACGCGGAGGTAGGGGCGGCATTGCGTTCCCACATCCAAGCATTTGGGCGGTGTGGGCCTCGACGTGGTTGATGCTGGCAGGCAAAAGGGGTGGCCACTATTTCAGATGATAACGTAGAGGATCTGCTGTGGGATTTCACGAAAAAGGTGGCGCGGAAGGCGCTGCATCAGTTGAATGTAGACGGGGCCCCTAGCCCAGATGGCTTCTCTGTATGCTTGTACAGGGAGTTCTGGGAGATTCTCAAAAATGATATCATGGCGGTGCTGGCTGAATTCAGGGATGGGAACCATGGTTTTGAGAAACTGAACAAGGCGCACATTTTTCTGCTGCAGAAGAGAACTAAGCCGACCAAAGTAGAGGACGTCAGGCCGATTGCTTTATCTAACGCAATCTATCTTTTGGTTCCAAAGATTCTGGCAATTCGGTTGACGCGAGTGATGGATTAGATCATCTCCCCGGAACAGTCAGCGTTCGTCCCGAGGAGGGTTATGGCGGATGGGTTGGTCATGGCTTCGGAGATCGTGACAGATTGGAAGAGATGTAGGACCAATGCAGTGCTATGGAAGGTGGACTTCTCAAAGGTTTATGACTGGTGTGGATTGGAGATTTCTTTGGATGTCCTTGCTAAGGCAGGGCTTCCCGGAGAGGTGGGTGGCATGGATCAAGCGGTGCATTACGACGACGTTGCATGCGGTGCTCGTCAATGGTCGTCTGAAGGGGGGTTTCTTCCAGCCCCAGAAGGACATTAGGCAGGGTTGCCCACTGGTGTCGTTATTGTTTGTTATTGTGGCAGATGCTCTTGCGGTGATGGCGAGGTCGGCGACGACAGATGGGTGGTGGCCTTGTTACAATTGTGGCGATATCTCTATCCCGTTGTTACAGTATGTTGACGATGCGGTGCTGTTTTGGGGGAGGATGAGGAGGGACTCTGAAGGGCCTCTTCGGTCATGGGACATTTCCGATCTTCATGTTAACAGGAACAAATCGGTGGTTGTAGAGAGGGCCTCCAAGGTGCTCGGTTGTTCGGTGGGCACTTTGCCTATCACCTACCTTGGCCTGCCGTTTGTGGTCGGTCGCCCAGGGTGGGGGACTGGAATTCTTTGATGATAGGGCTGGAGGGTAAGCTGGCAGGGTGGAAGGCGAGATTACTTTCGAAAGGTGGAAAGTTGGTCCTATTAAAGCATGTGCTTTCGGTGATTCCAGTTTTCTATTGTTCTACTAGGGTCTTGCCTGTCAGGGTTTGCAAGTAAATTGAGGTCTTGATGAGAAGATTTTTCTGATCAGATGGGCGGCAGGCTAGGGGAGGCTTGCATCTGGTTGACTGGCATGCTATGACAGGGCAGAAGAGATAGGGGGGTTGGGGATCAGGGGGGTAGGGGATATTAATAAGGCTTTCATGGCAAAGTGGATGATGCGTATTTGGGGAGATTCGGAGGATGTGGTGTGCATGTTTCTCAGAAGGATTCATGCGGTGATAATGTCGCTGGAAGTGGATTTAGGGTGTCTTCCATCGTCATTATGGAGTGGTATCACACAGGTAGCCCCTGAGCTGAGATCGTATTTGAGGCTCATTTTGGGGAATGGAGGGAGTTTTCGGTTCTGGGAGGATGACTGGTCTGAGGAGGGGATCCTTGGGGATCGTTATCCTAGACTGAAGCAAATGGCGACAGATAGGAGGCTGCTCATGCAGGATGTGTGGGGAGGAGGTGACTTCTCACCGATTTTTGTAACTAAGCTTTCGAACTAGAGATGTGAGGAGTACTTGGAGCTACAGGTTGCGTTGGCGCAAGGAGAGGTCCCCTCAGTGGGTAGGGACCACTATGTGTGGGGCGACGGGAAATTCTCGATTAAGAAGGCTTATAGTTTCTTTGTCAAGGAAGGGAGGAGGTTGTCGCAGGGGAGGTTGCAGATGATGTAAAACTGATCTGGAGGAGCAGGGTTCCCACTCGTGTCAAGGTTTTTCTGTGGCTGTTCAGGCTTGGAAGGACTCTCACGAAGGTGCTCTGGGGGCGGATTCTTCGTGTGGGCGATACTCTCTGCAACAGATGTGGCGTCGGTGAGGAGGATGCAGACCACTTGTTTTTTCATGCTCTTTCTCTTATGACGTGTGGGGCAGAGCTGGCATCTCTTGGCTCGATTCTCAGGACTGTGAGACTTTTTGGAGAGATATCAAAGCGATATGTGGAAACAGCCACGAGGATTGTATGCGTCCTTTTGCGTTGCTTTGGACGATCTGATGTGCACGGAATGTTGCTCCTCATGCAACCAACGATGCCTACCGTCTACCACAACTTTATGAAGTTACTTCGTCGAAGGTCGACTTTTCTCCTCATGATCGTGGTGCTGCTCCGTCATTTCCTCATCCTGAGCTACTCCCTTAGGTTGTTGGCCTTGTCGTGTCACTGCAAGGGTGGCCACAGATCCCCCTACATGGAGATGGCCTAGTTGGAGAACCACCATGTCAGCTGGTGGAAGGGAGAGGAAGAGGAAGAAGAAGGGAGAGAAGAAAGGAGGGAGGGAAACTTACCATTGGATTTTCTTGTTTCTTGATACGGTTTCGTTAACTTAAAGAGAGTTAAATTGTCGGCAATGGTCGTAGTGTAAGACAGAGTAAGGGGTTGTCCGATAAATATGAAGATGTTAGGGGTTGTGGTGTAATTGCAAAAGTTTACATGGGTCGTGGTGTAAAAATCCCTTATTTAAAAGGTCGTCATAATTCAAAACAAGCCTCTAATTGTGTCACTATCAGCAGGACATGCCAAAGTTTTTTAGGTACATTCTTATCTGGAAACGTTTGCATTCCTTTATGGAAAAAAGTGCATTTATTGTGAGACATCCCATATGGCAGGTTATTTATTCAATTGCTTTTATCCCAGTGAGCTTCTCAACTTAATAATTGTTTATATAACTTTTGAATGAACTCTTCCGGAAATGGTTCCGGACCATCACATTGCGGCTTTCTGCATTGATCTTTCAGATGATTATAGACTGTGTCTTAACACTTTCAGGAACGGCAGATTTGCAGTATCGTTTTTTCACATTAAATCCTGCCTGTCCAGAAACACTTTGCTCAAGTTTTTGCAATTGCAGCTGTGTTTTTTCAGGGTTGATATCAGCAGCTTCTGGAGAGAGCCAAAACAACTGTCATGAACAGGCAGTATGGAGATGATCATGTAAGTATCAACTTTGTGGCGGTTGGCCATCTAATGTTAACATTCTGAGGATGGACACAAATTGCTGCAGGAAGGGGTGAACGTAGCGGGGTTCGAAGTCCCCTCTTCTCCTGACTCGAGCTACAACAATCCCATCTCTGGAAACGAAGATGAAGCACGAGAGCCCCCCAGTGTTCCTGCCAACTTGCAACAGACATTACTGAACCACCCAGCAAGTCAAGACTCGTCCGGGGCTCTGCCCTTGCCCCAACATGTTATTCTCAACCATCTCTACATCGAAAACCGGGAGGCTCCGAGGTCGGTTGTAGCTCTTGGGATTACACATCGTTTTCGATCAAAGTATATTACTGTTGTTCTGTACAAGCCAATTCAGAGAAGATGCATCTAGGAATTTAGAGCGCTCCCCTTGCTTTATTCGCTTGAAACAGTTCACCCTTATTTTGTGGTTTTAACATGGGAAATGCAGTATATACACCCACTTTTTTGCAATGTTGAAGGCCATTATGTATTTATACTTGCCTGCTTCCTGCACCTATGAAATACATGCATCCATATCTTCTCAGCTAGGCTATGTGTATAAGATGTTTGGAAATCTCCTTGATTTTCTGTGAGATATGGTAGTTGTGCTCTTACAAAGCATTGGATTCAAAACAAACATGATTTCCCCCAATAATATTGACTTTGATACACATACATACATAAATACAAAAATATGCGAGTGCATGTGCATGAATGCATGTGTGTATACATCTATATACGTACGTGTGTGCGGGTAAATGGGGCTGACTTTTGCGGAAGCTAACTTAGCTCCTCCGCTTCAATTTTCTTTTTGAAAAATACTTCAGTGGACTTTCATCACTATATCTATATAATGCCATTCAAAATTCGTGCGAAACAGACTCCTACGACCTCTATCTAGACGGGGTTGATTTCAACAATTCCGTGATTGTTAAAAAATGGTTGTCTAGATGGAGGTAGTAGGAGTCTCTATTTTGCACGAAATTTGAATGAGATAATATATGGATATAGTGATGAAATTTCGTAAGATTTATTTTTCAAAAATAAAAAAATGGAAAAAAATGAGGTGGGGAGCCAAGTTAGCTCTCCCTAGGGGCCACTTCATTTTACCCATATATAAGGGAAAATGAGAGTGTCCTCACGCCATATTTTTGCATTTTTTTTTGGAAAATATCATCATGTATTTTCATCGCTATGTCCTAATATGGCATTCCAATTTGGTCATAATTAGAGACACGTGTGCCTTCCATCTAGAACTGGTAATCTTAACAACCTTAGAATTGATGTTATCGACCTTTTCTAGATGGAGGGCATATGAGTCTCTGTTTTTGGTCAAATTGGAATGACTAATTAGAGGGATATAGTAATCAAAATACTTGACGATGTTTTCCAAAAAAATAAAAAAATCACCGAAATATGAGCTGGGGAAGCAGTCACGTTAAACCCATAGGTGTGTGTTTTCATGCGCACACACCCCGTGCTTTTGTGTGGGCAGAAGTTTTGTAATGAGTACGGGGGTTTATTAGGAAAATAATGAGCATACAATTTAATCCATCAATTTTCCTTATGATATATACTAAAATTGTTTTTAACGTCATTAGTGGTTTTGGAATCCGACCATCAATTTGTTTTCTTGTTTTTACTAAATTAAATATCAATAAAATACATTCTTCATCGAGATTTCCTCTTTTTCCATTGATTTTGAAACTCTATGTAAGTTTGTGATGATGGAGAAAGAATGTCATCCACTAGGGCTAATGGAGCCAAGGTTGAGCTTGAGGTGAACGAGGGAGGACAAGAAGAGGAGATGCTTGTGGAGAGGAAGCCCTCTGTCATGGCACTCACCTCCATGGAGAAGATCGAGAAGGCACAACCGTATGCCCCACCGAAAAGAAGTCAAGATTGAGAATGCTTCTTGAAGGTTTTGATCTTGATCTTGGTGGGTTGCAGGTGATCGATCATCCATCGAAAATTGGTGGTGGTGCGAGGCAAGAGATGGTTCTGCTGCAGAGTGGTACATGGATGGAATTTCAAGTATGTGACTATAGTGACGTTCAACAACTCTAAGGGGGCGTTCGGTTCAGGAAGAAGCAAAAATAAGGATGTGAAATAAGGAGAATAAGGGTCTATTCTCTTTTTGGCTGGAAAGATAAGAATAAGGAAAAATAATGTGGAATATGACTAGGTAAGGTGGAATAAAGGGGGAATAGGGTGAAATAATAGGATGTGGATGGGAATAGCCATACTCTTAGGAACCGTGTCGGGCGGCAAGTTGACCCTTATTCCAGTACTTATTCTCCAAACGAATATGATGTAACACAAAATTTCAATAAGCATAGTGTAAAATATTATACAAAATTTTAAAAAGCAAAACAGAGTTGTAAAAATTAAATATTGAGTTGTAAAAAAAACACACGTTGTACAAAAATATGGAGTTGTAAAGTAAACAAAGAGTTGTAAATAGATAGGAAACAATAACGTAGATAGGAAACAATAACGTAGAGTTGTAAAAAATATTGAGTTGTAACAAGTTGTATAACATATTTGAAAATTTGTAATAAATCTTTTTCCATATATTCAAGATTTTTTAAAATGGCATGCTTTATAATTGCTTATTTGCAGATACACTTAAAATTGTAACACATTAAGACACCATTTTTATGTAATCATAGAGTGCTTTTCATGTTATAAATGATATAGACATGTAAAAGCGAATATTTGAGATCACATAGTTATCACCTTGCTAATAAGCCTTGTGCTCATTGGAAAATTTTCACATAGGCACAAATGCTAACGCATATGCACACACACATGCACACACAATAGTCATGTATATGCTGAAATTTTTCCAATGAGCAAGCAACTCATTAAGACCGTAATATGCACCCACATTTTACAAGTGGTTATAATCATTTTGAGTAAAAGATCTAATTACAAATATTGTATCATTTCTTTTTAAATGATCATTTTTCACGAAAGAAAATCTTAAATAAATGCTTTTGTATTACTTTAAGATTTGTTTTTTTTGTGAAACTGATCATATATAGTAATAATATGATGTAATATTTGTAAAATAATAAATATTTTGTCGGAAAATTGCATTCCTAAAACCTTATTTTAATAAACACACACAACTAGATACACATATGCATATTGTATCTTTGTAGCTTGCATGATGTCTACAGATCAAGTTCTAGCATCTCGAGCCAAGGAAAAAAATTTATTTTCTCTTTATCTGATCTTTATCGTATTTTTTCTTGTGATCAAGCCCATGGATGGATATATGCATATATATATATATAGAGAGAGAGAGAGAGAGAGAGATATCCATGCCGTCGTTCCAAATTCAACTTAATTTGAGGCTTATATCCCCATCCATCAAGATTATCAAATTTAGCGGTATTAGAATGGCTGAATCCATCTTATTAAGAAATACATGTTAGGAGTATTTTTGTGGCACTCAGATCCGAATCACCCGAATCCGAAACCAAATCCGACCCGATTTGGTCAAACATCCATCTTTTTTAAACATGAAATCTGAAGTATAAACTAATGGTCTGAAATTTGATCAAATATCCATTTTTTTCTCTTTTAAATTGTGAAATATGGAGTATAATATCTTAATAATGATCGGAAATTAGGTTTAATTTCCTGCAATTCATCCCCAAATTCTCCTCATTCAAGAATGCAAATATGTGGTAAATATAGGTCTGATTTTAGTTCTGATTGCATGCAAAATACTTCCAATTCTTATCAAATCAACATAAAGCTGTAGCTAATTAGCGATTTGAATTTAGACCAAAATGCATGCATGTCACCCTTAATTTCTCATATTTCAAGCATGCACAAGTCCTTAATTCTTATCTCAAAAACTAAGAGATCAGAAACTATTTTATTGGTCTGTTTTTATGGAGCAATTGCATGCAAACACCTAAATTTAAATATTTAAAATTTGGAAATTTGAAGTCTAATCATTTGGTTTTGACATTGGAAGTAATGTGTCATGAACGACAACAAAAGTGGGGCTGGGGATTGTACCCTTGGATCTCCAAATCTGGGGATCAACTATGGTATGTAGCAATAGCAAAATGACTACATGAAGCAGCTATGGCTCCAGTGGAAGCAGCTCCAGCAGGTGGCTCAATTGGAGCAGTAACAGATGGCTGATATCAGGGCTTGCAGCTGAAACTCCAGCATGAGGGAAGAGCAGCAGCATAAGGCTGCAATAGTAGCCCAGGAATAAGGCTCCATTAGGAGCAGCATGGACTTTTGCAACTTCGATCGGGACAACAGCAACACAACTTGGTTGGAGCTCCAACCGCAACTTCAAATTGGAAGAGGAGCGACAATCATGAGAGGAAAGGGGGGTTGCAGCAGTGTTCCAGAGCTGTTGGACATCACCTTTAGCAGAGATAAAAGTTGGTTGGGGATGCTCCTTAGTTTGGATAGAAATCGGAGATTTGGGAAAAAAATAAGAAGAGAAACAAAGGAGGTCTTGGGTGGTCTTATATATAAGGAGAAAGGGCTTTGGGTGTTGACATGTGGAGATGTTTTGGGGCCAATTGTATGGGGCCGTTGTGACATCAGTAAGTTTTATATATTTTTTAAATTCTTTATCCCTCTTTTATATGAAATACCAAAATCATCCGCAATCGCATCATGAATCTCTGATTCAGATGAACAATAACTTGCTTAGATCGTCTATGAACGACAATCAAAATGAGTATATACTCATATACTTCTGATATAAGACAAATTCGGAAATTATCGATATACAATCTTGGTTTGTGTTTAAATTTAGCGATTTTAAATTGTTAAACGACCTCCAATCGATGAATGGTCGATTTCATCTGTCTTACTTTGTTGAATCGAATTTTATGGTGGTCTTAGTTTGTTTTGCAGTTCAGACCACGTCGTGGCTTTTTTCCGGTGACACATTATAATACAATCGATTCTTGATCGAATGTGTCCGAAAGGATTCGATCGGCGATCTATGGATCAATATGAATCTATTCAATATTAATTGAATATTAATGGTAGTGCAAACCCTTAATCAGGCCATATTTGGTTTCAAATTCGGGTGATTCAGATCAGAGTGTCATTGTTTTTTTACACAAAATTTGAAACACATGTTCCACTCGTTATTATGTCTAAATCCTCCAAGATTTTGTGTCGGTTAATGATGGTAAAATGAGTGGTTGAGATTATTCCATCTCACAATCCCATATGTACCCCATCTTACATGTCCGCTCCTCTCTATATATATTTATGTATATCATCTTATAGATGCATGCACATCTAGTTCAAGCAAAAAAGTATTTTTTCCGAGAATGATCGAACAACACAAGTAGCATGATCGATCAATCTTTACCGTTGTTTATTTACTAATTAATCAACTTCTCGATCTGATTGATCATTAATGATCACCAAGTTTTTCACTGATCGATCAACTATGGTTACTGTTGGGAAAAAATGAATAACCTGCTTATTCCATGAACCCTAGGCTCTCTTATATAGGAGAGTAGCCTATGGGTAAATTACATAAAGCATACTATGAAGAAAATAAAAGAGAGAAAAGGTACAGATACTACTACTATTGTATACGTTAACACTCCCCCTCAAGATGGAGCATAGATATCAATCATGCTCAGCTTGGAAACACACTTCTGAAATGGGCCTCGTAGCAATGCTTTGGTGAATATGTCCGCAGACTGATTATCTTGAGGTAACATGAGATGTAGCAATGAATCCTTTCTGTATCATATCACGTATGAAGTGACAGTCCACCTCAATGTGCTTGGTCCGCTCATGGAATGCTGGGTTGTTTGCAATGAACAAGGCAGCTTGATTATCACATTCCAAGTTCATAGGAAGTGGTACATCTAAACATAGGTCTGTAAGCACAGCTTTCACCACATCATCTCTGTAGTAGCCTGGGCCATAGCCCTATATTCGGATTCAGCACTAGATCTAGCTACCACCGTTGGTTTCTTACTTCTCCACGAGACTAGGGCATCTCCAACATAGACGACATACCCTTGAGGTGGACTTCCTATCCTTGGGACATCCTGCATAGTCTGCATCTGCACATGCTGAGATAGAGATCCCCTTTCCTTTCTTAAATAGCAAACATGCACCTGGAAAGGATTTGGGATATCTAAGAATCATATGTATTGCATCCATATGCACCTGGCGTGGTTGCTCCATGAACTGGCTCACACGACTCACATGCAAATAATATATCCGTTCTAGTGATCGTGACATACAACAGTTTGCCTACCAGTTCTCTGTATCTTCTCCTGTCCACACTCTCTGTGTTATCTTCATAAAGCTTCATGCTGGGATCCATTGGTGTTGTAGCAGGTCGAAACCCAAGCATACCTGTTTCACTCAACAGATCTGTAACATATGTTCCTTTGTGACATTACTAGCCCATATGAATTTCTAGCAAATTCAAGCCCCAGAAAGTATCTAAGGACACCAAGATCCTTAGTGACAAATTCACTACCCAGCATTTCTTTCGCCTGCCTTATGCCCTGCTCATCATCTCCTTTAATCAAGATGTCATCAACATAAACCATAATGACAATGATACCTCTCGCGGTCTTCTGTACAAACAAGGAATGATCAGCATTGGAGCGTTTGTATCCTTGTTTCTCGAAGAGATCCGAGAGCTTCTGAAACCATGCTCTGGGGCTCTGCTTAAGGCCATAGATAGCCTTATGCAACCTGCATACCTTGGAACACTCCCCCTCAACAGCAAACCAGGTGGTTGTTGCATATAAACCTCTTCCTGCAAATCTCCATATAGGAATGCATTCTTCACGTCCAACTGATGAAGCGGCCAGTCTCGAGCAACTGCAACTGACAACAAGATCCGTAGAGTGGAATGGCGTGTCACAGGCGAGAATGTGTCAAGATAATCCACCCCGTATGTCTGTGTAAAGCCCCGTGCAACCATACGCGCCTTGTACCTGTCAATAGAGCCATCTGCATTTTGCTTAACGATGAACACCCACTTGCAGCTCACTGGGTTCACATCTGGAGGTATAGAAACCAAACTCCAAGTTCCTCTGGACTGAAGTGCCGCCATTTCTTCTTCCATTGCTAGCCGCCATCTACTATCCTGCAGAGCCTCATGATGATTTCGTGGAGTATCTATAGCTGAAAGTGCCATAACAAATGACCTGAAATCTCCAGATAGCCGCTCAAAAGATACAGAGGCTAATAATGGATATTTGGCACAACTCCTCTTCAACTTCCGTAAAGCAATGGGAATATCCAAATCAGTTGTAGGCTCATCTGGCTCCTGCACCACATCCTGCTCAGAAATGTCGTCAGATCCATCAACATTAATATTTTCATTACATACCATAGGCGAGCTAGTGGACGAGTCATGACTATGAGCTGGAGGAAGCCTGCGGGTATAATGGAACGGGAACGGTGAGATAGGCTGCGGTGGTGGTGGTGATGGTGGTGGTGGTGGTGGTGGTGATGATGGCATCTGAGGTGGTGGTGGTGTCATGTATATGGCATCAGGAGGTATAGGTGGGAGCTGCTTGTCTCCTGATGCTGAAAAATACATAACAGATTCAAAAAATGTAACATCTGCACTGAAGTCTATAGAAAGTGTGCGGTGAGGTTCAGGGGATCATATACCGCCGATGCAGAGGATCAAAGCACTTGTACCCCTTTTGAGTTCTAGAGTACCCAACAAAGACACACTTGTCAGCCCTAGGAGAGAGCTTGTCAGTACCCGGCGACAACTGATGGACAAAAGCAACCGACCCAAACACACGAGGAGTAAGAGTGAACAGATCCTTGTCAGGATGAATAAGTGAAAACGGAATCTGTTCATTCAAGACAGACGAAGGCATACGGTTGATTAGGTAACATGCTGTCAGAACTGCATCAACCCAGTAGGAATAGGGAACATGACTCTGTATAAGTAGTGATCTTGTGACATCAAGAAGGTGACGGTGTTTTCTTTCGGCAATCCCATTTTGTTGAGATGTATGAGCACAAGATGTTTGGTGAATAATCCCTTTTGAGGAGTAGTAATTGGCCAGAGTATTGGTGCACAACTCTAAAGCATTATCACTTCTCACAAGCTTCACAGATGTAGAAAAAACATTTTGTATTTCATTCAGAAAATGGATAATGATATTTCCTGCTTCAGATTTATTTTTCATCAGAAACACCCATGACACTCTAGTAAAATCATCCACAAATACTATATAAAATCTGTGTCCCTGATGATCGGGTACACGACTCGGACCCCAGACATCAATATGAAATAACTCAAACTTGGAGGTACTACTCCGACCTGGATGACTGGGAAAGGACGACCTGTGATGCTTTCCCAACTGACATGCCTCACACTGAATAGGTGACCATAGGGTAAAACTTGACGCAACTTCTGAAGCGGTAAATGACAAAACGCAGATGCCATAATAAGGTTGATACTTGTCCAGAAGAGGATGAGGATCCAGCAAAAGGAGTCTGATTCAGGCGGTATAGGCCTCCTTGCTCATAACCACGACCAATCACGTTGCCCGTATGGATGTCCTGAAAAATCAAAGAAGATGGATCAAAAATTGCCCGACAATGTAGATCCTTCGTAATCTGACTAATTGACAATAAATTCATTGAAAAATCAGGTGCATGTAGCACATTCTTGAGCTGCATAGAGGATGTCAATCGAACCTCCCCCTGACCAGTGATGGGGGAATGAGTGCCATTGGCAATCACGACTGTCCGTCCTGGAGGGATCTGAGTGTATCCTGAAAGCAGACTCTGGTCGCCACATAGATGATGTGTAGTGCCCGAGTCCATAATCCATGGTAAAGTATCTGATCTACTACTGTGGAATGCAAGTATACTACATGAAGCACTAGTAGACGCAGAGGCAGAAGCGACAGCATCAGAATGACTCTCTGTAGTCGGTGCTGGACTAGATGGTGGAATAATGCCCCTCAGACGGGCACCTAGATCATCGAACCGTTGATCCAGAGTAGCAGCAGACGGGGGCTCTATCTGCTCAGCAGCTCGTGCGGATGCAGGAAATCCGTGCTTTGAATAGCATGTATCTTCATTGTGTCCGACACGGTGACAATAGGTGCATGTCGGCCTAGTGCGGCCGCCCCTTCCACGGGGTCCACGTCCACGGCCCGGGTGATGAAATCCGCGACCTCTGTTTGCTGCCATGGCTGAAGAATTCTGACTCGCAGCTGCTGAAGGAACTGTAATCCGACTCAGTCTATGGGGCTTCCTCCATGGGAGGAATAGTAGAGTCGGCCAAAATCTGTGATCGTGCCGCCTCGTACTCAGGATCAAGTGCAGTTAGAAATACGCCCACCATAGTCGCGTTCCTATATGTCTTCTGCTGTTCTGGCGTGGCTGTCAGGGGCATGAAGCTATAGAGCTTCTCGAACATCCCTCTTAGTGATGTATAGAGGGAATGTAGAGGGCGACCATTCTGCTTGATGGTGAAGATATCATGCTGGAGTTGCAGAATCTTTGTCTCGTTCTTCGCCTGGGAATATGTAGCCGCCAGAATGTCCCACATATCCTTCGTTGTGGGTTGATGGAGGATGTCATTGGCAATCTCAATTGCCAATGTGCCAGATAGCCAAACCTTGGCGTATGCGTCATCAGCCTCCCAGGAGGCATTGGTTCCAGTCTTCTCAGCAGGCTCTGGTTCGGTAAGAATGTGCTTCTTACCCGTAGACTTCATCATGTTCATGAACTGCATTACCCACAGTTCATAGTTGGTACCATCCATCTTTACAATAGGCGCTGGACCACGGAATGCGCCAATAGATGGGATATCTGCCTTGCTTTCTGACATACTGGATACTGAGGACTGGAACGCCTGACAAACCAATCTGTGATTTGTCTACAATGACATAGACGGGTTTAGTTGCACGTGTAGACCTCAAGCAACTAAACCCATGTAGACGAAGGTGGTCGCTTTAGGGCCTAACGCGTGCCCCCATGCAATCTACTGGTGCGCTGGATGAGTAGGCACACTTGTGCGCGATACACGCACTGGTTGGCGCGCTGGGATGCACGTTACTGTACCACGGGACCTTGCACAGGTGTGCACAGAGCCTCTGGGATATGCGCTGGTGCGCAAGATGCGCACGGGAGAACCGAGTAGGGCGCGCGTTACTGTGCCACGCGAATCAGGCGCACAGGGGCGCTACTGCTGCACGCTACTGGCGTGCAAGAGGGGAACCAAGGAGCAGGGGCGCTGGCGATGCAAGGCACCACACGCTAGCGTGTCGCCGCACCGCGATGCGCTGGAGAATGCGCTGGCGATGCGCCACTTCGCGCTACTGCACGCAGGCGAGGAGAGAAGCCAACGCGCGAAGGAGGCGGCGCCGTGCGTGCAGCTCGAGAGAGAGAAGGCGGCGTCGATCGAAGAGGAAGTGCGGTGCCGATCGACGAGGAAGAGGCTGGCGGGTGGGGGTAGGATTAGGGTTAGGGTTTCGAGAACTCCGGTCTAGGACCGTCGCTCTGATACCATGTTGGGAAAAAATGAATAACATGTTTATTCCATGAACCCTAGGCTCTCTTATATAGGAGAGTAGCCTATGGGTAAATTACATAAAGCATACTATGAAGAAAATAAAAGAGAGAAAAAGTACAGATACTACTACTACTGTATACGTTAACAGTTACTGTTTATTCTAAATTCAAATAAAACCCGCTAATTGAGCGTACTTTTTGATATATTTCTTAATCATTAAGTATTTCTATTTTAGACCCCAATGACTATCTCACGTCCCAGCCACTATATATACTCTATAATAGCCACATTCTCTCATCACAAACTACACAGGTTATTACACATCATTTCTACATATATTTTGTATTGTTGAGAAAATCATTTTGGCATTCAGCACCTTGAGGATGTATTCAGTTCGGGAATAAACAGGAATAAGAGTGAGGAATAAACTAGAATAAGGTACTATTCATATTCGATTGGAAGGATGGGAATAAGGTGGAATAAGGGTATAGGTAAGATGGCACAAGGATACGAATAAAGGTGGATACGGGTAGAGAGAGATGCGGGGTGGGGGGAGAGGAATAGGCGTACACATCAAGCTTTCATTAAACCTCAATCGCTCTTTGAGCTTCAATCTCTATATGTATCGTTAGATAATCTCTTCTCAAGTGATTTGAATCCAACTACGATCAGTTTATTTGTGATTTCCATCCTTGTTTGAGTTTTGTCTTTTTATTACTACATACAAAATCAATGGCTTGGCGAAAAGAAAGGATATTTGTATTTATTTCTCTATTAACATTTGTTCTACAGGAACTTGGTGTTTGATCCAAGTCTTGCATGTAACTTGGTGTTGGATCCAAGTTTATCAGGTGACTTGGTGTTCAATCCAAGCTTTGCAAGTGACTTGGTGTTAAATCCAAGTTTTGTAGCTACCTTGGTGTTTGATCCAAGCATGCAGGAACATTGGTGCCATTTAAAGTGGAAGCCTTTGGCATTTGGTCCAGAGCAATGTATGAATGGATGAAAAATTGGTGTGTGATCAAGAGCGTGAAATTCTTTAGTTTGTGATCCAAAGCACATGTATAACAGTTGTATTATCGGTGAAAAATAGATCGATATAGTGTAAGTTGATTAACACGATTTATCGGGAATCATGAGTCGAGGACTTAGGTCTTGATTTTCACCTACTTGGATTTCCATGTTAACATCATCATGCAAGTGTTTGATTATATTCGATTTTGTGGTCTATTATGCTTGTTGTTTGTTTGTTTTTTATCTGACTATTAATGGGTGATATATATCATGTACCCCCCCCCCCCTCCCCCTCCAAGAAGTATCCTAATCTTACGAGTATCCACATTTTTTTTTGAAATTATAGTAAACACTTGCAAAATTGAGGGTGTGTAAGGTCTACCCAAATGCTAGATGTAGAGGTGAATAGTATAATGATAAAAACATCACGAGATGTCCCATAATAAAATTAACTTTTGATAATATCTTCTCGGTTCATTCTTCCATAACTCGAGCTTGGAGAAGGAATATATAAAAGGGTCCTATGGAGTTCGATGAGAGGAAAGGGGTGAGGCAAGCCTAATGCTTTGGTCACTTGAGTCCCGAGCCATGCTGCTCTTGAGAAAGCATGCTAAGTTGGGCAAGGCTCATGCATGAACGTCCGACTACCCCAACAGTACCTGACCAAGCCTCGATAGTGTCTAATGCCCCCATGACTAACAAAACGGGGGAGATTGATATACACATAGAGAATCTATATATCTTAAATTTATATGGTTAAAATAATCATTGGAAAAATCATGTATATGTGTGCATGCATGTGTATGTGTGTGTGGTCAGATTTTGATTTGTTAATATGCCGGTGTTATAACACACAAAATCTGAACTCCAAAAAATAATTTATTTTACTTGAGTAAATCCAAGATCAGACTCGAGGAGGTACATGTGGATATCAAGTCAGATTAGAGGAACCCCTGAAACTAGTGTAAGTGCAAGAGGTCCGTAAGAACAAGAAACTGTGTACTCAACTGCCTATCTTCATTCCCCATTCTAGGTTTATTTGGATTGATTACTTAGTAGTCCCGACAAATATATAAGGATTTGTCAAAATCAACAAAAAAATTCAGATTGTTTGTAATGATGACAGATTATATTGATGGGTAAATACGTTATTTGTATATATGGTTAAATTCTAATGGATGTAATAGAATGTAGAAGTAGAGGGTAAACAACAGTTGATTTGAAAAATACATGTTGTATAGCAAATACTAAAAAATAATTTTAATTTGTACATTTAGATTAAAAAAATAGTTAGATTCGAAGACATGAATACTTATTTAACCAAATTCGTTCGCTCGAATAAGAAATTAACAATAATATGAAAAGTTTAATTAATAAATTACACATAAATCACTATTTTTAAATATGGATTAAGGACCCTGCCTCGGGTAATGCAGGGAGCACCCCGCACCCGCCTTCCCGATCGTGCTATTGCGGGAGCGATCAACGGCGATTGCGCAACCCGCATTCCCCTCTCTCCCGAAACCTCTCCCGCACCCGCCTCTCTCGCGAAACCCACCTCCCCACGGCGGCCCCTCGCCCCACCCGACCCCCTCTCTCTCAAAACCTCTCCCGCACATGTCTCTCTCGCGAAACCCACCTCCCTCCCCACAGCGGCCCCTCGCCCCGCATCGGCCCCTCTCCCCTCCCGACTCCCTCTCTCGCAAAACCTCTCCCAAAAGGTGCCCCTCGCCCCACCCGACCCCCTCTCTCGCCTCCTCCCGCCATGGCCCTAGCCTCCTCCCCAACTTCCGCGCATCCTCGTAATCGTCGTTGAGCCCTCTCCTCCTCCCTCCATAGCACAAGACTCCCAATCGCCCGTGATCTCCCCCCGCAGCACAAGCCTCCCGCAACGTGCTCCTCCTTCCCGCTGCCCCTATCCTCCTCCCAGATTTGCTACTCCAGTGCGTATCTCTTGTTTTTTTACTTTTTGTTGATGAAGAAACTGAGAATCCACTTTGGTTAGTAAGTCCACGTTTGATTAGGAGTCTTTTTTTATTTGAAAATAGCAACCAGTCTCAAGTTTCTGATTTGGAGTCA
The DNA here is from genome assembly GCA_037367405.1 of Ottelia alismoides. Taxonomy (NCBI): domain Eukaryota; kingdom Viridiplantae; phylum Streptophyta; class Magnoliopsida; order Alismatales; family Hydrocharitaceae; genus Ottelia; species Ottelia alismoides. The sequence goes on along the minus strand of JAZKJV010008111.1, from coordinate 33,501 downwards.
TTTCTGCGTAAATATTTCACCATCATTTTGTCTCGTTTCTCTGATGTTAAGGATTGAATATTGTTCGTTGAAAAATTAACCTTAGATCAATTTTATTTTGGTGTCTAAACATATCAGATTTGCTACTATTTGCCACCAGAAAAAAGATTATTAAACTATTTGCTGCCTCTCTTACAATATTCTATGTAGAATTATTGTGATATGTTGTAATCGATTTGTGCATCATCTCCTCTAGTAAATGTCATGATGATTTCATGTTCTTCTCTGAAACGCTGAGAATTCGCTAACGAGATACGGTCTTTGTATAGAAACTTAAAGTTTTTAGTCATTGATCAGTGAACCTTTTTTAAAATTTTTGATATGGCTTGTTAAAGCTTCATGTAGGCTTGAGAGATTATCATGTAGGGCATTGTAATATTCCAGTTAGAAAATGTTTGGTTTTTATATAGGGCATTCTTCAAAAGATGAGTGAATGTGGCTCATCTGGATCGTCGTGGAAGCCACCTTTTGATGTGAATTGCTATTATGGGTTGAAAGCACTAACATATGTCTCTAAAAAAGATGCAAGTAAGGGTAGACGATTTTTACAATGTCCCAAATGGAAGGTATATATTTATGTTTCAATAGATTTAATGTAAAAAAATATATTGCGGCTTGTTATATGATTTGATTTTTTTTTTTGCACGCATGAAGGAGATTCATGTAATTTTTTTATTTGGGCTGACGATGTCAATCACAACACCATAGAACTAAAGTATCAGATAAGCACATTTAAAGACGACGTCGAGAAGCAAATGGATGAAACAAATAAGAAACTGTGTAAGATGGAGACGCGATGGACAAAGGATGAGAGCAAATGGATAGAATGGAGAAGCGGCTCACTGGAATTGAGAAGCGACTTTTGTGTTTAAGCCTTGTAATTACGATTGCAACATTAGTTGTGATTATCTTAGTTATCTGACTATTACCAACTTAAGTAGTTATTTTAGAGTTCCAAGTTGTATGTTATGTTTTGTCACTTTTGGACTCATGACTATTGTAACTTTGTTTCATGGTTGTTTTCTTAATATATTGGGATATGCTTTCCTCCGATGCATTGGTCAATATGTAACTTTTTTTAACTTACTGTTGGTATGCGATTTTGATGTGTAGTATGCTTTAGTTTTCACTGAAATCTCTGGTGAAGTACATTTCAGTCTCGATTCCCAGTGTAGCATTTGCAGATTTCCCATATCACAAGCACGATGGATGCAAGTTTGTAATTTTATTTTAAGTCAAATACTTGGATTGTGGGTCTTGAGTTTGGTATTATATCCAAGTTACACGTTTCATGGTAAAGAATGAGTGTCACATGGTATCTATGGGTATCATTCTCCTATTACACATATTTTCATCTGCAGCCTTCAATGGCATGAATTGTTTTTAAGGATTGTTGTTTGAATAATATGACAAAGATTATGATTTCGAACCAGATAAAATTCCCTTGATATATACGTTTACTGTGCAAAGATGCTACAGACACCTAAGATTACAACACTACTGATTATTTTCTCATGTTGGAAATCTGTACATGCATAAATCCATTAGTATCAAAATTTTATGCAATGAACCATTTTAGATGGAACCTCAAAACTCACATCTCATCTTCAACTTGTAGTTTGGTGTTTTGCTAACCTTTTATAACATAGTACAGTTAACTCTGCTGAATATATGCCACTTTTTATCTTTCAATAACATAATACAGTTAACTCTGCTAGAAACAAAGAAATGGTTTACCACCTCTCTCTCTCTCTCTCTCTATCCAATGAATGCTTTGTGAACTAAGTTTACAATCCAATAAATTTATATCCAAGTTAAGAGAAGCATACTGCACTGGTAATCCAAACAGTAAGTTCTGTGTGCTAAAAAACCACATAGTACACATCAAAATTCAACAGGTTCGCCAAATTCATACACAGTTTCATCAAGTACACTTGTACTGCACATCAAAATTTACATCTAATGTAAACTCCCAAAAAAGAAAGCAACATCTGCGAGCTTCAATAAATGGTATGATTGTTGTTCTTCGATCAATTGCCTTTTACAAAAACATGCTCCAAGCTTCAAAAAATGTTATTCCCCTGCAATCACCCTTCTGTTGTTCCATAAGTTCCCTCTAGACGTGCATACTTCAAAATTTGATGGACTGATTTAAGCATGGCAATCATAGTGGCGTCATTTAGTTGACTCCTGTTAAAAAAAATAACATTTCAGATTCAACCAATATTTCAAAAACTAATCCAGCAAACAGTACCTTTTCTGGACATGTCGTTTGGTAATGTCCTTTTGCCCCACAATTGCCACAAGTTCTTTTCTTTATTTCACCTTGTGAGATTGAAACTTCGACACCAGATTTCATCCTCTCTGCTCTTCGAGGCCTCCCTTTTGCTTTAACACACAATGGATTACGAATCTCAAAATGCATAACCCTTGGCTTGGTGATAGATATTACTTCGACGGTGGGCGGTTGGATGATCACTTTGTTTGCCTGCAATAGCTTCATTTTTTTAAACCTTCTTCGGCTATTTCAAGAGCAATTTTGAAATGACTTCCATCTAGAGTTCCCAAGTCATACATTTCGGAATGAAGTGATCGCAAACCCCATAACATGTTAAGGTTGGGCTTGTTTTTTGCATCACCACCATTATCCTTTCTTGCACCCACATATCTCGCCACAATTGACCATCGTCGAAGTAGATACCCATTGGGTATTTCAGATAAATCTTTTTTCTGCAAAATGTAAAGAGCATGGCTGTTGAACATGTGAGCCCACGACGAGCCATTATGCAATAAATGTTATTGCAAATATCATTCCGTGATCTGAAATGAAGAACAAATAATTTGCATAATAAGTCCCTCTGTACAATTAGGGTTATGTACCATGGCCATCTTGATGATCATACATCTGTTGATTCAATAATTGAATCATAGAGGATGGTGCTTGGATGAATATCTAAAGAGTTAGATTGAGGACTCATTAAGCATTGTCAAATGATTGTTAAGATATGATCTCCAGCCTGAGTAGGAGATGGCAATCCTTTCTCACATAGGCTGATATCTGACCGACCTCTTGATGCAGGTCATCTGCATAGGAATAGAGATTCGGATGTGTCAGATTAGTTAGGTCAATGGGTTGACTTAACGAGATCGAGATAACCAAAGTCCTATGTCGTATGCTGTCACGATATAGGCACGCATCCTCTGACCGGAGACAGATGTACTACTATATGTCTGAGTATGTACATTTGGCAGACCGATAGGTTGATGGCCTAATCAAGGTCTATACACCAGCGAGATGGTGTGCATAAAAAGGCATATGAGTAATACGATCTTTCAAAGAGATCATACAGGTTCACTTATGAATCGGAAGACATGAGATCACTCATGAGATATTGGGAAGAATCAAATTCCGTGCAAGGTCGTCTCGCTTTGGAAGCTTGACTGAAATTGTAGGCTTGATATATACTTTTGGAAAGTATATGATGAAGACCTAGGTATGATATATGATTTTGGAAAGTATATGATCGATTCCAAATCCCAAATGATCAAATGAGAATCTTATTGATAAAACCCTGAAGAAGACAATATAAAATTGATCTTGATCTTCGAGTTGATCATAGGTCTTTCAATATGCAGGATGTACATGTATTGGGAATACCTGAGGGTGATGTGATCATAAACGATTGTATAACCATGACGCTTCCATTCCGAGGGAGTGATGAAACAGGTCTGGATTTTAGTGACTCCTTCCAGTAGAGGAGCAATCTGATCTTAGTCCAAGTGTTGGACATTGGTCTGAATGAGATTCAGATTCAATGAGAAGATTAGATTTGCGGTCTTGATTTAATAAAGCATACGTGGGAGATTCGTACGATCAGGATTTGAGACGAGATCTCAACATCCAAGTCACTATACGTGGAACAATACAATCGCCATGTTTTTATCTCCAAGTATCTGCGGAGAAAGCACATTATTCTTGAAGGGGTTCAAGAATAATTCATTTGATGAATTGTGTATCCAAGCAAGAAGGACTTGACGATTAAATGAGATTTAATTATCAAGCATAATATGAATGGGATTCATATTGTGAGAATAATTATCCAAGATAATTAAATGGGATTTAATTATCAAGGATTGGAGAATGTGGATAATATTATCCATGATATTTGTGTATTATAAATATGATTTATAATATACATATATTGAAGAGAGAATTTTTTTTGTAAATAGCATTTGTTAATTATTAATGTGGATTGGATTCACATTTATTAATTAATTGGAAATGTAATTTACAAATTAGTTTGGGTTGTGAATTTGATTCATATATTTTCCGATGACATGATTGAAATATTCACAAATTAATTTGGAATTAATTTGGTGGATATTGTTGCAATAATAGAGATAATAAGATAAAATAAAAGGAGACAAAATAACCACCTAAATAAAAGGTGGCGTTACCTATGACTTATTCATAGGTGACACCCCCTATGATTTAGGGTGGTTTGTTGCCTCCCTTTTTAGTTATCACATTATCTCTTGATTAATTTATTTATGTTAAATTAAATTGTATTGATAATGTTGCAACATATATTTAATTTAAATATAAATAAATGTTGTTGGTTTTAACCAACAACAATCATAGCCATTGATTTCTCATAAACCAAGCATGGTCATTGGATCTATGTGTCCCATGGATTGAGATCCATTGGATCCTAAACTAATATAAAAGGAGGGCTAGGTTAGCCTTTCTTGGTACATCATCAAGAGTTGTAGAAGACTAATACTCTCTCTCTCCCTTTCATTCTCGTCTAGCCTCTCTCTCTCTCAATTTCAAGTGGACGTCCACTTTGTGTATTAAGGAGGAGAGCATCTTGCCTTCGTCTTCGATGACTCGAGGATCTCCTTCTTCTTTGGAGTTGCTTACTCTAAAGGAAGACGACGGATTTTGTTTGACGAAATCAGGAGATCCATTGCTTGGATCTTCATCGAGGATTGCGGGAGGAACACGACTCATCATCGTGCCCGCAAGTGCGTTCTTCGTGGAAAGAACTTAAGACAAGAGGATGTCTTGTTTGGGATATCACGATTACAACCACGCTTCAAGAGGTATTCCTTATACTTTATGGTTTGATGAAACGATCCGAGAAGTGTTCTCGTGATCATGTGGTTTCATCTTTAGTTTTAAAAATTTTAATTTCCATCGCATCTAGCGACTAGTTGCTCCGATTGCATACGATGTGATCGACACGCTTCCGTGATGCGCTTAAGGATTCTCAATATCCTTCAATGGCAACAAAGGATACCTTCGGAAGTAAATTTCTTGCACGAGCACGAGCATCGTCCTTCTTTTGAGAAAAAGTCAACCAGATATTTTCGATGTTTAACTGTACGCAAATAAACTTCATACCTAATAATATTATCATTTTCACAACTTTTTGGTGAGCACAATTAATAATCTTCTTAAATTCATCTTGAAATTCCACAAAGATTGTAGGAGTATAGAAGACGGAAGCTTGTGATTCCATTGGATGGTCAGACCATAATGTTGCCTTTGCAGTCAATGTTGTAAAATCTGAAGTTTCTTCTGCCTCACGACGTGCCACTAAGGCCCTTTCATATTGTTGTACAAATTCTGATAATGGTGTGTGAGAGTGGACATATCCATCAAAATATGAATTCATGCTTTCCGAACGTTGTGTCGAAGACATTCCTGCAAAAAATACATCTTTCAGATTTGCAGGTATCCACATTCCTCGCAGTTCATACATATTATGAAGCCAGCTTTTTTTAGCGATATTGTACTTTGCTCGAAAAATTTCCCATTGGTGCTCAAACTCATCAATGGTTTGACATCCATATATCCACTTTTCAAATTCATGTTCAAATTGTTGATCACATCTCAATTGATGCAATGAATTAATGCATTCTTTCTGATATGCCAAATGCAAAATCTATGTGTCGTTGTAGGGAAAACCACAGCAATAGCTTCACACATAATTGGATCTTGGTCTGTGATTATTGCAGTAGGCAACTTACCATGCATGCATTGCAGCCATGTACGGAATAACCAAATAAATGTTTCCATCGTCTCATCTGCCAATAGAGCACATCCAAATAATGTTGATTGTTTATGATGATTGACATCGATAAATGGTACAAAAGGCATCATAAACTTATTAGTTCTGTATGTGGTGTCGAATACCAACACATCACTAAAATGCAAATAAGAAGTTCGTGATCGTCCATCAGCCCAGAAGACACTTCGCATTGTCATATTCTCATCAAGCTCAACTTTGAAAAAGAACTCACTGTCCGTTGTCATATTGTTTTCAAAATATCTAACAACAACCATACTCTCATGACCAAGATTATTCTTTCGACTGACTTTGATTTGGTCAATGCAAACTTGACTTGTAATACTCTTCTCACCCGAGGCACTCAAAACATTAGAGATCTTCGAAGCACCTAACCCACAACAGTGCAACGTGTCAATTTATCCCCTCACACAAGATAAAATCTCCTTGTGTGGTCGTAACTTCTCTACTTTGGATGGACTTGTCATCACATGGTTATGTGATTCGTGAAAAGTCCGAACCACCCAAAGTCCCTTCATCATCCACCGAGGCATAAATGTGAGCTTGGCAGCCTTCTCTAATGTCACGTCTACGCTTAACCTCTCTTCCCTCCTCTCTTTTATCCTTTAAACCTTTAAATCCTTGCTTAGAACAAACTACTTTTTTAGAAATAGGAAGATTTGTACGCTCCGACCGACGTAATTTATGTTTTCTTATGGAGAAATCCATTGTTCTTGCATACGAAATGTAAAATGCAACCAGATCTTCATCCGTACAAAACTTCATGCCAATAACAGGTTTCTCAACACTTCCTCTTATCTCATTTGTTGTTGTTTCTATACCCAAGAATTGATCGGTAGAATGACAATCCAACATCAAACATTCTTCATTGATTACAGTGTAAGCCATTTGTTGTGAGTCTTAAGCACACAATTCACCTAATAAATCCAAATATGCGATTAAGCTATAGCTTTATATATAAAAATTTTCAACAAAATGTAATCAGTAATCTTATCAACAGAGAAAAGATAAAAATTCAAGAAGAAAATATAATCAAAATTATGTAACAAAGCTTTGAAAAAATGCTGCTATCACCTCATTTCTCATATTTTTAACCATTCAGTAAATTAAACTTGCTACATTCATAGATAACATTCTTTGGCGAGTATAGTTCTCATGATGTATAAAAGACTCCAAATCAGAAACTTAAGTCTGGTTGCCATTTTCAAATTAGAAAAAAATCCAAATCATGAAAACGTGGATAAAAAGTTAAAAAAACAAGAGATACGCACTGGAGTAGCAAATCTGGGAGGAGGATAGGGGCAGCGGGAAGGAGGAGCACGTTGCGGGAGGCTTGTGCTGCGGGGGGAGATCACGGGCGATTGGGAGTCTTGTGCCGTGGAGGGAGGAGGAGAGGCTCAACGGCGATTAGGAGGATGCGCGACGGTTTAGGAGGAGGCTAGGGCTACGACGGGAGGAGGCGAGAGAGGGGGTCGGGTGGGGCGAGGGACACCTTTTGGGAGAGGTTTTGCGAGAGAGGGAGTCGGGAGGGGCGAGGGGCCGATGCGGGGCGAGGGGCCGTTGCGGGGAGGGAGGTGGGTTTCGCGAGAGAGACGGTGCGGGAGAGGTTTTGAGAGAGAGGGGGTCGGGTGGGGCGAGGGGCCGCTGCGAGGAGGTGGGTTTCGCGAGAGAGGCGGGTGCGGGAGAGGTTTCGGGAGAGAGGGGAATGCGGGTTGCGCAATCGCCGTTGATCGCTCCCGCAATCGCACAGCCAGGAAGGCGGGTGCGGGGTGCTCCCTGCACCACCCGAGGCAGTGTCCTTAATCCCTTTTAAATATAACACACAATTAATCCATTATTGTCATATAATCCGTATAAAAAAATTATCAACATCCCCTCCACCTTCCACACACAATAAGATAATAAAAACCAACCATTCTTCAAAGCTCACATAAAATGACATCAGAACAAAGTCAAAGTCATATGAGAACAACAAATAATCGAATTAACATACTATCCAATACCAACATAAATATACAACACCCACCAACTTTCTTCACCCACTCCACCGACCCAGATACACTTATTCGGATCCATCCACTTCCCGGGTAATTCCATCTTTCCACTTTACTGACCCGGATGCACTTATTCGGATCCATCCAGTTCCCGGGTAATTTTCCATCGTCCCTAGGGTTTTGTTTTCCCACCAGTCTCCAGTCTCGTCCCGCCCCGCCTCGCCAAGACCACGCGCATCAGACAGAAGAATGGGCGGTAAGTGCCCTCACAGGAAGGTCAAGAAGAGAAGATTCTCCCACAAATCCGCGCGGCGTACCAAATTCCTCCTTAAAGATATCCTTTTCATCTCAGATCTGACAAATAATCTATTCGTTTTTGTTAAATTGGCATGCGATTTGTATGTCATGATATTGTCACGTTCTTTGACTCAAATTCTTGGTGATCACGCGATGACATGGTGTATGGGGAGCTTCTGAAGGCCGCGGAGGAAGCGGCGGCGGGTAAGGAGGCAAAGATGCTGCCTTTGGACGAGGATCTGCCCGGGATGGGGCAGTTCTATTGTTCGCATTGCGAGTATGGTTTTGATTTATTCTATTCTGATAATTTATGCTGTATTCGTCGATGTATTCACGGGTTCATTGTCAATGTTGATTGTGTAGTCGGTATTTTGCCAACGAGGCAACGCGGGAAGGTCATATTCGATCGAAGGGGCATAAGAAGCGGTATGTATGAATAATGTTTTGTTGTTGTTAGATTTGTTTGAGGCATTTCTTATAATATTCCTTCATGTAATCGAATTCTTATATTATTTCTTCATGTAAATGCGTTCTGGGATTTTTTCCATTTATTTTCTTTGTCCGATTTTATTCTTCCTACGTCATTGTCCATGTCTTAGCATCACTTATCATTTCATTAATATTATAATGCCGTCAAATTGTTAGGTCAACCAAACTTTGTCTAGCTGTTTAGAGCTGAATAATTGTGAGAGATCCATCTTTTGTTAATATTGTTATAACCTGTAAATATTTAAAGACCGTGGTTTTCAATAATAAACTCAATCCAATTCTCTGAATGATCTTACATTTTATCTTTTTTATCAGTCAGAATGGTTGTACAAATGTTTTAAGCATGTTATTGGTTATCTTTAATATATAGCTATCTATAGGATGTATGTTATCGTTATGTATTTGATTTTTAATATGTATTTTTCATAATTTCACGCTTCTCCATCTTGAGTAATCATCCCCGGATTTAAAAAATTCACACGATTCTCCATGTTTGGTTCGTATATCCTTGGTGTCATGGCTATTACTTTTATATCGGGACAGTTAAACATATTTTCAATACACTGCCTTTGTATTTTAACTTTTGAAATTGAAATAAGAATGAGAAGATTAAGCTTTCCCATGTTTAGATATGCGAATTACATGGTCTCGTTGCTTTCAGTTTGGATCATACTTAGTTAGAAGTGAGAAGATCATGTCAGTTCTTTGTTTACATGGTGTCTTAGGTTTCTTTCAGTTTGGATCAGACTTTGGTAGAACTGGAAGTTATCACTATTATTATTATTGTAACACATTTTTTTTCGTATTGCGATTTCTTTGCGGTGAATCAGTTCGAGGTGCTTTATGTTATATATACAAGTAAGCCTTTACTATTTTACTTAGTTTTGATGCCTGATTTCTTTTTGGAGTAAATCACATATCTTCTCTGAAGATGCATTGTAGGAAATGTTCCCCAAGAATATCAACGGCTATTGTAGACCATCCCAATCTGGACTTTGTTTTAAATTGTGAGAAGTTTGCTGGTTAGAAGAAGATTGAGGGAAGACAAGAGGGTGATCTGCTGCGACAGTGGGGAAATGAAAGTCACTTCTGCTTCCCCTCATTATAAAACAATAATCATCACTGCGGCAGTGTTGATAGTGGTTAGAGCTTAAGAAGATAAATTTAGACTAAATAACCTGATATTAATGCTATGTGCGTGTGTTTATATGTGAATAAATAAATGAAAAGGGGGTATTTCTTCTTTAACGCATACAGATCTCGACAGTGGAATAGAATGGACGTTACGTAGTAGCAGATAAAATTCAGGATATTTCTTGGCATTAAGAGTACTAGTTAAAGTCTTGAATGTTTCTTTAAATAGGACATCTATTTGATTATTTGTATTTATTTTCTTTAATTTGGATGTCTATATTTTGTATTTATCTTACCCAGTTCTCCATAATAATTGTTGGGCAAGTCACCTCAAAAAATTACAAAAGGGCTGCAACTCTACCTCGATTCCGAATTATAGGTCTCATCAGTGTTCAGGAAATTGGCTGAGTATACTGCATACTCGGCCGTGTACTCGTACTCAGAAGTCTTGGCGCTTCGAGTATGATCAAATCTGCATCTAGACGGGTCAGGCCTTGTACTCGGCCGATTATACCGTATATGCGGCCGATTTCCGAATGAATATTTTTTAGATTCCAAACCCAAACTCGGACATCCGTCTTAACGCTCTTTCAATTGATGTTTTTGCTCATTTGACTCTATATTACTTTTTATCCCAATAGTTTTGTTCCTTGTACCTTCAATTCTTTACTATTATAATCAAGAGATATAATATTTAGAGGTTATCACCATGATATTAAAATTTTATTTATATTTTTAATAATAAAAAATACTAAACCACATAAAACCGCATACGAGTCTCCTGCATACCGCATACTCTCTATGCAGTGATCCCTTCGACTGAATCCCACATACCGCCTTCCTGAACATTGGGTCTCATTTTTTAAAGATAACAAAAATGGTGCTAAAATTTTAACTTTATGGCTGAACAACGATCTACAAAGGTCGCAGAAGCTTAAGGAAGCCTGTATTTGAGACAAAAATATTGGACCCCTCTTTGTTACATTTCATAATTGTGGTCCAATTTTGTAGTTTACCATAATATCTAATGACGGTTAGGCATACTAAGAGATACCATAAAGTTTTTCTTGAAATTATATTGCATTTGGTCGAATAACCGATATCTTTACTGGATAACAAACTATCACAATAACAATCTTACTAAAACTGTTAAGTGTAGTTTTAAAATCTATTTGAACTTCACTTTTTAATGTATGCCAAAAAAATTATTCACAAGTTCACAACAAAGAAGACATCATATGAATGTCGGAACATAAAATGCAATGGCATTTTAATTGGATTGGGAAAGTCGAGAGTGGGTAAAGATTACAAAATCCATGACCCTTCCCTTTTCCACTTTAAGTGGTGTAGGATGCACGGTTTTTATACTTACATAAAAAGCGATATCCTTCTTAATAATATCCTTTGATCATATTCAAAATTTGTAGCTTACCCAAATTATGGATTGAATGATCAATTAGGGTTTTGTTCATGGGTCCAATTATTTCAATTTAGGAAAAGATAGAGATAATCATAGATATCTTATTTTGATAATATATTTAGTTGATTAAATTAAATTAATTGTCCATTAAAGAGCCAATCGATTGAGTGTGATTGGAATTTGAGTTGAGTTTATTGTTTCCCTCTGTCAGTTCACCCCTCCTATATAAATAGGTTATAATTCTTTTGTACGGGACACATTATATGGAATATAAAATTGAATACTCACATATATCCATCTCTTATATTTTGGAAAATCTGTCCCCTTATCCATATTCTTCTCTTACCCTGAGGTTAGTCACACCTCTTCTGTTTTCAATTCCAAATTTCTTTTTGCGTCAATTGGTGTTAGAGCATAGCTTGGATAATTCCCATGGTTTTGTGATCTTGTTGAATGTTGTCTAATGAGGCTTGAATATGTTGTCGGGGCCTTATTTTGTATTCACGTCAACAAAGATTGAAGAATCACCTCAAGGTTATTTTTAGGGTATATACAACACTGGTTGGATTTTATTGATGGAGGATGTGGCCCTCTATTATGAGTATTCGATCATTAACGCAACCTCTTCTCCTGTTAATACAAAGCCAGTGCACTATCAAAAACTTCATTGTCGATCCCTTCCACCTTCTATGCAACCCTACACCACCCATGCAAGTTTGATCCCATCTTCCTAATCACGCGTCTACTAACCGTGCATGTGAAGCCACCCATTCCTCGTGTGCCCCTACTCAACAGAGCTACCACATTACAAGATTTGATGCGGATATATTAACTCGGCCTTTTTCGTTGGAGGAGCTGAAAGAGGCGGTCTGGAATCTTAACGTTGACGCCGCCCCCGGCCCTGATGGTTTCCCCATCTCCTTCTACCGGGACTTTTGGGATGTCATCGCGCATGACGTCTTGGACGTTGCTCTCGATTTCTGCGCGGGGAATAGAGGTTTCGACAAGATTAACAGGGCTAACTTGGTTCTTATCCCTAAGTCCGTTGGCGCTAATCGCATTGAGGACTTCCGGCCAATATCTATTTCTAATGGCATATACTTAATTATTGCTAAAGCCCTTGCTCGACGTCTGGCGCCTTTCTCGGTTCTCTCATCTCTCCCTCTCAGACCGCTTTTGTCCAGGGGAGGCATATCTCTGATTGCTATGCGTTGACCTCTGCGATTGTTGATGGTTGGCACCGTAATGCTATGAAGGGGATGCTTTGGAAAATTGATTTCGCTAAGGCGTATGACTCTTTAGATTGGAGATTCCTTTGGTCGGTTTTGAAGCGGCGGGGCTTTCCGCCGATGTGGATTTCTTGGGTCCGCCGATGCGTTACCATTGTATCCTTTTCCGTTTTTATTAACGGTCGACCGGAGGGGGGGTTGATCCAGCCTCGTAGGGGGGTTCGTCAGGGATGCCCCCTTGCCCCGCTTCTCTTTGTTTTGGCGGTCGATGTGCTGCCACGTATGATTCATGGTGTGGCCGATGCTGGGCTTACTTGCGGTTGTTCCTTGGGCGAGCTTCATGTTCCTATCCTACAATTCGCTGATGATACCCTCTGCTTTATTGAGGGGGATCATCACTCTGCTTCAGGGATGGCTACCTCGCTCCAACTTTTTTGCGAGATGTCGGGGCTCCGCATCAATGGGTCCAAGTCGAAGGTTGTGCCGTTTGCTCTATCTCCATCCGAGGCTGAGGTTTGCTCTTCTATTCTGGGCTCTTCCATTGGTGGCCTTCCGCTTGATTATCTCGGCTTGCCTTTATCGGTGGGTCGTGCTCGCTTGCGTGACTGCTGAAGGGTGGTGGAGAAGGTGGAGGCGAGGTTGGCGGGCTGGCGCGCGTCCCTTCTTTCCGGGGGGGGGGGGGGGCGCTTGGTTCTGGTTAAGTCTGTGCTTTCTGCTATCCCAATTTATTTCTTGGCTGTGCGTGGCTTGCCGAAGGGGATTCGGGTGCGTTTAGAAAAATGTATGAGGGGCTTTCTTTGGGGTCGGAAGGGCGGTGGCAGAGGGGGGGTCCATTTGGTGGGTTGGGAGGATGTTACGCGCCCCAAGCGCGAGGGTGGTCTGGGTGTTCGGCGTTTGGAGGTGGTGCGTGAAGCCTTGCTTCTCAAATGGGCGGCTAGGCTGCTGGGGCCGGATGATGATTTCTTCCTGCGGGGCCTTCGTGTGGCGACGGGGGGTGCACTGGCTGGCGCCTTTGGTGGGCGGGCCCTTGGTCGTGCTCCCTCCTTCTGGCGCGAGGTGATGTCTGCCTTCGATCGTAATCGATCCTTTTTCAAGCCTGCTCTCGGTGATGGGACCTCTTTCCGCTTCTGGTCGGAGAATTGGTCCGGTAGGGGCGTCCTCCGATCTTTGTTTCCGAGATTATTTGCGTTGGCGGGTGACAAGCTTGTGTCCGTGGCTGCTTGATGGGTCGATGGAAGCTGGTGCCCTCTGTTGGTGGGCAATCTTTCTGATCAACGGCTGCTCGACTTCACTGCCTTGATGGCTCTCCTTGCTGATGCTCCCACGCCCGCTGGGGGCCGTGATCACTACGCCTGGAAGGAGGGGCCCTTCTCTTCTCGGAAGGCGTATTTCTCTATTCTCCCTTCCGCGGCGGGGATGGAGGCTTCCCTGCGCAATCACTGTAAGCTCATCTGGGTTCTCAAGCTTCCGGAACGGGTGGGTATCTTCCTTTGGATTCTTAGGCGTGGAAGGCTCCTTACTCGTGATCGCTGTGCCTTGCTGTTCCCTAATGTTTCTCGAATGTGCGGCCTTTGCGGGTCGGAGGAGGAATCTGCCGGTCATCTCTTCCTTCTCTGCGACCGTGTTCGAGCTATTTGGAGCGACGTGGGGTGGCTGAATCTGAACAGTATTGCTTCGTTCTTTGAGAGCTTGTCTAACGCCGGGAGTCGCTCGCGGGTTGACAGGCTGGTCCCCATTGCGCGCCTTTGGAGTATATGGTTGGGAAGAAACGAGGCGCTATTTTCACATCAGAGGTTCTATTTGGAGAATATTTGTACCACAGCTTCTCGTTTTTGTATTGATTGGTCGGCCTTGTAGCGTCTTGCAGGTGCGGGGATGTTTACATCCTCCTTTTGTTTTGCTTTTCCTCTTCCGCTTCTTTTATTCCGCACTGTAAGTAATCATCCTTTTCTTTTTTAATATATTGGGGTGGACACCGCTGAGTGTCTCCCCCTTTTTTGAGCCTAAAAAAAAAGATTTGATATCTGAGGATTGAGGATGGGGAAGGATTCCTTGATCATGTAGGCCCCTGAACCTTTAAACATCTATTGCCATACATGTCACGTCCACCTCTTTTATCCAATACTCTCAAGGCGCAAATCAAGGAATCTGGGTGCCCTAATTGACCTTGCGACATATTCTCTTTGATAAGCCCTACTTCATATATGTGATGAAGCTGTATGACCTTCACTCATTCCCTTTGATACACGTATCGTTGCGTTACTGCAAGAGAACCCCTTCCAAGTGGTTCACCAACCCATGCAAATTCCTAGTTAGATATTTGGAAGGCCCTTGCAGGAGTTTCATGAAGTTTCACGAGGTTTGTAGATGAGATATATCGAGGAGGCATATATCCTTGCCATCCTTTTATTAACTGTAAAGTCAAAATTCATTTCTTCCTTTTCTGATAGGTAGATCTTGGATTTGCTTTTGGAAAATTATAAGACATCCTCTTTTGATGTGATATTTTTAAGAAGGCTAAAGAAAAGGTTGGTTATAAACATGGAAGGCCGTATCCCGATATATCGGCGATATATTGGCGATATATCCATATCGACATGGGACCGATATCGAAATCGATATATCGATATATCCGATTTCAGGCATTTTCTTCAGAAAGATTCCTAGATATAGCGATATATCGGCGATATATCGGCGATATATCGTCGATATATCGATATCGACACGATATTGAAACGATATCGATATCGATATGTCCTTCCGTGGTTATAAAAGAAGTTCTTAGACTAAAGGACTTGTGTATAACCTTTCAAAAAAAGGACTCGTGGATAGGCTCTTCTTATCAAATATTTTGGAGAATTTCATGGATTGTCTCTACAAGTTTCACTTGGATTGCAAGAAGACCATTCATATTATTTTTTACTCATAAGACTTGTAGTGTATGGTTCGGGTAACACCTGTCATTGGTATCAAAGGATTTGTACTTGAAAACTCAAAAGGAGGGGCACATGGCCTTGACAGTTTGAAGGGCTGACATGGCCTTGTATTTTGAAAAATAGACATGCACATGGCCAACATTGCCTTGAAAAAGAGAAAAAACTATGTATAATTGTATATGCTACGGTCCAAATTCCATGAAAGAAAGAAAAGTAAGAAAGGGGCACAATATCTCCAAGAGTATCCCTTTCTCACAGGGTTTAAGCATTGGGCTGAGCCAGCCCGATCCGGCCCGCAACCCGGCCCTATATACCCGACCCGAACTTGAACCCGTTTAATCTTGGGTTGGTCTCGGGCTCAAAAAAACCGCCCACTATTAAAACCAGACGGGCTCAGGCTGCATAGAACCTGACCCGAGGCCCAACCTGATAACTCGGTCTGCACCCCAACGGGCCCAACCTGGCCCAACGTTGCTATGTGTACCATGGTGGGCCGATCCCCCCATAGGGTTGATTATCAGGCCAGGCGGGATGGGCTGGACCTTAGCTCGAACTCGAGCCAATTAACGTAATCGAGTTTTGGGCAGGGCCTCGGCCCGTTAAATTTTTTCTAGGTCAACCTAAACCTAAACCTAAACCTGGCCCGAAGCTAAACAGGTTGGGTTCAGGTCAGGCTGGCCCAATAACTTTTTGTTTTTTTTAAAAGATTTTGTTTTTTAAAAATTGCTTTCCTAGGGTTTATATGGAGATGTCCTTTTATTTTTTTTAAACTTGTGATAAATCAAAGAATCTTGATATCTATATGACATTTTGATAATTTTTTTCTGAAATGTCTGATTACATTATTATGAAGTTTTTATTATTTCTCTAACATGTAACTGGAAGAGGAGTACGTCTCCATATCAAAGTTGATCAGGCGATTAAAATTTACACTTCGGGAACATCTTGCATCACATATAATCTAATGCATTTCAACTTTCCTTGACTACTTTTAACCTGTGAAGCTCAATGAACATCCACTTATAATATAAAAGTGAACATATACATAGAATATAAGATAAGGGAAAATAAAATATAGATCATGACAAAACCAATCCCATTTAAATGGGTCTACATAAACCTTCAAATGCAATATAGACATGAACCTACACCTGTAAAGGTGCAAGATTAATCATGCGCAACCATAATTCAAGTAAGTCCAAACAACGAAATTGTTCAAACAAAATTAATAAAAAGTTTCTACTTATTATAGAAGTACAAAGTCTAGTGATACTTTTAAAAAGTACGACTTTAGAGAGTGTAATCACTGGCCCAAAGTCCATCTAAAAGTTGAATATCATCCTTCCACATCCCAACATGTGAAATAATAAACATTAATTATAAGCATGTATAATTAAAAATATAACAATTAGCCATCACTTTGAAATTACACTTACAAAAATTACACTCTCACTTCTTTCATTTTTTTCTCCAATTATTCCATCACGTTGAAATCGTTGATGAATCTATAATAAGAAAGATAAGTAATTAGCAAATAAGATGTATTTAAATCATAAACACAAAAGTAATGAATAAATAACTCTACGAACTAAGCAATCTGTCATCCCCATCCTCAACATCTTCATCGTCATCGTCGTCGTCATTAACATCAACATGCCTTTCATCACGCCTCCAACCTTGGCAACACACCAATGCTTCAGTTGTTTATGGTTATAAGTTGCTACAATATTCATCGATAATTCTACCGTCAGTGCTAAATGCACTTTCTGATACAACAATCGATACATGAATAGGTAGAATGTCACGAGCCATGCATGATATCACGCTATACTTGCAAGAATTGACATCCCACCATTTCAATATATTAAACTTCTCATATTCATCATGTCTGCAGAGTCATCCTCCAAGTACAGTTCTATCTCTGATTTTTTACTTTGTGATTTTCCTGTTTCCCTTTTTTCTTTCTAAACTTACTCATCATATCTTCATTTTTCTTGCTAGCATCCACTATCCCTTCTTCTGACATATGCGTTGATGAAGTCCTTCCATAATAAGTATCCTTACAGCACATTGCATACTCATAAAAAAATACATAAAAAATATTATCCATCTCTGAGATATATTTAACACTCTCAATTCCTGGAGATAATTCGAAATATGAAAATCGCAAATATTGCAACTTGAGGCGATGATCCAATATTGTTGCAATTGCTAAAGGCACAAAATATTTCTGATCCTTCCAATATTTATCAAATTTAGAATGCATCTTAATGGTCATATTTTTTATTAAGACATCCTCATTATTCAATAACAATTTTAAATCTTTCTCAATCTCAAAAATCAAACTAAAGGACAAATTAACAGTTGAATATCTTTTACATGAAAACACTTTTGTTGCATTATGCAAAATTTTCAAAATTGAAGACACATTTTCTACTCTTTTCCATTCATCAATGGGAAGAGCATCAGAAAGTGTGAATCTTGAGACTTCGTTTGATTAAACACCTTTTGATACACCAATACTGAATGAAGTATCAAGTAGGTGGAATTAATCTTGTACAGACATCCAGCTTCAAACCCCTATCTGTTGGAACACCCTCTTGCTTAGCAACTTCAAGGAACTCTTGATACCTTCTAGGTGAGTACTTGACACATTTCACAAGATTATGATACTTACCAATGATATCTTTAATCTCAGACAAGCCATCTTGAACAACAAGATTCAAGATATGAGTCCAACATCTAACATGAAAAAAATTGTCATTTT
The DNA here is from genome assembly GCA_037367405.1 of Ottelia alismoides. Classification (NCBI taxonomy): domain Eukaryota; kingdom Viridiplantae; phylum Streptophyta; class Magnoliopsida; order Alismatales; family Hydrocharitaceae; genus Ottelia; species Ottelia alismoides. Next base: position 15,101 of record JAZKJV010008111.1, on the reverse strand, counting down.
GTAGAAGTGCACCATTAAAAGAACAATGCTCAACAAGATTTCTCACAAGCACATCATTTGTGGAGGCATTATCAGTCGTTATACTAGTCAATTTTTCAATATTCCAATCATTCAAACAATTAGTGATTGCTTGAGCAATGTTATCTCCTGTATGACGAGAAGTGAACACACCAAAACTTATGATAATTTTGTGCATCTTACATTGGTTATTGATATAATGAGCTGTGATGGTAATATAACCAAGATTTTACAACGAAGTCCACATATTAGTTGCGAGGTAAATTTCAAACTTGAATTTTTAAAATAATCCTTCAACTTCGCTTTCTTACTAGCGAACATCTTAATGCAATCCCTTTGTGTTGTGAAGCGGTAATGGATTTTATACTTTGGTTGTAGATTTTCAATCGAACTTTTGAAAGTTGGATGTTCCACAACCCTAAAAGGAAGCCCACAATTCACAACAACACCAGTAAAATCTTCTCTACTTCGCTCTTGATTGAACTTCCAAGTGGTGATTGTTCTTCCATGTTCAAAAGCTTTAAAATTTAAAATACTATGAGATTTCGAGGTGTCCTGAAATGAGTACAAACATCTTTTAGATGTCACTATAGATGTTTCGTTCCATTTTTAGCTTCACTTGTTAATGGTTTTCCACAATAATTGCGCTTGCACATTTCTTTTCCATTTTGAAGTCCTAATTTAGTGAGATGAGACCACATCCATAATCAAGTTTGTCTTTGCCGTGTACCAGGATATTTCTCATCAACATATAAAGCATTCTTAGTGCTAACATCTTCTTCAGACATAAGGGTCGCTTCTTCCTCTATAAGGGCATTTGACATCTAAAAATCAAATAAAATTATTTATTTAACCACCATTTTCTCACATGAAAATATTACTAACAAAATATAGTATACACATCATTACAAAACATTAATAATAACTACTAATATGAATAAATTCTTTCTTTAAATTCGTAATGGAATATCACCTTTGCGGAGTTGGCGAAGTCGATGTGGAGGTGTGCAACTTGCGGATAGATCGATGCTTCGATGCATGGAGTCGAGGGAGTTGATGAAACGTGCCGCCTACAGGGGTGGTGGGGATGGAGTTGGACTTGGGACGGTGGCTCAGAATTTGGAAGGAGTGGGGCTTGAAAGTGGCGGTGGGGTAACGTCAGGGAAGGGGTAGCGGGGCGGTGGTCGGTTGGGCGACGACAGGGAAGGGAGCGAGTTTGCTGACTGGGAAGTGGGAAGGGGCGGTCAGAAGGGGGCTGGTATGGGAAGTGGGAAAGGGGTGGTGGGAACTGGGAATGGGGCGGGGTTGGGAAGGGGCGGTGGGACAGTAGGGCGACGCTGCGGTGGTAGTCGGCACCGACAGGGAAGGGATAGGGGTTGGGAAGGATGAAGAGGCGGTGGGGATCGTGGGGTGGTTGGGGGTGACAACCAATAGGGAAGGGATGGCCGAAGGTTGCGATGTCTGCCACTTGCGGCTGCAGGGGTGGGGCGATACTGAAAAGGAGAGCTTGTAGGCATGGAAGGGCATATCGATATCAGTATCGATATTGGTACCATGTCGTTACAATATTATCGTCGATATATCAATGATATATCCACGCCATATCGCCGACATCGAACCGAGATTGTGAATAAAATGACCTGTTGATACCGATATCGACCATATCGGTGACCTGTTGATACCGATATATCGCGATACGACCTTCCATGCTTGTAGGTAGAGGCTGGAGAGTTGCCAATGTTGGGAGGTAGGGGTGAGCGGTGATTGGGAATGGAGAGGAGATATGTTAGGGTTGGGGGTGTGGGGGTGGGTGGGGTCGTAGGGAGTCAGGACGAGTGCGGGGGGAGGGGGGATGTGAGTGCTGCAACTGAGGGGGTTGGCTTTGGGGGGGTGGTAGGGTTGAGCATTAGGTCGGGCCAGCCCGTAACCCGGCTCGAACCCCTTTAATCTCGGGTCGGGCTTGGGCTCTAAAAAGTCGCCCATTATTAAGACGGGCCAGGCTCAGGTCGCGTAGAACCTGGCCCGCACCCCAACGGGCCCAACTCGACCCGACATTGCTATGTGCACCCCCGGCAGGTCGCCCCCCCCTCCGGCACTTGTTCTGACTCCCTACGACCCCACCCACCCCTACACCCCCAACTCGAAACCCTATAGTATCTCCTCTCCTATCCATTCCTACCCATCGCTCATCCCCACCTTTTTAACATTGGCAACTTTTCGGCCAACACCTACAAGCTCTCCTCGTCGGCAACGCCCTACCCCTGCAGCCGCAGGAGGCAAACGTCACAACCTTCGGCCTTCCCTTCCCCGTTGGCTTTCGCCCCCAACCACCCCACATTCCCCACCACCTCTTCAGCCTTTACAACCCCGATCACTTCCCTGTCGGTGTCGGCTGCCACCGCGACGCCGCCCCGCTGTCCCACCGCCTCTTTCCCACTTCCCAACCTCTCCCCTTCCCATTTCCCAGTCGACAACCCCGCTCCCTTCCCTGCCGCCGTCCTGCTACCCCTTCCCAGCCCAGCCCCCTTCCCTGACACTGCCCCACTGCCCCTTTCAAGCCCCGCTCCTTCCAAGTTTTGAGTCGTCGCCCTACCCCGTATGCCAGATGCTCGTCCCAAGTCCAACTCCATCCCCACCACCCCTGTCGGCCGACACGTTTCATCAACTCTCTCGACTCCACACGCCGCGGTGTCGGTCCATCCGCTAACTGCACACCTCCACATTGCCTTCGACAATTCCGCAAAGGTGATATTCCATTACGAATTTAAAGGAAGAATTTATTCATATTAGTAGTTATTATAGATTTTTTGTAAATAATTTTTTCTTATGAGAAAATGATGGTTAAATAGATAATTTTATTTGATTTTAGATGTCAAATGTCGTAATAGAGGAAGAAGTAATCCCTATGTCTGAAGAAGATGTTAACACTAAGAGTACTTTACATGTTGATGAGAAAGATCCTATTACACGGAAAAGATAAACTTGATCATGGGTATTGTCTCATCTCACTAAATTAGGACTTGAATGGAAAAGAAATGTGCAAGTGAAATTATTGTGGGAAGCCATTAACATGTGACGCTAAAAATGGAACGAAACATCTTTAGCGACATCTAAAAGATGTTTGTACTCATTTCATGAGACACTCGAAATTTCAGAGTACTTTAAATTTTAAGCTTCCGAACATGGTAGTATAATGACTACTTGGAAGTTCAATCAGGAGCGGAGTAGAGAAGATTTTACTGGTGTTGTTGTGGATTGTGAGCTTCCTTTTATGATTGTGGAGTCCAACTTTTAAAAATTGGATTGAAAATCTACAACCAAAGTATAAAAATCATTCCTTCTTCATAACACAAAGGGATTGAATAGAGATGTTCGCTAGTAAGAAAGCGGAGTTGAATGATTTTTTTAAAAATTCAAGTTTGAGAATTTGTCTCACAATTAATATGTTGACTTCATTGCAAAATCTTGGTTACATTTCCATTTACATCGATAATCAATAGAAGATGCAAAGATTATCATAAGTTTTGATGTGGTCACTTCTTGTCACATAGGAGATAACATTGCTTAAGCAATCATTAATTATTTGAATGATTGGAATATTGAAAATTTGACTTGTATAACGGCTGACAATGCCTCTACAAAGGATGTGGTTGTGAGAAATCTTGTTGAGCATTTTTTTATTGTGCACTTATACAAAATGGCAATTTTTTTCTTGTTAGATGTTGGGCTCATATCTTGAATCTTGTTCTTCAAGATGGCTTGTCTGAGATTAAAGATACCATTGGTAAGGTTCGTAATCTTGTGAAATGTGTCAAGTACTCACCTAGAAGGTATCAAGAGTTCCTTGAAGTTGCTAAACAAGACGTTGTTCCAACAGATAAGTATTTGAAGCTGGATGTCTATACAAGATGGAATTTCATCTACTTGATGCTTCAGTTAGTATTGGTGTATAAAAAACGTGTTTAATTGAATGAAATCTCGAGATTCACACTTTTCTGATGTTCTTCCCATTGGTGAATGGAAAAGAGTTGAAAATGTATCTTCAATTTTGGAAAATTTTCATCATGCAACAAAAGTGTTCTTAGGTAGAAGATATTCAAGTGCTAACATGTTTTTTAGTTTGATTTTTAAGATTGAGAAAGATTGAAAATTGTTATTGAACAATGAGGTTGTCTAAATAAAAAATATGGCCATTAAGATGCATTTCAAATTTGATAAATATTGGAAGGATCAGAAATATTTTGTGCCTTCAGCTATTACAACAATATTGGATCCTTGCCTCAAGTTGCAATTTTTGCAATTTTCATATTTCGAGTTATATCCAGGAATTGAGGTGTTGAATATATCTCAAAGATGGATAATGCTTTTTATGTACTTTTTGATGAGTATGCAATGTGCTGCAAGGATACTTATTATGGAAGGCCTTCATCAACGTATATGTCCGGAGAAGGGATAGTGGATGCTAGCAATAAAAATGAAGACATGAGTAAGTTTAGAAAGAAAAAAAGGGAAACATGAAAATCACAAAGTGGAAAATCAAAGATCGAACTGTACTTGAAGGATGACTCTATAGACAATGATGAATATGAGAAGTTTAATATTTTGTAATGGTGGGATGTCAATTCTTGCAAATATTGCGTGATATCATGCATGGCTCGTGACATTCTACCTATTCCTGTATCGTCTGTTGTATCTGAAAGTGCATTTAGCACTGACGGTAGAATTATCGATGAATATTATAGCAACTTATATCCATAAACAACAGAAGCATTGGTGTGTTGCCAAGATTAGAGGCCTGATGAAAGGCATGTTGATGTTAATGACGATGAAGTTATTGAGGAAGATAGGGATGACAGGAAAGGCATGTTGATGTTAATGACGATGACGATGAAGATATTGAGGAAGATAGGGAGGATGGAGCGCTGGTGGCGTCTGAAGGCGACTGAAAAGGCGTTCGAGAAGGCGACTTCGAAGGCGACGGGCGACGAGAAGGAGACTACGAAGGCGACGGAGAAGGCGATCGAGGACGCGTCTACGAAGGGTTTTTTCTAGAAGAGAAGCGAAGGACGACGAGAATGAGACTACGAAGGCGACAGAGAAGGCGATCGAGGACGCGTCTGCGAAGGGTTTTTCTAAAGGAGAAGCGAAGGACGATGAGATGATCAAAAGCAAGAACGATCCTCGCCTGGGGGGTCCGTTGTCGAATGCTGCTGGAGGAGGAGATTCCTATGCACAAGTGCTCAACGAGAAGGTTGGGGTTTGGGAGGAAGTTGGGGGGACTGTGGAAGGAGGAGTGCAGAGGGAAGAAGGTGGAAGGGGCTCTCAGCCGCTGGACAAGGGCAAGGAGATTCTCCATGGAGGGGAGGGTGCTTGGCAGGATGGTCGCATGCAGATGGAGGGCGGTATTGCAGGAGATGGTGAGTGGAAGTTCGTTTCCCACAAGAAACCGGGCCGTCGATGTTTTCGCTGCGGGGAGAGGGGCCATGGCGCGTCTTTCTGCCCTCTACCACCACGTTGCTACTCTTGCAGTCGTGTGGGGCATCGGCAAGCTTTCTGCTTGTCGTCCAGGTCAATCAAGGAGGCGAAGCCGACAGCCATGCAGACTGTCTTCGTCGCTGGCTCCACGTCAAGTCGTTCTCACGTGGTGCAAGGAGGAGTGATGTATGCGGAAGCGGTTAAGAAGTATTCTTCGGGGAGTGCTGCGACATGTCATGGGGGTGCAAGGGCCGCTGCTGATACGTCAAATTATGGCGGAGCTCGCCGGATGAGCAAGAGATCGGGGAACCTGCACAATTCAGTGCGTTTTGAAGCGATTGGTCACGCGCTAAGGAGCTCTATTGATTTGGACATGGTTTCATCGCATTTGGAGGGCTTTTTCGGCCCACATTTCATGGGAGACGTCGTGTTGCTGGACGATAAAACGTGCTGCGTTCGTGGTTTAACGGAGCCTTAGAGGGAGCGTTTGTTTCGAAACGGGGACGTTGCTAATGTTGTATGGAAACCTCTAAGATACATGGATGGGTCCTGTACGGAGATGGAAATTTGCTTCGCCACGGTTAAGGGTATCCCCTTCCTCTCCCGCTCAACTTCTTGCTTGCGGTGGGCTTTGAGCCGCTGGGGTTTTGTCCGGGAAATCCTTGATGATGGCCTCCGACCGGGATCGGCGGCGAATGAAACAAAGATCCTTCTTGAATGCCCCAGGTCTCTCCTGGATGATGGATCAGATCGGGGGACGAAGCGAGTTCGTGGAGCTGGTCATGGGATGCTTCTCCTTCGTCATTGAGGTTGCTGTTGTCTGTTGATGTCCCTCCGCCTCCGCCGATGGTTCCGATGCCGATGATGCTCACGAAGTCGGCGGAAGCCGAAAGGCCAGGGGGTGCTTCGAGTTCGACGTTGGTGGTTGGGTTCCCAAGAAGCCCATGCAAAGGAAAGGCCTCGTTGTTTGCTGGCACGCGGTGTTTCGAGAACCCCCCTTCACAGACGTTTCGGGCGCAAAGTTTATTCTCTTTGCTCGGTGATGTGGAGGAGAGATCTTTTTGATAACCCCAAGGAGAATTTTATTGCGGAGGTGAACGTGCTCTCGAGTACGGGGTTCGATCTTTCAGACCTAGGCTCACTTTTGGATGAAGGTTCTCCCTCTTGGCTTAAGTCGGATCTGGATACTCTTTGGCTGCTCTCGGACCCTCTCAAGAGTATTCAGGCTTCGGCTCTTTCGGACCTTCCAAAACACCTTGGCCCCTCGTTGACCTTATGCGATGCCTTTTGGGGTGCCCCGCAATTGCTTTCTCTTCCTACCCGCGACAACCTCTTCGATGTTGGTAGCACTCGGCCTTTGCCGTCCCCCGTAACGACTGTTTCCATCTCGGTCATTATCCATGATATGAACCGTGAAGATGAAGCCGTGACCCCTCCTGCTGCGGAGATCGACGTTGGTGACAAAAGGAGCGGGAAGAGGTACAGAAGGAGAAGCAAGGCCAGAACTCCAAGACTTGAGGCACGTCCGTGCTCTTCGTTCAAGCTTGCTGTGGCGGAGGCTGCCGGTGTGGCGATGCTGCAGGGGAAGTCTATCGTTCGCAAATGAAGCTTCTACCGTGGAATGTCCGGGGGCTTGGGGATCCAGATAAGCGAAAAGCAATGGGTTTAAGATTCAATGAATGGAATTGCGACATTGTAATGCTCTAGGAAACGAAACTTCAATCCATGTCGGAGGCCACCTGGAAGGCGTGGGGTGCGGGTGGTCTTGATCAATTCAGAACGTTGGATGCTTCGGGTTCTTCGGGAGGGCTCCTTGTGGTGTGGCGATTGGTGTCCTGGTCTTTCGTCTCGGTCACGCGCGGCAAGCATGTCCTGACGGTGGTCTTGGCTGGTATGTCCCCGCTTGATCTTTTGGCGGTTTCTTGTGTATGGACCTTGTGATGGTGCGCTGCGGGATGAGCTTTGGGAAGATTTGCTGGAGGCTGGTAGGGTGGTGGGGTGGACGCCGTGGGTGATGGGCAGTGAGGGGGGGCCAGGACGTGGGCTCCTCGGATTTTGCTGACACGGTTGACCTGCTTGGGCTGGTATTGATCGATGTCGGAGATGTCGCTTACACCTGGAGAAGCTCCATGTCGCGTTTGCGTCTTGTTCGATTCTTTGTCTCCAATGAGATGCTGGATGTCTTTCCTTTGGTGACGGTGACGTCGAAGACACGTTCGTACTCGGATCATATGCCTATCTTGTGGTGCTCGGGGTCAGCTCCTGCCCAGCGGGGGTTCTTCAGGTAGGAGAAATGTTGGTTGCTGGAGGATGGATTCAAGGAGGCGGTTTCTTCGCATTGGGGGGAGGCGGGTGCCTCGGGCTCTGCCGCCTTTCGGTTTGATCAGAAGCTCTCCAGCTTAAGAGCTAAATTGGCGAAGTTCAAAAGAGAATCTAGGGCTGCTAGATTCGCAGCTAGGAAGGCTGCCGAGGATGAGGTTCGTATGCTCGATGGTCTGGAGGACGCTAGGGCTCTTACGCAGTCGGCGGCGCAGAAGACGATTGCTTTGGAGGATAAGAAGAGGGCCATGGAGTGGAGACAGAGATCGAGGAGCTCTTGGCTGCGGGAGGGAGACACGAATACGGCTTATTTCCATCGTATCGCTAGCGGTCGACGCAGATCCAACGCCTTACACTCCATTGTTGTGGATGGGGTCCGGGTGGAGGGGAACCAAAACATGGGCATAACAATTGCAAACCACTTCAGAAAGGCTACTTCTACAGCTGCGCCCAGACGATGGAAATGGTTGGGTCGGATTTCTAGATTCGGGGAGTCTCACCACCACGATGCCCTTATCCGTGGTATTACCCTTGAGGAGATTAAGGATGCTGTTTGGGATCTCAATGCTGATGCAACACCTGGCCCTGATGGCTTCCCTATCGCCTTTTACAGGGACTTTTGGGACCTCGTTTGTCATAACGTGCTTGAGGTGGTGTCGGAGTTTTGTCAGGAAAATAGGGGCTTCGATCGTATCAACCGGGCTCTCGTGGTTCTAATCCCTAAGTGCTCCGCTCCGTCCACCGTCGGGGATTTTCGCCCCATTGCCATTTCTAATGCAATTTATCTAATCACGACGAAAGTACTTGCGAGGAGGCTTAATGGAATACTTGGGTGCTTGGTTTCCCCAGCGCAATCTGCGCTTGTTCCTGATCGTCAGATCTCTGATTTCCCCACTCTTGCATCTGAGATTGTTGCGGATTGGCGGAGGCGGGGAGCGAGCGGTGTCCTCTGGAAGGTTGACTTTGCGAAGGCGTATGATAGCCTTGATTGGAGATTCCTTTGGTCAGTTTTACGTCGTGTGGGCTTCCCGGAAGTATGGATTTCGTGGATGAGGCGTTGTATCACCACGACCTCTTTTTTGATCTTGATCAATGGTAAGCCGGAGGGGGGCTGGATTCAACCTCGTAGAGGGATACGGCAGGGTTGCCCTCTCGCGCCAATGCTGTTCATACTTGCGGCTGATGTGCCGGCTGATGTGGTGGCAGGGGTGGTCAGCCGTGGTTTCACTTCTGGCTATTGTAGGGAGGGGCTTCAGGTCCCGCTCATCTAGTATGCGGATGACACCCTCTTCCTCATTGAGGGGGGTACCGAGGCGGCCACTGGTATGGCTACGGCGTTGGAGATCTACTCGGAGATGTCGGGGTTGCGTAAAAATGACAACAAATCTTCATTCGTCCCGTTTGGTCCGGCGGAGCAGATGGCTGAAGGACTGGCTTTGGCATTGGCGTCTGTTCAGGTCTCTCTGCCTCTTGAGTACCTGGGCATGCCGCTGGCGCTGGGGAGGTCAAGGCTGCGTGACTGGCTTAGGGTGGTAGAGAAAGTGGAGGCGCGGTTGGCGGGGTGGAGAGCTGCTATCTTGTCGAGGGGGGCAGATTGATTCTTCTCAAGGCCGTGCTCTCTTCTATTCCAACTTATTTTATGTCTAATCGCAAGATCCCAAAGGGAATTCGTGAGAGGTTGGAGAAGAGGATGCGTGCGTTCTTATGGGGAAACAACTCCGGTGGTCGTGGGGGGATCCATCTTGTAGGCTGGGAGGATGTCGCGTGTCGCAAAGACCAGGGGGGGCTGGGGGTCAAATCTCTGGAGCAGATGAATGAGGCGTTTCTCCTTAAATGGGCAAGTAGGATCTGGGGTCCGGGAGAGGATTTTGTTTGCATGGTGATTCGCAACATCTATGATGTGAAGGGCGCGCCCCATCGGCAGCCCTCTAATCAGGCTTTCTTGACGCCTTTTTGGAGTGGGGTGTTGAAATCTTTCCTGTCTAATCTTGCGCTCTTCAGACTGGTCTGTGGGAGAGGGGACAACTTCTTATTTTGGGAAGACAACTGGACTGGGGCGGGGCACCTTTGCTCTCGCTTCCCACGGCTATATGCCTTGGCGGACAAAAAGCTTTGCTCGGTCATGGATTGTTGGGTGGATGGCTGCTGGTGGCCTACTTTCTCCGCAAATTTCTCGGACCAAAGACTGGAGGATTTTTTGGTTTTGCTTGACGCTTTGCGGGAGGTTGGGGCTCCATCTGCAGGTAGAGATCAGTGGTGCTGGAAGGGCGGTTCTTTCTTGGTTAGGGGGGCTTATGGGGCAATTTCCAGACCGCCGCCGGCAAATTCCGAGCTGTTGAACAGGGATTGTAAATCTATTTGGGATCTAAAGCCTCCTGAGAGAATTGGATTCTTCTTATGGCTTCTTCGGAGAAAGAGATTGATGACGCATGACCGCTGCGTCAGACTCCTGGGCGTGATTGCGAACAGATGCCTTCTTTGTGTTTGCGACATTGAGACGGTGGACCATCTCTTCTTTTCCTGTCCCGTGGTTGCGCAGGTTTGGCTTGAGGCGGATGTGGCGTGGTGCCGCGTTGATGATTTCCAGGCTTTTTGGAACTCGATTCACGATAATAGGGACAAACCTAGGCGTGATCGGCTGCTTCCCTTCGCTGTTCTCTGGGCGATTTGGAGGGGGAGAAATGACCTGCTGTTCTCGGGTCATAGGTTCTATAAGGAAAATGTGGGGTTGTTGGCAAAAAGGTTGGTGGATGACTGGGTGTTATAATTTTCTTATCTGTGTTGCTTTCATTATATGGGGTGTTGTAGCGTTATCCTTTTGTAACTCTACTTTTGGTTATCAATAAATTTTGAAGGGGCAGACACCATCGAGTGTTTCCCCCTCCCTTGCAGACTTTCAAAAAAAGATAGGGATGAGAGATTACTTAGTTAGTAGAGTTATTTATTCATTACTTATTAATTGTGTTTGTGATTTGAGTATATCTTATTTGCTAATTACTTATTTTTGTTATTATAGATTCATCAGCGATTTCAACGTGATAGAATAATTGGAGAATAAACGGGGGAAGTGAGAGTGTAATTTTTGTAAGTATAATTTCAAAGTGATGGTTTATTTGGTATATTTTTAATTATAGATGCTTATAATTAATGTTTATTTTTCGAAATGCTGGGATGTGGAAGGATGATATTCATTTTTTGATGGACTTTGGGCCAATGATTACACTCTCTAATGTCGTATTTTTTAAAAGTATTACTATACTTTGTACTTTTATAATAAGTAGAAACTTTTTATTGATTTTGTTTGAACAATTTCGTTGTTTTGTCTTACTTGAATTATGGTTGCGCATGATTAATCTTGCACCGTTGCAGGTGTAGGTTCATGTTTATATTGCATTTGCAGGTTTATGTCGGCTCATTTAAATGGGAATGGTTTTGTCACGATCTATTTTTTATTTTCCCTTATCTTATATTACATGTGTATGTTCATTTTTATACTGTAGGTGGATGTTCATTGAGCTTCCCAAGTTAAAAGTAGTCAAGAAAAGTTGAAATGCTTTATATTATATGTGATGTAAGATGTTCCCGAAGTGTAAATTTTACTCGCTTGGTCACCTTCGATATCAGGCGTAATCCTCTTCCAGTTACATGTTAGAGAAATAGTTGACATTTCATTTTTTTTATCAAAATGTTATATAGATATCAAGATTCTTTGGTTTGTCACAGGTTTTAAAAAAAATATATTTTTTAAAAGGACATCTCTATATAAACCCTAGGAAAGCAAATTTTTAAAAACAAAATCTTTTTTTTAAAAAAACAAAAAGTTACTGGGCCGGTCTGGCCCGAACCCGTCCTGTTTAACTTCGTGCCAATTTCGGGTTTTGGCTAACCTAGCAAAAATTTAACGGGCCTAGGCCCAGCCTGAAACTCGTTAATATTAGCAAGCTCGGGTTCGAGCTAAGGTCCAGTTCGGCCCGATAATCAACCCTACTTTCTCGTCTTCATCGAATCATGATAATGGAATATTTCTCGTATTGGTAGGTGGTGGATCTGTTCCTCGTACCACCTTTCTTTGTCCTCGATAAAAGATCATCTTTGAGATCCAATTCCTTTCAAACATAGATGCATGAGTCGGATCTCTTCCCAATTCCTTTCAAACCACTTGAAATTATAGCCGCTTTCTCTTTGTCTCCATCCAACAATCTCACGACACTTCTCCATCTTACAACCAATTATCATCAACCCTTTTTTTCTTGGCCTATTTTATATCAAAATACTTGATTTGTCTTACTCGAACATTCATGACCTCCATATCAAAAAATGAAATGTTGTATCCACATTGAATCTCTCATCCTCATCTTCATTCTTCTTGAGGAGGGAGAAACCACCCTTCCATTCTTCCACCTTCTTAGGTTAACTTATGTACTTGAAGTGACCAGGGGCATATGCTCTAACAAAATCCTTCTTCAGAAAATCATATCGAATAATGCTTTGAGTCAATAGCTCCCTAGTAAATTTAATGACGAAGCCTTCTCCCAATATAAGTAGGGTCATTACATGGATTCTTTGTTTAAATTCGTATCGAAAGATTCGATTATTTTTTACGCTGGATGTCGACTACCTAACGCAACTCCCACAAGGGAGGATTTGAAACATGATCTTTTGGGTGGTAGGCATACTACACTACCTCCAGACCATTTAAGTAGGTACAATATCTCCCTAGTAAATATCTCCACTATATTCCATCCTGCTCAGGAGAAAAGAAGGCTTTTGAATTCAAGTATTTCAGCTCTTGAGGTCTGCTTGTTAAAAAAGTTTTTTATAGTGTGAATATCTTAGCTTCAGTGAATTCTACGATATGCTCTTCTTCCTCAAATTTAGTTTTTCTGATGGGAATATGATCACCAAACAAGGAACATGTACTCCTTTGATGGCTGTAGCAATGCTAGCCATCTTAGAGCCCGTGCAGATCGCAGTCCTACCATTAATGACCATATTTTTCTTTAGTCTGCTTTCTTCCCCAAAAATAATAACGTGAGAAAGCAAAGGAAATCCATCATCATTCAAAGCACACTTTTGAATTATCACGAAGTTTCGCTTTAGAGGTTTTTGCAGTCTCATCTCCATCTTCCTTTGATTTCTCTGCTAAAACCACACCCCTATGAATTCTCTCTCTCAGGCAATGAGCTTCTGTTCTGTCCACATTCATAATGTCTGAGGCATTCTTTCGAACTCTTGGAGAGCACCAAACCCCGTCAACACCCAACCTGCAAAATATAGGCAAAAGCGCACATGAGAATAAATGCATTATTAAATTGGGATTTTTGCTTAGGAATCTTATAACTTTTGCAATTACCTCATTGACTTTTGAAACAACCTAATTTCTCCATCGACCCCATAAACTTGCTTTGTCTTACCCCAAAAACCTTGCCGTTACTTTTACTTAAGTCAATAACATGGGTTAATGCAACCATAAGTGCATTGGATGTTGGATATTCCATCTCCTTATATCCTTCTTCCTCTTCATCTTCTTCCTCCTCTCTTTATTTTCTCTATTCAACACATCTCCATCCGTCCATGATATCATAATTTTTTTCTATTTTCACTGATAAATCATGTCATCTGATCAAGGAAAATAATGTACTAAGCTTTCTCCCACTCCAAGTAGGGTCGGCTACATGGATTCTTGCTCAAATCCATGTTGAAAGATTCGACTATTTTTACGTTGGCCGTCAACTACCTAACGCAACCACTGCAAGAGTGGGATTTGAATCCCGGTCTTTTGTGTGGTAGACACACTGTACTACCACTAGACCATTAAGTGGGGGATTTGAACCCTGGTCTTTTCTGATCAAGAAAATGATTTTTAAAATTGTTTTGGAATGAGTTCATCAACTGATTAATAAAGTATTTATTAGTGCTACATAAATACATTGCAAGGGAGGGGGGAGGCGTGGAGGGGAGGGGGGAGGGGGCAAGGGCTCTTGTAGCTGGCGGAGGCGGGGGTGGAAGAACAAGGGAGGAGGAGGAGATGGTGTAGGGGGCGGGACGGAGGAATAATGGGAAGAGAGGCGTGGAGGGGGCAACGACGGAGCAACAAGGAAAGGAGGAGGGGGCGGTGGAGGGCGTGGGGACAGGGGATCCTGCTACAGCAGATGCAGGGGAGGAGGGGAGCGAGGGTGAAGGAATTAGGGGAGGAGGAGGATGCATTGGAGGGGGTTGGTTAGAGGAACCAGGGGAGGAGGGAGGCGGTGGAGGGCGTGGGGTAGAGGAACCAGGGGAGGAGGAGGCGGTAGAGGGGGCAATGGCGGAGCAACAAGGAGAGGAGGAGGGGGCGGTGGAGGGCGTGGGGGCAGGGGATCTTGCTGCAGGCAGATTCAGGGGAGGAGGGGAGCAAGGGTGAAGGAATTAGGGGAGGAGGATGCATTGGAGGGGGTAGGTCAGAGGAACAAGGGGAGGAGGAGGCGGTGCAGGGCGTGGGGTAGAGGAACCAGGGGAGGAGGAGGCGATAGAGGGGGCAAGGTGGAGGAACAAGGGGAGGAGGAAGAGGCGATGGAGGGGGCGATGGTGGAGCAACAAGGGGAGGCGATGGAGGGCATGGAGGCAGAGGCTCATGCTGCGGGCGGAGGCGGGGGAGGCGGGGAGCGGGGGTGGAGGAACAAGGTGAGGAGGAGGCGGGGGATGAGGGGAGCGAGGTCTCCTGCTATGGGCAGATGCATGGGAGGAGGTGAGCGAGGGTCGTTCGTCCTCGAAGGTTGCAGCTGCCCTGACAGCTGCTTGCTCACCTACAAGATGCGGTGCCTGGGCGTCGTCACAACCATCGATCTCATAGGAGGTGGAGGGTAGGTGAGGCAAGGATGAGAGGAGCAGGGGTGGAGGACCTAAGGGAGGAGACGTTGGAAGGGGCGGGGTGGAGGAACAAGGGGAGGAGGAGGCGATGGAGGGGGTGATGGCAGAGCAACAAGGGGAGGCGAAGGCGGGGGTGGAGGAACAAGGGGAGGAGGCGGTGATGGTGCATGGGCTTCTGCTGTGGGCAAAGGCGAGGGATGGAGGGGAGTGGGTGCTCCCGCTACGTGAGAGGCATGGGAGGAGGGGAGCGGGGGTTGTCCATCCTCGAAGGCTGCAGCTGCCTTGACGGCTGCATGCTCACCTACAAGATGCGGTGCCTGGTCGTCATCATAACCATCAATCTCGGAGGAGGTGGAGGGTCAGTTGGAAGAGAGAAAGAGACATAGGTGATGGGTGGAGATGGTTCTGGATGGGGAAATGGAGGTGTGGAGGAGAATGGGCGA